>CM045888.1:60444742-60452242 GCA_025169545.1 Anguilla japonica | reverse complement strand
CTGTCGGGCGCATCTCTTCCTCCTGTCCTCCACACCTCTGCGGGGGGGGGGGGGGGGAACGCCGATTCCGTGGGGGCCGCGTGCGCAAAATTAAAACTGATGCATCGTTTCGGGACGGGGGACGAATTTTTAAAAAACCGTACCTGGCCAATCAGGTGCGTCCCGTCTACGGCTTCAGCGCCAGCTCGGCCTGACACGCGCGGGGGGGGGGGGGAGGGGGGGGGGGGTGATCAACCAGCGTGACTCCGCTGACGTGACCGAGCGCCCGTCCCGCCAGTGAAAGGGCTCGTTGTTTTCGGGCAGCGCGGGGCTCAGTTTACGGCCGTGGCGGTACCGGCAGCGCCCCCCCCCCCCCGGACTAATTTGGCGGACAGCCGTCCCCTTTGTTCCAAACCGCCGCCGGGCCTTTGATTGGCAGAGCCGTTAAATTCGGCGCAGGCGAGCGGGGAGAATAAAAAAAAGCGGCGTTGGGCGCTAGCTCACCGCGGTGCGACACGCCGTGTAACGGGAGACTGCCCCCCCGTGTGAGGGCGCCTTGTTCTCCCACGAGCCAAAACGAGGCCCGGCAGGTGTGCGGCATCCTTGTGCCGGGGACGGGACGGCCCGGCCGTGAAGCTCGGCTCACCGGGCCACGTTCGGTCCGTTTTCGTTTGGGCTGCGGGTCGCCCTTCCAGAAACCCCGGAGTACTGCAACATACTGTGAGCCAGTGTCTGAAGGAAAATATATTGGGTTGAAATATAGTTATATATTTTCCCATATATTGTAAAGTGTTGTAATGTGTCCATCGTCCGTCCGTCCGTCCGTCCGTCCATTTGCTGAGCCGCTTATTTCTGGTCAGAGTCGTGTTGCTGGAGCCTATCCCAGCATGCAGTGCGTGTGAGGCAGGAATAACTTGAACAGGTCACTAGTCCATTGCAGTGCCCTGAAGCTTGGCGCACGAGGGGACGTTCAGCTTACATACTGGCCGTTTCGAAAGCAACCGCTCCTCTCATTCTGGAATACACGATGTGTCCGTGTGCCGATTCTCTACCTTCAAACCGTGATGACGAGCTTGCAGTGGATGGACCGAATTGCCTGTTCTTGTACTTATGCAAGTAGCCATATAGTTATGTAAGTTATTACATTCATCTAACACAATAATAACTGAACTTGTGTGGTAAATTATCCAGTTAAATCCTTAAATCGCTCGAGTGACTCACAACAGGTAGGGTAGGAAGAGAAGAGTCACGTGACCCTGGCTTTGTCCGCAAGCGTGCTTAAACTGTTCAAAAGATTCCAAAACAATCACGGGGACTCGCCACAAAAATGCATTTTTTGAGAGCAAATCAAACCAACTTGACACATGTGAAAGATTACACGCAACACTATAACGTTTTACGGAGAACATACTAAGGGCTTATTCATTGTGTGTTATGTGTGTGTATTACGTAGTGGTCGGGTTTCTGAAATCCAGATGTGTGAGATGGAGATGGTCCAGCGTTGGGGGTTTTTGAAGCACGAAGCGTTAATGTTGAAAAATGTTCTAATTTCCTAGGAAAATATACCATACTGACTGCTGGAGTGGGACAGGACCCTTACAGTGAAACGCAGGAGAGTGCTGCAGCTGGGCGTGAGAGAGAGATTAGTACCAGATGCATCGGTCTGGTGCCCAGAGTGTGAGACTGTAATAACGTGTGTGTGTGTCTGTGTATGCATGTATGAATGTGTGTAAGTGAGTGTGTGCATATGTATGTGTGTGTGTGTGTGTGTATTAATGAATGTATGCATGTGAGAGTGTGAATGTATGCGTGGGTGTGTGTATGTACTGTATACGATAGGTGTGTGTGCAAGTTTGTGTGTATGTATTTATGTATGTGTGAATGTACGTATGATGTGTGTGCATTTGTGTGTATATATGAATGTCTGAATGTGTGTATGTATATATGTATATATCTGTGTATCTGTGTGTGTGTGTGTGTGTGTGTGTGTATGTATGTATGGCTGGTGATCAGTGGCTGTTGTAGAGTCTGGTAACTCTGTAAATAGGTGTGTGTGTGTATGTATATGTATGTGTATGTTTGTGTGGTTGGTGATCAGTGGCTGTTGTAGAGTCTGGTAACTCTGTAAATAGGTGTGTGTGTATGTATATATCTGTGTATCTGTGTGTGTGTGTGTGTGTGTATGTATATATATGTGTATGTTTGTGTGATTGGTGATCAGTGGCTGTTGTAGAGTCTGGTAACTCTGTAAATACGTGTGTGTGTATGTATATATGTATATATCTGTGTATCTGTGTGTGTGTGTGTGTATGTGTGTGTATGTGTGGTTGGTGATCAGCGGCTGTTGTAGAGTCTGGTAACTCTATAAATACGTGTGTGTGTATGTATATATGTATATATCTGTGTATCTGTGTGTGTGTGTGTGTGTGTATGTGTGTGTGTGTGTGTGTGTGTGTATGTATATATATGTGTATGTTTGTGTGGTTGGTGATCAGTGGCTGTTGTAGAGTCTGGTAACTCTATAAATAGGTGTGTGTGTATGTATATATCTGTGTATCTGTGTGTGTGTGTGTGTGTGTGTGTGTGTGTATGTGTGGTTGGTGATCAGTGGCTGTTGTAGAGTCTGGTAACTCTATAAATAGGTGTGTGTGTATGTATATATGTATATATCTGTGTATCTGTGTGTGTGTGTGTGTGTGTGTGTGTATGTGTGGTTGGTGATCAGCGGCTGTTGTAGAGTCTGGTAACTCTGTAAATAGGTGTGTGTGTATGTATATATCTGTGTATCTGTGTGTGTGTGTGTGTGTGTTTGTGTGGTTGGTGATCAGTGGCTGTTGTAGAGTCTGGTAACTCTGTAAATAGGTGTGTGTGTGTATGTATATGTATGTGTATGTTTGTGTGATTGGTGATCAGTGGCTGTTGTAGAGTCTGGTAACTCTGTAAATAGGTGTGTGTGTATGTATATATCTGTGTATCTGTGTGTGTGTGTGTGTGTGTGTGTGTGTGTGTGTATGTGTGGTTGGTGATCAGCGGCTGTTGTAGAGTCTGGTAGCTCTATAAATAGGTGTGTGAGGTCCTGAGGCTGCAGGTCTCTCTCCTCCGCTCCCGCAGAGCTGCAGTCCAGGCTGTGGAGGCCGCGCTGGTTAGCAATTAGCACGTCCTTGTGAAGGACACGCCCGGGCGGGAAAGCTCGGCCAGCGGAGGACGGGTAATACAAGTCCGCTGAGCGCGGGCGATCGAGAGTCATCCCGCTGAGAGGACCTGCTTATATCCCTCTCTTTCTCTCTCTCTCTTTCTCTCTCTCTCTCTTTCTCCCTCTCTCTCTCTTTCTTTTTCTCTCTCTTGCTCCTGCTCTCCCTCTCTCCCTCGCTCTCTCCCTTTCTCTCTCACTGTCCCCCTCTCTCTGACTGTCTCCCTCCCTCACCCCCTCTCTCTCTGACTCTCTCTCCCTCTCTCTCTCTCTCTCTCTGCTCTCTCTCTCTCTCTTCTCTCTCTCTCTCTCTCTCTCCCTCCCTCTCACCCCCTCTCTCTCTCTCTCTCTCTCTCCCTCCCGCTCTCACCTGCTTTACTCGTTTTCAGATGGGGGTGTCTCTCTCCAAGGCAGCCCTGTCACCCGATACTCTCTGCGTCTGCAGTGTTTTTTTTAACCGCCGTTCGTACGCATCAGCGACTAAAACCGGAGAGTTCTGGCTGGAACGCGGAGTCCAGCCGGACCCCCCACCCCCCCCCCACCCCAGCCCCCTCCACCCCTGCCAAGGGGGATGGACCGTACGGGACAGCAGGGTGGGCAGGCAGGGGGTGGAGATCACGGAGCAGATGCTAACCCCCCCCCTCCCCTTATTGGGCGGGTGGGGCTATGAGTTTCAGAACGAGGAGGCGGGGGGGGGGGGGAGCAGGACAGTCACACGTCCCCCGTGTCCTTAGTGCCGTCATGAATATGAGAGAAGTTCAGTCGTCTGCCCACCTGTGTAGGTGTGGAAAGGAGTCATTTGGCCTGGTGCGAGATGGGGAAGGTCGTTGCCATGCCGACGGATGAGAACGCATCTTTTTCCTCGAGCGTCAAGCGGGGATGGAGACCAGTAGGAGGGTCATAATCGTGAACGTCCCCTACGCAGTCACGGATCTGAGTCACTGTGTTTGGAGTGGGGTGGGTGGGGGACGGGGGTAGTTAAAGTATTTACAGTAATTTGTGTTTCATTTACATTTTTTTGTTTGTTCCAGAAGCTGAAGGTTATTTAACCCCCAAAAACACCACTTGCCCTTTGGGTAATGAGTTTGTTTATGGTGTCCCCTGTGTTGGGGAATTTAGTCTTACATCTCAGCACAAACAATCAGAGATATTTATTTTATTTGTTTTATTTTATTATCTGTGTAGCGCAAATGCTTCTTCAGTCTCTGCTTTAGAACAATAGGACATTCCATATCTTCAGTAACCTTACTGGGCAATAAACTGTGTGTGTGCATATGTGTGTGTGTGTGTGTGTGTGTGTGTGTGTGTGTGTGTGTGTGTGAGTGTGAGTGTGTGTCTGTGTGTGTGAGAGTGTGAGTGTGTGTGTGTTTGAGTATGTGTGTGAGTGTGTGTGTGTGCATGTCTGTGTGTGTGTCTGTGTGAGTGTGTGTGTCTGCATGTGTGAGTGTGTACTGGACAGATTTACCTTGAAGGACGGGGTCACATGGTGCACATTCTCCCGTGAGGTTTATGGAGCAGGGAAACGCATGCAGTGGGAAAGGAGCGGGTCACATGACCCCTCTGGGCCGTTACCCTGGTTAATGCGGAGCGTTCCAGTTTCCAGCGGGTCGATCATTAACCCGGGTTCGACCGTGCGCGCTCACCCGAGCGGAGCCCAGGGGAGGGGGTCCGGGCTGCCGTGGTGCGAGGTTTCGGGGGGCGATGACACTGCCGTTTCCTCCGTTTCCCTGGGTTACCGGAGGACGGCAGAGCTGCTGATTGGCTGCTTGGAATGGAGCTGCTGATTGGCTGCTGGATATGTTCGGTTTTGTCTGTGTTTTTTTTTTTGAATAATGGTGTATGGACTGAACACCTGATCCCTCTTGTGTGCTGAATCAAAGTGGAAAGTGTAGTAGAATAAAAGATTTTTGCATCTCAGTATGCATGTTCAAACTGTGTGCTTATCGGGAAGAGGAAACCGGTACTATGGAAGCTGACATGAAATTAACTTAAGTTAATTAAGTTAAGGCCCCTAAGGGGTCACCCTGTTAGAGGCTAAAACTCAGGGAAAGTGCTTTTTGGCCATGCGATAATCAGTGTTAGTCAATGAGCCTTCTGCGACCTTTAGCCTGACCTTTGACCTGGTGCCTGTATGGAACTTCCCATGGAATTCATATTCTGCTATATTTCTCACACACTTTTTTTTTGGAGCAAGTTACACATTGGATGCTTGCTGAGGTTGAGGTACAGCTGTGCCTCACCCGCGCGGGAATCAAACTGGCAACCCCAGTTTGGTTCCAAGCTCACGTTCCTCGTGCTACGTTGTGGCCATGCTGAGACTTGAGGCAAAAGCTTTGTACTAATATATGGGGTGTATGAAGTGCTGCTAAGTATATTGGTAATAATGTCTTTATTGTATGTTATATTCTATATATATGTTTACATATTTTAAGCATTTTACATTTTTGTAAGGGGTGCAGCCCTCAATTAATCAATGATTTGGAGAGTCAGTAGTTTGTTTTCCTGTGTGTGTGTGGGTGTGGGTGTGTCTGGTGATGGGTGTGTACATGCGTGTGTGCGCATGCACATATTTCATGTTTTTTTTTTTTTCCCCTTCTAAAACCAAAAAAAGGTGCTGATTGATGAGAGTCGACTTTTCAGTAAATTTCTGTCGACGTGTTCCTCGCTCTGTAACAGGGCGCACGTGTTCGCCTCGAACCCGCGATGTAGAGGCTGGGGTGTAAAATGTGGGTATTTCTGAAGCCGTTTTTTTCTTCTTTCTATCGCTGCTGATTGCCTTCAGGCTGGAAGTCGTGATTCCTGCGGTTTTGATTGGGCCTGGAATTCTGGCTGGAAGACAATTATTCATAAAGCAGTCTTGGTCTTTAAAAAAAAAAAAAAATAAATAAAAATGTTTTTGACATAAAATAACAGCCTACAGTTTCTGTTTTAGCGAAGCTGGAGAATGACAGCTGTTCTGTGTAAGTCTCTCTGTGTGTGTTGTATTGTAGAGTAAATATCTTAGATTAATAATATATATATATATCCATAGTATGGACAAAACGTCTTGCTCAGTTTGATGCCTGACTGTTCCTGTTTGAAACTGGAAGGGTCAGCTGCACAACATGATGTGTGTGTGTGTGTATCAGTGGGTGTGTGTGTAATCTCAAACTCGCAAACTATGACAACGATATAAAACGTCTGTTAAATCCGTTTTTTTTTTTTTTTTAAATAAATCTTTTCTCTTGTGTTTTGCGTGAGATCTCTTTTCAGTGAAAATCAAATGCAAAAACATAATTGGAAATTCGTCTGCATTTTTCAGACTGCTGCATTGATAACATCTCAGAAGTGTTAATTTAGATTGATTATATTTGCATTGTAAGAGAAATCCATGTACATATGCAACCAATCAATGATAATTGTGTAAAAGCAGCCGAGCGCTCTTAGTACGGCTAATTATTTCCATTTGTTAGATTGTACTTGTTAGTTATTGCTCTTGTGTGTGCATATGCTCTCCAACATACAGTTTTGAAAATGACTTAACATGACTGCTCTTATACATCCTATCCAATACATGACGTAACAACAGCTAGATTAATAAACAACAAAATGGCAGTTTGATTTAGAATCGCAATGGCTAACTCTGGCTAGTTGCACGAATAGCTATCGATAGAATATTTAATTGGACTATTTATCATGCATCAACACAATAAGTGCAGTAACGAATGAACATAGTGACAGAATTAAGTGACCGTATTTATGAAAGTGCCTTGTAAAAAGTAAGACAGATTCAGGCACAAAACCCAAATCGTTTCACTTGAAAACCTTCCCTTAAAAGGTCATCGGAGTTCTGTTCTTAAGTTATGCAGTCATGTCTTAATTTCCTGGTAAATCATCCAGAAATAAACAAAGTACTGTCATGTATGGGATTATGGACTTTAAAAAAACACATCCCTTTTGTATCTGGTGAAGGCATAACTGTGCCAGATCAGATTAATATGATTTTTATTTAAACAAAAACCATGTGATTTAAATCACGGAAGTTGTGTATTATCCTTATCTGTCCAGTGGGGGGGAAAAAGCACACAATCTTTGCAGTTGCGTTTACGCAATCAAGCTCCGGCATCTTTCTGTTCATATCAAACTTTTCCCCACCTGGAAATTTATTTATTTTACCCAAATGTCTTGAAATCAAAATGGCCACAATATTGGGAAAAGCTCTATATGTCAAGAATGAAAGAAAAAACAACAACAAGGAACTTGTGTAATTGTGAAGCTTTAAAAAAAGAAAGAATTCCATTGTGACATCATAATGGAAGTGTTCCAGGGGCTCGATTCAAGCCGGAGTGTTC
>CM045888.1:60394742-60434742 GCA_025169545.1 Anguilla japonica | reverse complement strand
GACGAAGGTTCACACGAATGTCTAATAGGATAAAATGATGAAGTGATGACATTTTATATCGAAAAGGTCAAACAGAGCGTTGCCTACTGGTTGGCGGAGGCATACAACCGCATGGCGGTATTTCTAGTTTTTTTTTTTTTTTTTTTTTTTTTTTTTTTTTTTTTTTTTTGGGGTGATCAAAATGGTGGCTTGATTTATTTTCAGCCACGTTAGCCCCCTATCCTAAGTCCTTTCCCTGAGCCTTCTTTCCCAGAAAGTCACCTTTTCTTTTCACCGTTTTATTTAAATATTAACTTCCGGCCCTGTAGATGACCTACTGTAGGCTGCGGCCTGAATTCAGGTCCGCATTTGTCCTGAACTTTGGCTCAGCGTTACACGTAATTTTTAATTTCATTCTGCACCGACGCAGTTCGGCAAAGCAACTTTGCCAATTCCTAAACTGTGCCAAACTGTGTCTGTCTGTGAGGGTCTGTGACTGAAATTAACGTGTTTTGGTCATAAATCAAAGCTGTGGACCAGTGTTGATTGAATTCAGGCCTGTGTGTGTAATGACAGAGGCTGTAATTAAATCAACGTTTGCCCTTAAGTTTGACTAACAAATTACAAGCGAGAATTTCTTGTTCTCCACCAGAAGTTTGGCCAGCTCAAGTGATCAGTAAGACTAACTCCGCAAATTGAGTTTGCGGAGAAAACCCGTGACACTTGGATTTCTTCCCGTGTTAAAATTTAAGGACAAATGTTGATTGAATTCAGGCCAAAGTCAGTTAAAGCTGCCAAAAAATTCTTTTTCTCTCTGTTTTCTATTTTCTCATTTATTTTGTATTTTTAAAAAAAAATCATTTCTTTTTGTTTTTTTTCCAGAGAGTGGCTTTGGGTGCCTTTTTTAAATGTGGGAATGTTGACATGCTCTGTGCTGTTTGAGTTTTGCCAGATCCTACACTGTGAAAAAATGCAAGGCCCCAAAACTACAGAGCTGAGTAGCCGATTACAGCGCGCTTTTTGCCCAGCTTGGAAATGTGCACTGTAATCCGTCCCGTCCTCGCTCAGGGGGAGTTCGGCCGCCTGTACCGAAACTCTGGGGGCCAGACTCCCCCCTTCCTCAAAGTTTAAAATGCAGGGCGGGGCGCGCGGGGGGGTGGGGGAGCTGGGAAAGGAACTTTTAACTGCTCGTTTTTGTGAATACCCGGGGGGGGGGGGGGGGACTCTGGAATGGGGCCGTGTGGCTCCTGGCTGGACTCAGCGTTTGCCAGACTCTTAGATCATATTAGAAACAGCAGGTGGGCCAGTGACTACAGTGTCTGTCTCTCTTTCTTTCTCTCTTTCTTTCTTTCTCCCTCCCCCTCTCTCTCTCTCTTTCTCTGTTTTTTTAAGCACTAACCTCTTGACAGAAATAAAAAGAAAGGCCCTTAATTGATTCGTTTTAGGGAACCACCGTTTTAGGTCTGTGAGTTTCACACAGCACAAAATAAACCCTCCGGCCGCCATTTTGGCCTTTCTGTTAATGATCTGACTCGGATCTGAGCTGAATGCATTTGACATGGGCTGGGTTTAGCTGCCCAATACTTACACATGCTGGCTACCTATCATTGCATGTCTGAAGTGTGACAGCTATGATGATACTTTTCTCCAAATTTTCACTTGGAGATCTTTTGGAGAAATTTGGATCCAATTTTTTGGAACCATTCCATCCCTAAAAAAACATTCCGGTCGCTTCCGATGGGAGGCAGGTCAGAAAGCGCTTCCTGCGGAATGCATGCAGCCAGCCAGCTGATGGATTTCCCTTTTCGGAATTTTTGGGGGGGTTACCATGGCAACTGTTTCCCGGCGCCGGTACCGAACACTGTTCTCCCCTGCAGCGGCTGTTGTACCTGAGCCTTGGCCCTCACTCCGGAGTTTAACCCGTGCAGTGGCGCGGAAATCTCAGGCTGACCCTACGCATGTTTTTGCTAGCGGCTAGCGGTCCTCGTACCCGGGCCCAGGAGCAGTGCAGTAGCCGTCGAAGGAGGCGGAGGAGTTCTCTGGTGATGCCGGGACGGTTGCCAGATTTACCTGGTGCTTCCTGACCTCCGCAGCCTCAGGGGAAACACGGCAGGAAATGCTCCTGGCCCCCGCTGTGTCTGCCTCTGTCATCCAGAAAACCGGGTGTGCGTCTGAAAGTGGTGATGTTTTCTCTCCTTTTTTTTTTTTTACACACTCCTTTCTTCTCACCTCTTTAATTTGGGGTTTTGTGAGAGCCCTCCCACTGTAAGCGCCATGACACCTTCCCCTTCGCCCGGACGAGCTCCCGCGTTAAACCTGCCATTTCTCTCCCTTTTATCCTGTATGATTTTATTTATTTATTTTTTGCATCCTGTTCAACAGCATCTCAGCCGTGTATTCCTAGAGTCCGTTTTAAGCGGTGTGAGATTTTAAAGGGGAACGTGCTCGACTCACGCCCCTCTCTCGACCCCCCCCCCCCCCCCCCGAGGGAGCAGGGCGAAGGGCGTGGCGACTCGGGTTCGACGCGTGTTACGGCGTGACCGGTTCGGCGTGCTGAACAGCGTCTGTCTGCCGTGACTCCCCTTGTTTTCCTCCTGATGAAGGTGATATTTACACAAGCGTAGTTTACCTTACTTGTCTGGTTACATATCCAGGTGAGTCTCCCTGAGGTCCGCTTGGCTGTGATTGGAGCAGATTTTGGCTGCTGGTGCAGGTGTGGGATAAATGGGCGAGGGCCATCTCCGCTGTGAGACCCTGTTTCTCACCTCACCCGTGTCTGTCGCTGCGTTTGGGGAGAAAAAACCCTTCAGCCCTGACCTGGGGGGGGGGGGGGGGGGGGGGGGGGGGGGGGGGGTGTTTGTTTTCCCTGGCGGGGGTTTGGCGGGGTTTGGGGGGGGGGGGGCACTGGATTAGCTGCCTCATCAAAGTCTTTCCTTCCGTGACATTAAATCGGCACATGGGCAAAATTAAAACGAACGGTGTGTGTGTGTGTGTGTGTGTGTGTGTGTGTGTGTGTGTGTGTGTGTCTGTGCGTGTGTGTGTGTTGTTACGTGCGGGACAAGCAGCCGGCCACACTACTAAAGACGCCGTGATTGCTCTGTTCCTTCATTCTGTCACTTCGGCTCTGAGGAGTTATTTTACACCGTTAGGAAACGGAAAATTAGTGTTTTACTGCGTCTTCATCAGGCATAAAAACTAACAGCGCACAGGCATTAAACAGGTGATAACCTCTCCTCTTTGATCTTTTATTTTTGGCCCGTTTTGAACAGGCAGGAAGGAAACGTCTTTAAAATTATTGTTTTAAAAATAAAAGTTAACTGTTAAAATTTTTTATTTTATTTTTTTTTTTAAGTTCATCGGCCTTTGAACTACTGTTTTAATGCAGCTGCGTGTCGTTACCACACATTTACTGTTGTAATTTGTTTTTTTCAAACGGTGTGAAAACGAGTGACCTTTTCTGAAGGTTTTCCTTTCGCCTCCAGAGTGAAGCTGAGAGATAGTTTAACTGCACCGAGATGGAGCGCGTAGACGGGCCTGCTTCCTGTCCACTCGCAACGGCATAAATGTCAGTGTGTTCCCCCCCCACGAGCCAAGTTCTGCTTTGTGTGCAGGCAGTCTTCCACCGGGGCGCCATCTCTAAATGTCAGTGCTTTGGCGTTCGCAGCCCGTAAGCATTTACGCGAGGAAGTGGCTTTATCTTCCCCGAGTTGGGATGCAAAACCGCAACCCCTTCAAAACAGACGTCTTCATGTACTTGTTTCACAAAGTGGTTATTGTTTCAAGACAGAGCCAGTGTTTGTCGCTGACGAGATTGAGTGGGTTTACCTTACTAAGTAAATTACTTTAAAGGCGGTAATTAAGTTAAAAAAAAATTCTGGTGTCTAATCTATCGTGTCTACATTTAAAAAGTGTTTATCACTTCTTACCAGACCATGGGGCCCATCCACACACTGGAACAGAGCCTTAAGAGATACCAGACCATGGGGCCCATCCACACACTGGAACAGAGCCTTAACAGATACCAGACCATGGGGCTCTTCCACACACTGGAACAGAGCCTTAACAGATACCAGACCATGGGGCCCATCCACACACTGGAACAGAGCCTTAACAGATACCAGACCATGGGGCCCATCCACACACTGGAACAGAGCCTTATAACAGATACCAGACCATGGGGCCCATCCACACACTGGAACAGAGCCTTAACAGATACCAGACCATGGGGCCTGTCCACATACTGGAACAATACCTTTAGAGGAGAGCCACCCAGTAGCCCAACCGTTGTACGTTTCGTTAGCCAGTTGAATGGATATGACACAATACACAAGATGTGTCACCCAGGAAGGGAGTCAGCTACCGTAGGCAATCAAACAATGATAATTCATAATAATAATTACAGAAAGAAATGCTAAATATGTATGTGAACTGAGTCACACGCTTTCATCAATATGTATATTTGTGTTTCCCATGACGCCAAGATGAATGACGTTAACAGGATGCGCCACCCAGCAGCTCAGTTGTACAGTTTACCTGTCAGGTCTCCGTTAAAATATGTATTCGCAACCTCGTTTTTTAATCCATTTCTCAGCATTCCCAAGTCCCTTCCCCTGGGCTTTTCATCTAAAAACACATCCCTCCTATTTTCTTTATGTCCTGAAGGACCCGTTGGGAAGATGAGGTCTGTGTTGTTGTTTCGGGTTGGCCTCTGGAACTTTCTGGCAGGGTGGAAAAGCGCATGCACTCGTCTAATGTGCTTTGCTTGGGCCTCGTTCACAAAAACTTTTCTTAAATTAGTCTTACTTTTGTTCTTAGAAACGTTTCTGAGAAAAACCAATATGGGATTCACAACACATGTGCAGACCTTTGTTTTTTTGCATGTCCCACGCGTATGAGATGATGATGAATGCTGACTGCATGGTAAATTTCACGCGCAATCCTGCTCATGCGATGAGCATAAGGAAACAGCCGTGAACAAATACAGATAAGAGAACAAGCACGAAACCATCCAGACCCACGGTGCACCTTCTGCACGTGCGTCCTACAAAGCTTGTGAGTGAGTGGTGAGTGAGTGGTGTGGTGGGTGAGGTGAGTGGGTGGGGTGGGAGTGAGTGAGGTGAGTGAGTGGTGGGTGGGGTGAGTGAGTGAGTGGGTGGTGGGTGGGTGGGTGAGGTGAGTGAGTGAGTGAGTGAGTGGGGTGGGTGGGTGGGTGGGCGGCGTGGTAGTGGTGAGTGAGTGAGTGAGTGAGTGGGTGGGGTGAGTGAGTGAGTGAGTGAGTGAGTGAGTGGGTGGGTAGGTGGGCGGGTGAGTGAGTGAGTGAGTGTGAGTGAGTGGGTGGGTGGGGGGGTGGGTAGGTGGGCGGGGGTGAGTGAGTGAGGTGAGTGAGTGAGTGGGTGGGTGGTGGGGTGGGGTGAGTGAGTGGGTGAGTGAGTGGGTAGGTGGGTGGGTGGGTAGGTGGGCGGGTGAGTGAGTGAGTGAGTGGGTGAGTGAGTGAGTGAGTGGGTGGGGGTGGGTGGGTGAGTGAGTGGGTAGGTGGTGAGTGAGTGGGTGGGTGGGTGGGTGGTGGGTGGGTGAGTGAGTGGTGAGTGAGTGAGTGAGTGGGTGGGTGTGAGTGAGTGAGTGGTGGGTAGGTGGGTGGGTGAGTGGTGGGTGAGTGAGTGGTGGGTGGGTGGGTGGGGGTGGGGGGTGCGGGTGAGTGGGGGGTGAGTGAGTGGTGGGAGTGGGCGTGGTGAGTGAGTGAGTGAGGTGGGTGGGGAGTGAGTGAGTGAGTGAGTGGGTGGGTGTGGTGGGTGAGTGAGTGAGTGAGTGAGTGAGTGGGTGGGTGAGGTGGGTGGGTGAGGAGTGAGTGGTGGTGGGGGGGTGGGTGGGGTAAGGGTGGTGAGTGAGTGAGTGAGTGAGTGGTGGTTGGGTAGGTGGGGGGTGGGTGAAGGAGTGGTGGGTGGGTGGGTGGTGAGTGGGTGGGTGGGTGGGTGAGTGAGTGGGAGTGGAGTGAGTGAGTGAGTGAGTGGGTGGGTGGGTGGGGGGTAGGTGGGCGGGTGAGTGAGTGGGTGGGTAGGTGGGGGGTGAGTGAGTGAGTGAGTGGGTGGGTGAGTGAGTGGGTGGGTGGTGAGTGAGTGAGTGAGTGGGTGGGTGGTGGGTGGTGGTGGGTGGGTGAGTGAGTGGGGGGGGTGGGTGAGTGAGTGGAGTGAGTGGGTGGGTGGTGGGTGAGTGAGTGGGTGGGTGGGTGGTGGTGGAGTGAGTGGTGGGTGGGTGGTGGGTAGGTGGGCGGGTGGTGAGTGAGTGAGTGAGTGAGTGAGGGGGTGGGTGGGTGAGTGGTGGGGGTGAGTGAGTGAGTGGGTGGTAGGGGGCGGGTGGGTGAGTGAGTGGGTGAGTGGGTGGGTGTGGTGGGTGGGTGAGTGAGTGGGTGAGTGAGTGAGTGGTGGTGGGTGGGTGAGTGAGTGGGTGGGTGGGTAGGTGGGTGAGTGAGTGAGTGAGTGAGTGAGTGTGAGTGGGTGGGTAGTGAGTGGTGGGTGAGTGAGTGAGTGAGTGAGGTGGGTAGGTGGGCGGGTGAGTGAGTGAGTGGGTGAGTGAGTGAGTGAGTGGGTGGGTGGGTGGGTGAGTGAGTGGGTGGGTGGGTGAGTGAGTGAGTGAGTGAGTGGGTGGGTGAGTGAGTGGGTGGGTGGGTGGTGGGTGAGTGAGTGAGTGAGTGGTGGGTGGGTGAGTGGTGGGTGGGTGAGTGAGTGAGTGAGTGAGTGTGGTGGGTGGGTGGGTGAGGGTGGGTGGGTGGGTGAGTGAGTGAGTGAGTGAGTGGGTGTGGGGGGTGGGTGGTGAGTGAGTGGTGAGGTGGGTGGGGTGGGTGGGTGAGTGAGTGGGTGGGTGGGTGGGTGGGAGTGAGGTGGGTGGGTGGGTGTGAGTGAGTGGTGGGTGGGTGGGTGGTGAGTGAGTGAGTGAGTGAGTGAGTGCGTGAGTGGTGGGTGGGTGGGGCGGGGTGGTGAGTGAGTGAGTGAGTGAGTGAGTGGGTGGGTAGGTGGGTGGGTGGGTGTGGTGAGTGAGTGAGTGAGTGAGTGGGTGAGTGAGTGGTTGGGTAGGTGGGTGGGTGGGCGGGTGAGTGAGTGAGTGAGTGAGTGAGTGAGTGTAGGTGGATTGGTGAGTGAGTGAGTGAGTGAGTGGGTGAGTGGGTGGGTGGGTAGGTGGGCGGGTGAGTGGGTGAGTGGGTGAGTGAGTGGGTGAGTGAGTGAGTGGGTGGGTGAGTGAGTGAGTGAGTGAGTGGGTGGGTGGGTGAGTGGGTGGGTGGGTGGGTGGGTAGGTGGGTGCAGATTGGCTCGTTACCACAGTCTCACTGTTCTGAGTGTTTAGCAGCGTTTCCGTGGACTACGGCTGCTTTTAATGCTGTGTTTTAGAACCAGGAGACAGACAGGGGCCGTCTGCAATTAGCAGGTTATTTTTTCCCCCGCCCACGCATCAGTGCTGCCATTTGAGAGCTCACACCAAGTGCACACCTTGCACTTTAACAGCGGTCCCTTGAGAGAAATGGCTCAGAAGCACTGAAAGGGTGATAGTGTGTATGTTCTAAGTTTACTGAGTGTACTCAATGCACACCTTGCACTTTAATAACGATGCCTTGAGAGAAGTGGCTCAGAAGCCACACCTTGCACTTTATCAACGGTCCCTGGGGTGAAATGGCTCAGAAGCAGTGAAACGGTGATAGTGTGTCTGTTTTAATTGTACTAAATTGCACTTTATCAACGGTCCCTTGAAAGCAGTGACTCAGAAGCCACACCTTTATCAACGGTCCCTTGAGAGGAGTTGCTCTGAGTGACAGTTCGTCTGTTCTAAGTGCACTCAGTACAGGTTCAGTACGAGCCTGTGACCCGTGTCTGCCTGACACTGATATGGCGCTCTCCAGTGCTTTTTGTTAGAGACACAGATGTTCATAACTCCAGAGTAGTCCGCAACCTGTCATTGGATCCCAGTCATTTCCGTCTGAGTGTTTTTTTGTCGAGGGCTTGGTGCTTTCAGTGATTGTGAGTAAATGCTTGAGTTTTCTTTTAGCCTACGGTATGTGAAGACTGGGGTTCGTTTTGTGGACTTGTGGCGATGGCTGTTGTGTGTGTGTGCTTGCATATTTTTGTGTTTGTACGTGTCTATACATTTATGTGTAAGTTTGGCTGTATGGTTCTATTTACTACGTACAGTATGTGTCCGTGTTTGTGCAAGTGTGTGTGTGTGTGTGTGTGTGTGTTTATGTGTACGGTTGATAAAATACATTTTTTTTTGTTTGCTTCTGGAAGGAAGAGCAGCCCTGCGTGGCGGACTGCGGGGTGAGAGTGTATCTGGGAGCCGCTGGTCTGGTCTTAATTAAGTGATACTGCGGCTACATGTGCAGATATTTAATTTGAGTGCAGGTCTCTTTAAGCTCTAATTAGCTGATCTGTCGGTTGCCGCATTCCTCGCAGTTGCTGTGGTTTCCAGGCGAAAGTGGGGTGCAGTGTGCCCCGTTTAATAGCTTCGGATTACTGCCTCCGCCCATAATTTAATGAGATGTGCTTCCTAAATGAGTTTTTCTTTCATTAGAGAAAGTACAAAGCATATAAACCAGGGACTGTATTTTAGGGTTATTTTTAAACCGAAACTAAATGGAGTGAATTTGAAAAAAAAAAAAAAAAAAGATATCTAGGCTGTTTCGCGGTGTCTTATGCGTGTGTGTGTGTGTGTGTGCGCCTGGGTGCGTGTGTGTGTGTGAGCGTGTGTGTGCGAGTGTGTGTGCGCACGTGTTGGGTGCGTGAGTGTGTGTGCGTGCATGTGACTGTTTTTTTTCACAGTGTGGTTCCAGCGGATAGATGTCAGCGGGTGCTGGTGTCTGGTCGCCCCGGGTTACGAGGGGCTGACACTCTGACACTATGACTTGCGTTATAGATTTTCCTGGGGGGGGGGTGTCGTCAAACAACCTGTCTGACCCCCCCCCCCCCCCCCCCCCCCCCCCCCCCCAATTAAACTTTACTGCCCCCTGGTACTAAAGGAAACTCACCCCTCCTGCTGTTTAAAGCTGGGCATGAATCAAGCCTTCTGGCCTCATACCCTGGTCCAATTAGATTCCAGATTCCCTGGTCCAATTAGATTCCAGATACCCTGGTCCTATTAGATTCCAGATTCCTTGGTCCAATTAGATTCCAGATACCCTGGTCCTATTAGATTCCAGATTCCCTGGTCCAATTAGATTCCAGATACCCTGGTCCATTTAGGCTCCAGACCAGCACCAAAGGGCTGGACTAATACCCTTCCGTATGGCAACTGGGTGCCACACGATACCCAGTTGCCATTTTGGATCCCCTCTTCTGCTAATAAGCAGCCCTAATACCAAGTATCCTGTGAGTATGCCGCAGCTGCAGTTAGGTGCAGTACAACTACAGCGTTATGCTGTTACGTAACCTTCAGCGGTGTCTCAGGATGGTGGGGTAGTACAGTGGTCAGGGAACCGGGGTTGCAGGTTCCAATCCCAGCCAGGCCACTGCTGCTGTGCCCTCAAGCAAAGGCACTTAACCTGCGTTGCTTCAGTGAAATATCCAGTCGATTATTAAATAGATTGAATTTCTACGCTGTTAGCTGGATAAGTAGCTCTGGATGAGAGCGCCTGCTGCAGCCTTAATGTAATGTATTTTACCATTTGAGTTATGGAGGTTTGATTGTTGAAATAGATATCTGCACTGACAGCTCTGTACTGAGTGTGGGGTATTAGTGGTGTGGCTTCTGCAGAAAATGACACAGACAGGGTTTTACAGTTGTAATTACAGTGTAATAAAATGTTCATAAACAGTAGTTACAGTGTACCGACAACTGTAATTAGAGTGTAATAACAGATGTATTAGCGTTATTTAATGTGAAAGAATATTTTTCCCAGAGGGACAGTGGCTTCTGCTCATTGTTGGAATTTTTGGGAGGCCTTTTCCCAGCTGAAGGAATTCCTGTTTCATCACCGCGGCAACGATTAGACTGAACAATTAACGCTTCTGATCGTTGTCACACCTGACTCCCAGGTACAGGGACGGTGGGAAACCAGCAGGTATCGGCCCTTGGGAACCATGGTGACAGGGCCCTAGGCCAAAAGCACAAGAGCGCAGTTTCACGATTTAATGATGTCATTTGATCCTGCAGCTGTGGAGCAAAGCTCTGTCATTTCCAAAAGAAAAACTGTGAAATGGTTTTTTTTTTTTGCGAGAGAAATGAAAAATTCTCTTCCCCGTCTACCAGGATTTCTGCACCACTGCCTTTTTACGAGGACTTATTTTTTCAGTTTTGTTTTTTTTTTATCCCACTTTAACTCAAATGGGCCTTTTGTAAGTCATGAGTTTTATTTACTCATTGAGCTTTATGGGTTTATTTAGCCGTTCTCAACTCCTAACAAATGAGTGGCAGTTGGGGAAATTTGTTTACTTGTTTCTAAGAAAAGACTCCGCGTCTGTCTCACCAAAGTGTCATTCGAGCAGCTTCTTCTGCTCGTCTGGCTGGCTGTTGCTTTCTCTAAACAGTGCTGTCAGCGACTTAGCATGGGGGCTCATTGATTGGTTAAAAGCAAAGCACTGAAATGGATTAAAGACTCATAAATAATTATGGATATTCTCGTATAAATATAAATTGTCGGCAATCGATGCCCTCGACTCTCTCTTTCCCTTCGACTGCAGTTCTTTGAAATTGTTATTTTGATCCCTGAATGCAGTATGAATTGTATTGTAATGTCAAGTAATTCCTGGTCTTCCCGGCAGAAAGATTTGAGGTGTCTTCATGTACGCCTTCTGGGCTATCTTTGTTTTAAAGAGGTGATGTTTGGGTTATTGTTAGACAGAACCAAGTGCACTCAAACCCACGCTCTCTCTCCCCCACTGTCTTTCTCCCTAACACAAATCCTCCCTCTCACTCTCTCTCTCTCATACACACACACACACACTCACACACGCACTCACACACACACACACACACACACACACACACACACGCACTCGCAGTCACACACACACACTCACACCCGCACGCCCAAAGTGAGATTCACACACTCTCTCGGTGCAGCTCTATGTAACACTTCTCTCTGTGTGTTTTGCTGAGTCAGAGGCGCCTTCCTTATGCTCGGTTACCGCCAAAACGCGCTCGACGACGCTGACGGGTTCTTTTCCGCCGCTGTTCCCTCTGTCGTCCACCAGGTGGCGAGCTGCGAGGCCTCGAAGGAGGGCCCAGCCGGCCCGGACGGCCAGTCCTTGGAGCAGGTGCCCAACGGCGAGCTGGGGGGCCACGGCGGGGGCTCCAGCTCCTCCTCCTCCTCCAGGCAGGACCGGAACCTTCCGGAGAACGGCGTCTCCCGGGAGCGGGCCCTCCGCCCCCCCGCCAGGCTCCTGGAGAACGGGCTCCTCTCCGCCCCGCCCGACGACCCGGACCAGGAGGAGGAGGGGGCCGACGGGGAGCCGGCTCCGCCCACCCCGCGCAAGAAGAGAGGCCGGCGGAAACTGGAGCACCCCGAGAAGCGTGAGTGGCCCCTCCTCTGTAGCCCCGCCCCCTCGCCCCGCTCCCGCCCAATGGCTGGGCTTGGTTAGTGCTCGGACGGGAGACCGCCTGGGAGAACTTAAGTTGCTGCTGGACGTGGTGTTGGTGGGCCAGCAGGGGGCGATCTTCCCTCTGGTTGCCTGCTTTCCCGCACTTGGGTGGGTGACATCACCACTGGCGAAGCGATGAAAGTGTTTGATTGGTTCCCTTCACTGGGAAGCTTGGTCTTCAGTAGACACTGTGTTGGTGTGTACACACCTGAGCACAGGTGTACAGTAGCCACTGTGTTGGTGTGTACACACCTGAGCACAGGTGTACACAGGCACTTCTTCTTCCTCTCTCGTGGAGAGGCGATTTTCCTGTACCCTTGATGCAGGATGCTCAGGCTGGAGGGAGAAGAGAGTCGCTGTATGAACACACAGCTCGATATGTGAAATGGTTTTGTGCCCAAGCTACCCTGCGTAGCGGAAGTTAGGTGCTTAAAAATAGCATTAAAAAAACGCCTGATGCAGTCTGCCTGTCTGCCTGCCTTCCTGTCTGTCAGTCTGACTGTCTGTCTGTCTGTCTGTCTCTGCCTCTCTGTCTCTCTGTCAGTCTGCCTGCCTGCCTGCCTGCCTGCCTGCCTGCCTGCCTGTCTGCCTGTCTGCCTGTCTGTCTGTCAGTCTGACTGTCTCTCTGTCTATCTGTCTGTCTGTTCGTCTGTCTGGCTGCAGTGAAGGCATTTTCTACTGCTCTAAGCCCCTTTTATAAGCCACACAACTTTAATACGTTTGTGTGTCAGCAGTCAATACGATTTAACAATGACGGGGGTGCAGCCAAGAGGAAACGCTGCCCCATTTGACCCGAAGAAGTAATCTGGTTGGGGGGGGGGGGGGGGGGGGGGGGGGGACAGTAGAGCCCTCTCAAAAAACACCCCCAAGCCCCCCCCCCCCCCCCCCCCCCCCATATTGCTTTCGGGATTTTTCTGTCTGTGGGGCCGACGCCTGTTTATTGTGGAGTCACAATGCTCTGGAATGTGACTGCGCTGGTGTCTCTTTTATTTCGGGGAGGACAGGTTGTTCTTGTTCTGGCCCCATTGTGTGTGGTAGCAATTAGCCTGACGTCTGATGAGCAGAATATGGGCCAATGAGATCACACCCCGGAACCCCACGACAGCTGGCTTCAGATATAAAGGGTACCTTTATCAGACACTCGATGAACACCTGCATGCACACACACACACACACACACACACACACTCACACGCACACACACACACACACACACATACACACACACACACACACACACTCACATGTACACACACACACACACACACACTCACATGTACACACACACACACACACACACTCACATGTACACACACACACACACACACACACACACACTCATTCACACTAATGACACACACACATACATACATACACACACACACACTCACATGTACATACATACACATACACACTCATTCACACTCATACAACACACACACCGACACGCATACACACACATCGACACACACACATACAGTATGCACCACCCACAGATATACACAGACACGCACACGCGCGTACGTGCATGCAGAAACATGCACACACACACACACGCGCACGCACACACACACACACACACACACACACTCTCACACAACAGCATGTACAGGGGTGGATTCTGTGCTATCAGGTCGTGTGTGTAAGTGTGTGAGAGTCTGACTGAAATAGGATGTAAATCCCCTCCCGCCCTTCGCTTCGTTCCGTTGGATCTGATTCGCGGGTTCGAGTCTGGTGTCCGCGCGAGCGTGGAGAGCGTGTGTGACACGGCGCGCTCGGCCGCGGCGGGAATCGCGGCTTTAGGGCGGCGTAGGTCCTGTGGAATGGCGGCGTGTGTGTTTCCGCGCGCGGGCGACCGGTTCGGCTGTGACACGACCGAGCCGCCCGGCTGGCGCCAGCGAATCGCAGCTGCAGCCGAGCCGTTGTTAGCGGTTAGCGAGCGTCCGACACGTTTTCAAGCTCCGCGCCGGCGACCTCTGACCTCTGCGGCGGCCGTGGTGGTCGGCGTTTTAGCATCTCTCTCTCTCTCCGAACTGTGTGGGGAGTGCAAACCGAGCCTTTAATTACCCAGAATCCTTCGTTATCGCGCAGAACCGTGCTCCGTGGTCTTGGGACTTGCTCCGGGAACGCGCTCGTCTTCGGTTGCGAGAGTTTTACGGAGTTTAATACGAACTGTAAATAAAACGGAGACGCGTTCTTGCTTTGGCAGATTGGGTGCTGGTGGCCTGTAAAATCGTTTCTCTCATTTTTACGGTTATTGTTTTTGTGTTGTGCTGCGCTGTGTTGAATTTTAAGCTGGTGTTATTGTGCTGCTGACTCTTGGCCAGATCTCCTTTTTAAAAAGAGATTTCTACCTCCACGGGACCCCCTTGGATTAATAAAAAAGGATAAATATCATAAATATATGAAGATGGGCCTCTTTGCAAAGCGCTGAGTTGTGCTGAACGCTTGAGTGGGTTGAGCCGTTCTCAGGCCTCGTGTTGCTAGCGAAGCGCTAGCATATGTTAGCGGCGGTGGTTAGCGGCTGCCTTTTGGCGGTTGGCGTTCGGCGCATCGCTGGCTCCTGGCGGCTCGCGGCTTCGCGGTGCGGCGTTGCCAGTTCCTCGGCGATGGCCGCCTTCGCGGTTGCCGTGGCGTCCCGCGGTATCCCAGCGCTTCCGCCGGGTCGCGCTGTGTGACGGTGACGAGGGGCCCCGCCCCCCCCCCCCCCCCCCCCCGCGGGCGTCGCTGTGCACGCATGCTAACACACATCTGTTGCCACGGTTGCGTTCTAAATGAACCTCAGGATCCATAAATACTGTAAAAAAACATCTTTTTCCCCCCCCAAAGTGTCCAAGGATGCAGACGTGTGTGCGCGTGTGTGTGTGTGTGTGCGTGTGCGTGCGCGTGCGTGTGCGTGTGCGTGTGTGTGCGCGTGTGTGTGTGTGTGTGTGTGTGTGTGTTTTTGAGCAGCCCGACGTTTTTGGGTTCAGGGCGCTGATGTATGATGCCATTTATAATTTGTACAGATATGTAATTATATTTATGAGCAGTGTTAATCAGTTTCAGTGTTGTCACTTTATGTCGGAAACTTGCCTTATTCATTTACCATATTTTTGACATTTAGAAAACAGTTCTTCTCACCTGTGTGTATATGTCTTACACATAAACACAGGCTTGGATTTAACACTCTTTTGTCTTTTTAAAACACGTTTGGCAAGGTCAGAGATCACCTACATTAATTTGTTTGTGAGGGGAAAAACCGACACTGGAACGTATATTTAAGCCAAAGTTCGTTATGAACAATGACTGAATCCAGGCCAAGACCGCCCCAGACTGGCGCTGGCGTGGGTGAGTCGCGCTCTCGACGTGTCTGTCTGTGGCGTTAGCGACGTCGGGCTAAAGAAGGGGAACCGGGGATTCCTAAAAGAACAATCTGCAGTGGGACGGTGCCAACTTCCTCCTGATGAATCACTCCAGTCTTCTGTCGGAGCGGCCTGGGAGCTGGAATGGAACGAGACGAATATTTTAAAAGTTGGAAATCCCTCGTCCCGGAAGGATGGTGTGTAGCAAGAGGCGCTACGGTGTCACGAGACTTGCCCCCGTGCTTCAGTTTAATCCCGAAAACAAGTATGGGGCAGTGGCTTGGGCAGATGGGCAGGAAGTACGGAATCTTGTGCCAGCGCCATTTCCTTTTTCTCCTCACAACAACAACATTTTTTTTTTTTTTTTGTTCTGGCATTTCTAAAATTGATTATTTTTCAGAGACTAGGTCATCACGTTGTTATTTTAAAAGCGCGAACATCTGCCGGATGTCTTAGTGGTCCGGTTTCTCGTTCACTGTTTGAATTATAATTTTTTCGAGTTCTCGCTTGATTTCACGATATTGTCATGTGCAGGACAGCAGGTTCATCAGGCTCATGTGAACCCCCCCAGTGTGATTCTGCTGCCCCCCCCCCCCCCCCCCGGCTCCTCCCGTATTTCCAGCATGTTAGGAAGATTTGTGAATCTGTGCAAGCAGGCCGCTGACAGTTTATCTCACAGTTATGTCTTATGTGTCCCAAAGGTCAGGACCCCAAATTCACAACATCTCGCCCCCTAAGGGGGGGGGGTTGGTAGATCCTGAGGATGTGGGGGTCATGAGTACGAGCGAGTGCTGCTGACCGCTGCGCACGGTCGCGGGCGGGCCGGATGTGTGCGTGCCCTCCAAGAGCGAGAGCCACATCTTCCTTTAATCACCGGGCCAAAACGCCGTGCTCCGCGCCGCACTGCTCTCTCGTCCAATCAGACGCCGAGCACGTCGATGACGTCATCGTCCTCGGCCGCCGCGATTCTCAATCACTTCCCCCTCGGAGTTCTGAATCGCGTCTTTTTGTTTGAGCCGGAGACGGAGTGCACCCTCGAGAGCGTCGTCGCGGTGATTAATAACGTCCCGGTTTTTGTAGCGCCTGCAGAGCGCCTGCAGTTCACCAGAGGATCCTGGGAGCGTCTCAGGGATCCTCCTCTCTTCCAAACGGCATTACGTGTTACTCTCTTCACATTTTTACAAAAATAACATGTGGGTGAGGGGGTGAGGGGGTGGGGGCTGGTTCTGTGGCAGTGGGGTAGTGGGGTGTTGTGTGGCAGTGGAGTGGGGTGGGGGGGTTTTGTGTGGCAGGAGGGGCCTTAGTGTGGTGGTGGGCTTTGGGGGGTCCTTGTGGCAGTGGGATGGGGGGGGTGTGTGGATTTAGGTGTGGGAGGGGTTTTGTTGGGGGGGTGGTTGTTGTGTCTCTCTGGGGGGGGACCTTAGTGTGGCAGTGGGCTTGTGGGGGTCCTATGTGGCAGTGGGATGGGGGGGGTGGTTTGTGTGATGGTAGGGTGGGGGAGGGGGTTTGTGTCTCTCTGGGTGACAGGTAGCGGAGCTGCAGGTCTGGTCCAGCAGCTCCAGCGCTGGATAAACAGGATTAGAGTGCAGTTAGCCGCTGTTGACCCAGCTGAGCACCACAAAAGCACCGCGGTGCTGGGGATCGACTGCAGAGAAACAAAAGCTCTGCTCTTACAGCCACCGCTTCTGCCAAAGCAGGAGGGAGATTAAATAAATAAATTAGCCTGCCTCCCCCCCCCCACTGCCCTGCCCCCCCTCCCCCCACCACCACCGGACCCGGCACTTTAATAGGATCAGCCCGGGACGGCGGTGACCTTGATGAGCACAAGCGGGGGGGGGGGGGGGGGGGGGGGATGGGGCACTGGAGGGTGGGGGGTAGCAGAGTGCTCTCCTGGCAGCGAGCCCCACCAGGCCTGGCGTTCGGAGAGACACCGCGTCTGCTCTGGGGGGGGGGGGGGGGGGGGGGGGGGGGGGGGGGCAGGATGCTCATCCGTCTGCTTGGGAACGGGGGCATAGGGGGACAGCGCTGGGCCTGCTGTTCAGCCGTGTTAACCCCGCCCCCGGAGCCCTAACCCCGCCCCCCCAGAGCCCTAACCCCGCCCCCACATCTATGACCCCGCCCCCACACATCGCTGTCCCCGCCCCCCAGGGCTCTAATCCCACCCCCTGAGCTATGACCCCACCCCCAGAGCTTTGGCCCCACCCCCAGAACTCTATCCTTGGCCCCAGCGCTGTACCACACTATGACATAACTGGCAGCTATCGTGCCACATCGCATACATGATCAGTATGTGTGCTGCAATAAACAGCATGGATTAAAAACGTTATAGTGCATTTATATGCTACTAATACATATTGAATGTATTGAATTTTTGGGGTTTTACTTTGCAAACCCTAAGTCACTGCGGCATTGCCCAGGGATGGGAGGGTTTTAGTAATTTGGGATGACAGCACCTCATGGCTCACCAGTGACCCCTGCTGGTCGGTCAGGAGCCCCTGCGTGCACCTGTTGAGCTCATGAGGAAGGCGGATGAGGAGTCTTCCTCTGCCTGGTGTCTGTGCGAGCCCGACCTGCGAGCTGAGGTGCGATCAGAAGAGCGACAGGTTTTGAGGAGAAGTGCACGCCTGTGTTCTGCTGAATGTACAGCGGAGGGAAAAAGGGAAAACGCTTTTTTAAAAACAGGAAAAAAAGAGCAAACTGGGGGTGTAGAGGGGTATCGGCATGGACACAGGAAACAGACACACTCCACAGGGCCTGTGTGTGTGTGTGTGTGTGTGTGTGCGTGTGTGAGAGAGAGAGACAGCATGCGTGTGTGCTTTAGTAACTGTGTGCGTGTGTGTGTGAGAGAGAGCATGCGTGTGTGATTTAGTAACTGTGTGTGTGTGTGTGTGTGTGTGTGAGAGACAGCATGCGTGTGTGCTTTAGTAACTGTGTGCGTGTGTGTGTGAGAGAGAGCATGCGTGTGTGCTTTAGTAACTGTGTGTGTGTGTGTGTGTGTGTGTGAGAGAGAGCATGCGTGTGTGCTTTAGTAACTGTGTGTGTGTGTGTGTGTGTGTGTGTGTGAGAGACAGCATGCGTGTGTGCTTTAGTAACTGTGTGCGTGTGCGTGTGTGTGTGTGAGAGACAGCATGCGTGTGTGCTTTAGTAACTGTGTGTGTGTGTGTGCGTGTGTGTGTGAGAGAGAGCATGCGTGTGTGCTTTAGTAACTGTGTGTGTGTGTGTGTGAGAGAGAGCATGCGTGTGTGCTTTAGTAACTGTGTGTGTGTGTGTGTGTGTGTGTGTGAGAGACAGCATGCGTGTGTGCTTTAGTAACTGTGTGCGTGTGTGTGTGAGAGACAGCATGCGTGTGTGCTTTAGTAACTGTGTGTGTGTGTATGTGTGTGTGATTTAGTAACTGTGTGTGTGTGTGTATGTGTGTGTGATTTAGTAACTGTGTGTGTGTGTGTGTGTGTGTGTGTGTGTGTGTTTTGGCCTCGTACCCTCCTCTCAGTCCGGGGGTCGTCTGGAGAGGGGCAGCAGGGAGCTAAAAACAGGATGGGTGGGGGGCTGGGGACTGTCTTTGGCACCGGGTCTGATGCAAGGGAGAGAAGGGCTTATCCTGTCAGTGCACACACACACTCACACACAAACACACACGGTCACTAACACACACACACACACACACACACACACACAGTCACTAACACACACTCACACACACACACACACACACACACGCATGCATGCATACACAAGCACAGGGTTCTAAAGGCAAAGCAGGAAACACAGCAGGTTTTGGGGGTTTGGGGTCCTGGAGCAGGGAGGGGGGAAAGTTAAAGTGAAGCTCAGCTGAGCTAGTGGGGCCCTTTAAACACACACACACACACACACACACACACGGTCCTCACGTGAACCGGCTCTCTCTCCCTTTCTCTCTCTTCCTCTCTGTACCTCTCTCTCTCTCTCTCTCTCTCTCTCTCTCTCTCTCTCTCTCTCTGTGGCTCTCTTTCCGTCTCTGCGGGTGAAGCTCAGCCAGAGCGGCAGGACGTCCCTCTCCCTGCGGGCACAGCCCCCCCCTGCCCCCCCCCCCCCCCCCCCCCCCTTGCCCCCGGTGTGGCAGATACCGGGGCAGATATCAGGTGGCGCTTTCGAGCCGCGGCGGGAAGTGGGCGGGGCCGGGTAGCGGGCGCTGGAGCGCTGGCACACCGTCAGTTGGCACGGATACCGCAGCCCGGGGGGGTGGGGGGGTGTAACCCAACCCTCCGCAACAAACTCATTGACCTTGGCAGCTGAACGCAGAAGTACAAACCTTTACCTCATGGATGGGCTATTTCACTACTCACTACACTACTATGGCTGAGAGAGGGAAAGAGAGAGGGAGAAGGAGAGAAATAGAGGGAGAGGGAGAGAGGGAGAGGGGGAGAAATAGAGGGAAAGGGAGAGAGGGAGTGGGGGTAGAGGGAGAAAGGGAGTGGGGGAGAGAGGGGGTGAAATAGAGAGGGAGAGGGGGAGAAATAAAGGGAGAGGGAGAGAGGGAGTGGGGGTAGAGGGAGAAAGGGAGAGAGAGAAAGAGAGGGAGTGGGGGAGAGGGAGGAGAAAGAGAGGTAGGGAGAAGGAAATAGCAAGAGAAGGAGCGAAAGAGGTAGAGAGAGGGAGAGAGAGGGAGTGATGGAGAGCCAGAGTGGGAGAGGAAAGAGAGGTAGAGAGAAGCAAAGAGAGGTAGAGAAGGAGAGGGAGAGAAAGAGTGAGGGTAGAGAGAGAGAGAGAGACATAAAGGGAATGGGAGATGGGATGTAAGATAGAGGGAAAAAATGGAAGCGAGAGAGAGAAAAGAAGAGAGGGAGAATGCGTAAGAAAGAGGGAGAGCGAGATATGGAGTGATTTACAACTTCTGCATGAGCGTTTGTAGCATATGGAGAAGTTGTAAATTACAATCAAGCAGGCGGTGTATTACACTGTGCCATGTGAACCCGGGGTAATGCGTAGCACACATGGGAATGTCATAACATTAGCAGCAGAGCATTTACGAGATGTTGACACGGCGGAGGTTTCAGGGGGGTCCGATCGCTGGGTTTTTCGGCGGATGGAATTCGCGGGCGGTGCCGGAGCGGAATTTTGTTGTCTGTTGTTTCTGGGCCGCAGCCGGGCTGGATGTTGAAGTTTAGAGCTTTCTGGCTTTTTTGGAAAAACTTGTTTTACATTTGTGCGGAATGCTTTGGATTCCCGCGAGTGATCTGGCTCTCCTCTCCTCTTTTCATCCGTCTCTTCTTCACTAATCTGTTTGTTTTCTTCCCCCGTCCTCTGTTGTCCGGTTTCCTGCTGACTGTTTCCTGTTTGTGAGACACACACACACACACACACACACACACACACACGTACACTCATACAAACACACGCATACACACAGACTCACACTCACACAAAACACACACACACACACACACACACACACATTCACACATTTGCCTTACACGCACACACACACACACAAGCACACACTCACACACAGAAACACACTCACACACCCTCATACGCACGCACACACACACACACACGCGCACACATATGCCTTACACACACACACACACACACACACAGACTCACACTAACACACACACACACACACACACCCACATACCCACACACACACACACACTCACACACACTCACGCTCCCCTTTTAAACATTGTCAGATAGTCCTGCATTGGCCCCTGTATTTGCGAGTTTAGCGGTCAGAAGGCTCCGCGCTGCGCTGCTCCTGTGAGCGGTGGGGGGAGCTAGCCGGGCTAGCCCAGGCCAGTGCCTGATCACATGCAGCGCTGCATTGCTCCTGTGAGCGGTGGGGGAGCTAGCCGAGCTAGCCGGGTTAGCCCAGGCCAGAGCCTGATCACATGCAGCACTGCGCTGCTCCTGTGAGCGGTGGGGGGAGCTAGCCGGGCTAGCCCAGGCCAGAGCCTGATCACATGCAGCACTGCGCTGCTCCTGTGAGCGGTGGGGGGAGCTAGCCGGGCTAGCCCAGGCCAGCGCCTGATCACATGCAGCGCTGCGCTGCGACGCTGCTTTAAAAGTGCTGCTCAGCAGTTAGCCGCTCGCGCGCGCACTGTCTCCAAGGCTCTCTGAACGCATAGCCATCAGTTCGCTAAGCATGATGGGATACGGTGTTTTTTTTTTATTGACGTCACCGCCGCAGCCCTCCGCGGCTCGGTGCCGATCGTCCTCGGGAAACATCGAGCGCTTCTGGGCCTGCGTGGGCTTCCCGCTCGTCAGCGCAGGTTAGCATAATGAAGTTGCGCTAACGAGGGCGTTGGGCCTGCTCTTTCTGCGGGAGATGAACCTGGCTCTGTGGCGTTCGCGAGCAGAAAAGAGCTGAGGTCAGGTGATTAAACAGGGAACCAGCGGGGGGGGGGGCGGGGGCAGTGTCTGTTTTTTTTTTTTATTTTAAAAGTGAGATTGGACAGAAGCCCCCCGGTTTCATTCCGTCAGCCTCCTCATTTCCGGACGGTAAGCCGACAGGATCTTACTCTTCACTTCGCCCAGCTCACTTCCTCTGATCTCTCTCACCCAATTATCTCTGCCCTCATTAACTAACTGCACGTTCCAGACTGCGGAACCTGCCACAGAGAAAACGAATCTGACAGCCCTCCCGAAAAAAAAAAATTGTACAAATTACCCACTCGGCTGTAATCCGTCTGTCTGTAACCCCCCCCCCCCCCCCCCCCCCCCCCCCCCCCATCCCCCCGGGATGAACCAGGATGGGGGGAGACTGAAGCGATGCTCTAAATTTCTGTGTGTTTTTATAAATGTATAATAAATGACATTTTCTCATTTGCATATGCAAATGCACCGGATCTGCACATGAAAGGAAGTGAGCGTGTCCGTCCGTGGCCTAGAAATGTGTCGGGAAATTCCAAATGTGGTATTTGGTTCACGATAACGGCTCTTAGTTCTCCAGCTCCTTGTCCCCCCCCCCCCCCCCCCCCCCCCCACTCTCCGCTCGCCTGTCCCCCCCTCGCCCCCCCCCCCCCCCCCCCCCTCGCCTGTCCCCCCTCGCCCCCCCCCCCCCACCCCACTCCGCTCGCCCCCCCCCCTCGCCCCCCCCCCCTCCCCCCCCCCCCACTCCCTCCTCCCCCCCCCCCCACTCCGCTCCGCCGTCCCCCCTCGTCCCCCTCGCCTCCCCCCCCCACCCCCACCCCCCCGCTCGCCTGTCCCCCCCCCTCACCCCCCCCCCCCCCCCCCCCCGCCCCGCTCGCCTCCCCGTGGGTGTTAATTAGGGGGCAGTAATTGGGCAGCGGGATCCAATGGGAAGCGAGCGGCCCCCGCGCCCCCCCCCCCCCCCCCCAAAACCGGCACGGCGTTTCGCTCGCTCCTCGCCACTCCGCCATCTCGGGGGGGGGGGGGGGGGGCGTCGGGGGCGTGGCTCCGCTGAGTCATCGCCCGCGCGTCGCCTCTGGCCTTCGCAGTGTGCGCTGCCAAGCGTGCCGGCGGGAGTCCCCGAAAAAACACGTTTCCGCGGCGACCCTTTCTCCGCTTCGCGCCGCCTGACTTCGCCTCTCGCCGGGGCGAAAGCGAGGATGATGAGGATAATGAGGACGGTGGTGATGATAATTACCGTTATTATCACAATTAATTTTTTGATCGCCTCCGTTTTTTTGGAGTGTCTCGTCGGTTCTTTGTGTGGCCTCGTGCTCTTTTATCTTCGGCTTAGGTCTTGCGTCCAATCACGACGCTCCATTGATTACACACACTTGTCAATCATCCAAGGGCAGCCAATGGGGATCGGCGTACCAGATGATGCTGAAACATCCCTGGACCGTTTGATGTATAGTGTTACGGCATTGGCCCACGCCCGTGCCAGTGCTAATTTGCTGTTTATTTTATTTGTTGTGCTGGATTTTCTCTTTATGGCCTTGTGCGATGGCACATGTGAACTTGGCACTGAGGACTGGCCGCTTTGTGCCAGAGAGCTGCTGGATATGCAGAGTTATTGTGGATGTTTACGAGAGAGGCTGTACTGGCTGAGATTATCATATAAACGTCCTATATTTCACCCGGACTAGTGAAATTACTGAATTGAAGAATGTGTGCAGTCGATGATAAAAAATATTTGCGAGATAAAACAGAGTAAAATATTGAAACGATCTTGTGTCATGCTGTGTGTTGGCGTAAGTCTACCCGTTACCTGGAGAGCAATTAGCAATAACACTTATTCTTTGTGAAATTTTTGTTTATTCCACAGTCTTATTTCCAGCTTTGTCTTTGGAATATGGACAGGTCTGCACACACTCCATCCCTACTGCTTCCTCTGGTGATTCGTGGGAGTGCAGTCTAGCGCCTGTCTGTACGGAAATGACTACGAATGACCCGATTGTGATGCGTTACGGAACCCGATTGTGATGCGTTATGGAACCCTTTTGTGATTGGCTATGGAACCCCTTTGATTGAGTTACAGCCAGGCCTTAGAAAAGCAATCTGTTTGCCATAAGTGTAATGTCTGTGTGGTCTTTGTCAGTCTGTCGTCATTTGAAGTGGTCACAGTGTTTTCAAGGCCAGTTTCTACTGTACTATTTAGAGTCATTATAAATATGTTTAATAATACTTATTAAAGTACCACATGACTTACTTTTTTGAGACTTTAATGTATTATAGTTAATAAGCAGATTATAAGCATGTCATAAACAGATAATAAGGATATCCACTTTGCTTGTGGTTTTGATGTCCCACTTGTCAGAAAGTAATTGAACCACATTAAAATATGAATGTTATGAATTAGAATAGTTGCATCCAGATGTTCTGACTGCAGCTTTTATCCTCAAATGCCCAAGTCAACTATTTAAAAAAAATATGCAGCAGGCTGCCATGAATGTATCCCCCTGTTCATTGTCAGTGTAGATACATGCTTCAAATTAAGTGTGGTGTTTTTATTCTTTGCAAATCAATTTAGCAGCCTGAATCTTGTGAGTTAATGCTTTCTCTTCTTGTGGGAAACGTCTATTCTTTTGCTGGGGCCGGTTCGATTTCAAGCTAAACTGTCATAAATAATTAAGCAGTTCCCCACGGAGTGGAGAGCTTTGGCAGAGTCCTTCAGTGACCCGAGTTTCCATCCCATCATGGTATCAACGATTTGATAATATCCGCATGAAAGGGGGGGGGGGGGGGGGGGGGGGGGGAGAGAGAGAGAGAGAGAGAGGGGGGGGAGCGAGAGAGAGAGAGAGAGGGGGGAGAGAGGGAGAGAGAGAGAGAGGGAGAGGGGGAGAGAGAGGGAGAGGGGAAGGGAGAGAGAGAGAGCAAGAGAGAGGGGGGGAGCGAGAGAGAGCAAGAGGGGAGAGAGAGAGAGAGCAAGAGAGAGAGAGAAAGAAAGAGATCAAGAGAGAGAGCAAGAAAGAGAGAGAGACGGAGAGAGAGAGAGAGGGGAAGGGAGAGAGAGAGCGAGAGAGGGGGAGAGAGAGGGAGAGAGAGAGGGGGAGAGAGAGGGAGAGGGGAAAAGAGAGAGAGAGAGCGAGAGAGAGCAAGAGAGAGGGAGGAGCGAGAGAGAGCAAGAGAGAGAGAGAGAGAGGGGAGCGAGAGTGAGAGAGAGAGAGAATGACTGCAGTCATGACACATGCAGACGTTGGGGAGGGTGCTTGGGTTCGGGAGGGTGTATGTGAATTTCATACGGCGCCAATCTGCCCCCCCCCCCCCCCCCCCCCCCCCCCCCCCCCCCCCCCGAGCCTGCTGTCCTTAGACAACCTTTCGTATCCTGAACATTCTGTTCATTCACTGCGCTGCCAGAGAAACGAGCAGGCTCAGATAGTTCAGTTCCCACCCAACCCATGTTTCAGTTCCCATCCGCACACACCATGCACGTGTGTGTGTGTGTGTGTGTGTGTGTATGTGTGTGTGTGTGTGTGCACGTGTGTGTGTGTGGGGGGGGGGGGGGGGGGGTGTGAGGTTTTTTGAACACAATTCTATATTATATGAATTAATATGCCAGGACACAGCGCGTTCAGGGCGTGTTCAGGGTGCGTTCAGGGTGTGTTCAGGGTGTGTTCAGGGTGTGTTCAGGGTGTGTTCAGGGCGCGTTCAGGGCGCGTTCAGGGCGCGTTCAGGGCGTGTTCAGGGTGCGTTCAGGGTGTGTTCAGGGTGCGTTCAGGGTGTGTTCAGGGCGTGTTCAGGGCGTGTTCAGGGTGTGTTCAGGGTGCGTTCAGGGTGTGTTCAGGGCGTGTTCAGGGCGGGTTCTGGGTGCGTTCAGGGTGTGTTCAGGGTGCGTTCAGGGCGTGTTCAGGGTGCGTTCAGGGCGCGTTCAGGGTGCGTTCAGGGCGTGTTCAGGGTGCGTTCAGGGTGTGTTCAGGGTGCGTTCAGGGTGTGTTCAGGGTGCGTTCAGGGCGTGTTCAGGGTGTGTTCAGGGCACGTTCAGGGCGTGTTCAGGGCGGGTTCTGGGTGCGTTCAGGGTGTGTTCAGGGTGCGTTCAGGGCGTGTTCAGGGTGTGTTCAGGGCGTGTTCAGAGCGTGTTCAGGATGCGTTCCAGCCCTCCGAGCGCTCGCTGACCTCACAGACAGCACTCATACCAGAGCCTGCCGACACCGCCTTTCCTCGAAAGCACACAAACAACCAGCCGCCCTCTTCTCTCCTCCTTTATTTCCCTCCCCTCCTCCTCCTTTCTCCCTCCGCCTTCCTTTTTTTCCTCTCCCTCTTATTTCCCTCCCTCTTCTCTCCTCCTTTATTTCCCTCCCTCTTCTCTCCTCCTTTTATTTCCCTCCCTCTTCTCTCCTCCTTCTATTTCCCTCCCTCTTCTCTCCTCCTTCTATTTCCCTCCCTCTTCTCTCCTCCTTCTATTTCCCTCCCTCTTCTCCTCCTTTTTTCCCTTCCTTCCTCCCGTAGCGCTGTTTCGGTTGTCACGCCCTCTGCCCTCCTCTCTTCTGTTTGTCCTGTAGCGTCATCTGACAGCGAAGCGTCTTCAGCACATGCAGTGAAGTTTGGAAGGCAGTGTGTGCATGTACAGTGTGTGTATGCTGATGTGTAGTTATTACGTTGTAGCATAAGTTACTAGCTAGTTACCCTGTTGTAACACTAGTTAATGTCCAGTAACTAAGTCAGTTTTTAGTTACCATGTCATAAGAGAAGTTATTGTACAGTTATTAACTGGGTCATAAATACACATCGTAATACACGCGTAACATAATACCGTTAGGGCTCCATTGGGGGGGGGGGGCAGGGGGCCAAAGCGATGCCATGCCTGCCACTCTGGAGCGCATGCCATGATTACCACTTGGGCTCCATGGGGTGGGGGGGGGGGGCCTCGGCGTGCAACACACACTTAAGTAACACCTCCAGGCCCCTGTCCCGCACTCTTTCCCTTTTCATCTTCCATTTTAACCATCCCCCCCCCCCCCCCCACCCCGTCCCCCCCCCCCCCCCCTTCTAATTTCTATCCTGCGGCAGCATGTAATTTTGAAAGAGTCCATAAATCTCAGCCAAAATTTGCTCCCCTTTAATCCAGCTCCACCTCAGGATTCCTAAACCCGAGCTTTAATGAGTCTCTAACCGCAAATAGCTCGGCCAAAAATGTCTCGCAACAATTACAGACCTCCTTTATCTTTCGCTGAGTCAGCCACTTTCATTCTGTTTCTCTGTTACTCTGTGGCTGTTACTGTGTGAGTGTTACTGTGACTGTTACTGTGTGGTGTTCTGTGGCTGTTACTGTGTGAGTGTTACTGTGACTGTTACTGTGTGGCTGTTACTGTGTGAGTGTTACTGTGGCTGTTACTGTGTGAGTGTTACTGTGACTGTTACTGTGTGAGTGTTTCTCTGTGACTGTTACTGTGTGAGTGTTACTGTGACTGTTACTGTGTGAGTGTTACTGTGACTGTTACTGTGTGAGTGTTACTCTGTGACTGTTACTGTGTGAGTGTTTCTCTGTGACTGTTACTGTGTGAGTGTTACTGTGACTGTTACTGTGTGAGTGTTACTGTGACTGTTACTGTGTGAGTGTTACTCTGTGACTGTTACTGTGTGAGTGTTACTGTGACTGTTACTGTGTGAGTGTTACTGTGACTGTTACTGTGTGAGTGTCACTCTGTGACTGTTACTGTGTGAGTGTTACTGTGACTGTTACTGTGTGAGTGTTACTCTGTGACTGTTACTGTGTGAGTGTTACTCTGTGACTGTTACTGTGTGAGTGTTACTGTGTGACTGTTGTTCTGTGACTGCTACTCTGGCTGTTACTGTGTGACTGTTGCTCTGTGACTGTTACTCTGTGTCTGTTTTAAGCTCACGGGCTACGCCACTTTGTGACCTGCAAGGTGGTATCACCCACAGGCCACAGCTGTGGGACCCTGGTCAAACAGAGCACTGGAGCTGTATTACCACCATGACCCCCCCCCGTGGGACCCTGGTCAAACAGAGCACTGGAGCTGTATTACCACCATGACACCCCCCCCCCCCCCCCCAAACCCCCCCACCCCCCCCCCCCCCCCCCCCCCGTGGACCCTGGTCAAACAGAGCACTGGAGCTGTATTACCACCATGACCCCCCCCCCCCCCCCCCCCCCCCCCCCCCCCCGTGGGACCCTGGTCAAACAGAGCACTAGAGCTGTATTACCACCATGACACCCCGTGCACGCTGTCCCTCTCTTTCACATGTTTGTGCTGCTGCCTGGTGTGTAGCTCATGCTAAACGAGAGAATCTGTTAGTTTCAGTGGAAACGCTGTGTCAGCATTAGGAAATGGCACTTGTTGTAGGTTTGATTTCCAGGCAGATCACTGCTGTTCTACCCCTGAGCAAAGGTCTTTAACGTGGATCAGTTCAGTAAATATCAAACACACACACACACACACACACACACACACAAACACAGAAACACACATATAGACTCTCTCACACACACACACAGAAACACACATATAGAATCTCTCACACACACACACACACACACACACACACACATATAGACTCTCTATCTCACACACACACACACAAACACAGAAACACACATATAGACTCTCTCACACATACACACACACACCTCTCACAAACACACACACACACCACACACACAGAAACACACATTCGCACATAGACTCTCTTTTCACAAAACACCATGCACACCAGTCACACAGTCTCTCATTCTTTTTTACCCATGCACAGAGTCGCTATCTCTCTCTCTCTCTCATTCTCACTCCCTCTCTTGTAGTTAATGCCTCTGTTACGCTGTGCATAAGTGATGAATTTTTTTCTCCGTTGACCCAGTTTTTCCCAAAGCCAGAGATAGTAGTGAAACACACACACGTAATCCTGCCTCCACACAACTCACCTGCTTTTCTACGCACAGACGAAGGTGGCACAGCTTGCAGGAGCAACGGTCACAGCTAGCATGTGTATTTAAATTTTACATTTAGTCTTACGCCTTCACCTGAACTCCATTTATGCAGCTAGATGTCACCCGCTGGATTACAGACCCAGGTCTCTAATCATTATACTGCACTCCCCCGCATAAAATTATGGTCAGATTTACTGTTTCCTAAATACAGTGCGAGTGCCATATAAGGGGACAGATATGATAATAACAATAATAATAATAGACTTCATACTTTTTTATTCCAAATTATAGAACAAACAAGCTATAGAACAAAGGGAAAAACTGTGCTGTTAAATAATAAAATAGAACTGTCTGCCATTGACATTGAACCAGAGAGGATTCTGGGATAGATGTCATGTGGGTCTGGAGGCCTTTCTCCTGTGGCAGTTTGTCGGCCCGGTAACCGATGATCTTGTCTCAGAGGCTGGGAGCTGTGGCTCGGGCAAGGCCCAGGGGCTGATGGGAGTTGTTGTCTCAGAGATTGGGGGGGAAATGCCAGGTCTGGACCCAGGGGCTGATGGGAGTTGTTGTCTCAGAGATTGGGGGGGAAATGCCAGGTCTGGACCCAGGGGCTGATGGGAGTTGTTGTCTCAGAGATTGGGGGGGAAATGCCAGGTCTGGACCCAGGGGCTGATGGGAGTTGTTGTCTCAGAGACTGGGGGGGAAATGCCAGGTCTGGACCCAGGGGCTGATGGGAAGAGTTGTCTCAGAGATTGGGGGGGAAATGCCAGGTCTGGACCCAGGGGCTGATGGAGTTGTTGTCTCAGAGATTGGGGGGAAATGCCAGGTCTGGACCCAGGGGCTGATGGGAGTTGTTGTCTATGAGATTTGGGGGGGGGGTGCCAGGTCCCTTTGGGGGAAATGGGGGGGGGGGGGTTAGCACTGAAATGCTATCGCTGTCCTCCTGACTTTATTTTTCTTCTTCTTTCTTTCAGATGTGGAGGACAAGAGGAGGGCGGCAGTGATGCAGCCAGGACGGAGGTAAGGAGCCCCCAAATTCTCTGTGTTTCTTGTTACCTACCCCCCAACTGAAGAACACCAAACCCACCTGACTGGGGCAAGCCAATCACATGCGGGCGTCCAGCTTCAGCATCTCTCTGCAAGGCTGGTGTAGTAGTGCTCTGTAGCCTTGACAACCCTCCAGCTGTGGTTAATAGCGTCGGCTGATTGGCTGATTGCCGCCTGCTGTTGATTGTTGATTGGTGAAGGTTGTGCCCTCTATGGAGACTGAGCTGCAGGCCAGAACTCTTGTCTTCGCACAGCAAAAATGTTCAGCATGAAATCAGCTCTAATAGAGTACATGATGCCTGATATAAACTCTGTTAGAGTGGGTTTAGCGTTGATATATTGCAGCGTTAGAGAATGACAGAGTGATTCAGACCTCTCTCTCAGTTCCTTTATTTGAAGTGCTAGATTATGCTAATGTGATAGACTGTTTGGTCAGTTGATTTGCCGTGTTGATAGATTTTTATAAATCGGTTGATCGATCGATCGATCGATTGAGCGTAGGGACCCGTTTCTCTCGTCCGTTAGTTCCGGAATCGCTCCTCGCTTGTCACTCTGAAAGCTGGAAGATGAATTGTCGCTGCTCACACGTTCTCTGCGGGCTTGGCTTGTCACTGCGGGGTTTTCTGTTTCATGCTTCTGTGTTTCATGTCGAGCGCTTCTTCATGTCTGTTTATTTTTTTTTTGCGTTTTGGAAGAGATGAGGTCCGCGGGAGTCTTCCCTGGCTTCTTCTCGCGCGAAGGCGGATCTGTGGGCTCTGTGATAGGCCGATTGCCAAGTCCTGTGGGGAGGTGTTCATTTTTGAGCCAATCCGTTGGCCTACGCTGTGATCACATGACTTCCTTTCTGGCCAATGGCGGCCTGCTTTGGCTGACTCTCCGTTTGTTCTCCAATTTGTTCCTGCTCTTTCTTTTTTTATTAATTTGGATTTAAATTATAAAAAACAATGGCTAACAAACCCTGCATTAATGTTTGGCTGTGCGTGTGTTTATGGGGTCCCGCGGTACCAGGTTTTGGGTTGTCGGCTAACGCGCTAGCGCCTCTTAGCGTTAGCGCGCTAATGCGCCGTGTCCATGGCGACCGTCGCGTATGCAGTTTGCTGCTGTTGGAGTTTGTCTGAGCGGCCACGCCCGTTTTCCCGCTTGTCCTCCGCTGTCACTCAGCCCGCCCTTTCATCCCGTGATGCCGTTTGAGCTCCGCCCATATTCGAGGCTCACTGGTCAGTCTGGACGCGTTTGTGTTTCTCCCACTGATTTAAGCTCTTTACTCTGTCGCTGTTGTTTTTGTTGTGACATGCTGGTGCAAGTTTTTTTAGTTGCAGAGATGAATGTGAAACTGTCTCAGTATCAGGGAATAGTTGTAATGCTGTGAAGTTGATTTCTCAGGGGCTGAAAACTGCTTAGAAACAGGTTGGTTTGATGGAATCTGAGCTGCAGTTTGGTGATGTAATTTGAATTATTTGTTTTTCCTGTGACCGGTTTCCTTTGAATCGCGTTCCAGATTGCTGCCCTGAATGTTGGCCAAAATTGTCGGCACTGGGTCAGGATGGACTTCTGTTGTGTCATACGCTGGCTGTAGTTGCTCGTTTTCATTTTAATAGAAGAGTAGTGTTTTCGTTTTTTTTTTTTTTTTTTAAGCACTGACCACAATTAGTGCTTGCACTGTTCGGTTTGTCATTTTTATTGCGGTATGAATAAAAATGGTAAACCCAAACCATTTCATTAGTGTCCTTGCAGAGACATCAAACTGTTCAACAAATTTGACCTGACAGACCCAGAATTTGGATGTCTATGCGCATGGCTATATATGTGTGTTTATTGTCCATTTGAAACTTTAAACTCTTAAGTGCCAATTACCCGATGGAATTTCTCAGGGGAGCGACCGTGTCTGTGGGCTCCAGTTAATGTTAAACTGGCTCTTGGTTTTATTGGGGAGCCGGTCGACCGCGTCGGCCATCTTGCCTCCCGTAGATTCGCGACTGAAGGAGCGGGGAGGGTGGTGGGTTAATGGAACACCACCGGAGATAAAGAGAGACGCAGCGCGATAACCCCGATTACTGAACAACATCCCCTTTGTGTGCGCGTTCAGGCTCCCAGCGGGGGAGGTGCGGCCTGAACGAGCTTAGTTATTCGTTAAAAAGGTTGTTTTTTTTTTTAATAAAAAAAAAAAAAAAAGACGACTGTGACCTTAAATTCCGTCTGGAGCGAGCTGGGTGGCCCGTAGGTAGTAAATGCCTCGCCAGGGCTGTGGCTGTGTTTGCTTTTTGTTTGGTTGTTTTAGATTATTTTAGGTTATTTTAGATTTGTTTCCCTTTAAAGCGGGCAAACGTCCCGCGTTTCGGAGTGGGGGACACTCACGTAGAGCGGAGTCAGAGGAGGACCATTCATACGCGGCTTTGACTGCAGTCTGCAGGTGCCTGATTTACCAGCAGGGGGCGATAGATGGCAGTGCACATGGAACCCTACCATTGCCTTGGCGATACAGTCGCCAACTGCTCACCATGCTACAGAGAAACCGGCCACAGTTGACACTGTCTGTGTCCGAGGGAGGTGTCTGGTCCCCCCCACCCCCCCCAGCCTAAACCCCCCCTCCCCCCCCCCGAACCCTGTTCCCACCTGCTGGGGAGGGAGGGGGGCTGTTTTGAGCCGAGCGGTTCAAAGGACAGCGGCAGCCATTTCAAGCGGTTTTGCCGTGCCCCCGGTTTGACCTTCTAAAGCCCGTATTAGCCTTGACCCCGCTAGCTCCGCTATCTCTCGGGGTGTAATCCTCTCCGCCGTGTGACCCCATGACCCCACCAGGGCCCTGGAAAGCCCCGGGGGGGGGGGGGGGGGGGCTCTCTTTATTCCCCCACCTCCACCCCCGTTCCGTAACCGATTAGCTAATGATTAGCGAGGAGCTCCTGAATGTCGCTACTTGGTTCACATAGCGCAGTTTTTTCACCTTTGAGTTCTCAGGTTAATTCGCCCACCTGGGGGGGGGGGGGGGGGGGGATGTTTGGTTTGTGGTTGGGGAGGGGCCGGTGTGGAGGAGGCTGGAGATCGCTCAGGTAGGAGAGGGGAGGGGGGGTCTGCCGTTCAAACCCACCACTGAGTTAGTGCTTCACTAACTGAGACACCCACAGGAAGGGCTCACTCTTTATGAACACATGCACCCTCTTGCTCTGAGTGTAGAACGGCCCATCTCCAGCGGCTGTACAATGAGTAAATAAATTACTGAGATCCTCTTAGAGGTGTAACAGCAATCATGCAGAATCAAGAGAACATGAGTTTAACTGCTGAAGGGGCTCAGTACTGACTTTGAACTGCAGCAGGAGTTTAAACATGCTCACACACACACACACACACTCTCTCACACACACACACACACTCTCACACACACACACTCACACACAGACACACACTCACACATACAGACACGCACACACACACACACACACACACTCTCACACACACACTCAAACACACACACACACACTCACACATACAGACACGCACACACACACACACACTCACACATACACACACACACACACACACACACACACTCACGCACACACACACACACACACACACACTCACACACACACACACACACACACACACACACACACACACTCACACATACAGACACGCACAGGCACACATACAGACACACACACACACTCACACATACAGACACACACACACACACACACTCACGCACACACACACACACACACACATGCATGCATGCATTCAGTAACACATACATATGCATACACGCTCACACACACACACACTCACGCACACATGCATGCATTCACTAACACATACAGATGCATACACGCTCGCACACACACACACACACACACAACAGATTCTTTCCTCACTCCACTTGACTGAAATAAGCTTAACTCCACAGGTCTGGACATCAGAAGACTCAGATACTCACGGACCGGCAGTAGACACAGAGACGTTTTTGTGTAAGATGGAGGAGGGGCCAGTTCTGCCTCCGCGTTGCCAAAAAGCTCCATAAATGGTACCCAATGGTATATGAATTAGAAATATCAAATACACTTGGTTGTTTTCTTTTCTTTTTGCGGGAAGACGTTGAGGCTCACGTTCGTGCGGCCCTCGCCGTGGGGGCCGCACCGGCTGAGAGAGGTAGTCAGGGTTGTCAGGCTCTAAGACCGGATTCGGACCGCCCTCGTCCCGCAGGCGCATCACCGCTGTCTTTTGAGGACCGCCTCGTAAAGAGGCGCTGTCCCACCCAGCGTTTTACAGACCCCCCCCCCCCCAGTACACCCCCCCCCCCCCCCCACCCACCAATCCTAACAGCCCTCCGCCTCCGGCTTCCGCCATTTTGAGAGGGGGGTGGGGGGTGTGAATGGGGGGGAAGAAAAAAAATAAACGAAAAAAAAAATTTATCAAAAAAAAAAAAAAAAAAAATTGCTGAAATTCAGCGGTGTAATCCCTTCTGTTTCCCCGTCTTCTCTCTCCCCCCTTTGAGCAGGGAGACAGAGCCCGGCAGCGCGGGGGAGTAGGCTGGGAGATCAGCTTGCGTCAGAGGCCCATGCCGAGAGTTACCTTCCAGGCCGGCGACCCTTATTACATTAGCAAGCGGAAGCGGGATGAGTGGTTGGCCAAGTGGAAGATGGAGGTGAGTACCTGGCTCAGCACTGGGCGCGGCACCGCAGAGACAGGGAGCTAGCGGCTAGCGGTCAGCGAGTGGCGCTTAGCGGCTAGCGGTCAACGATTAGCGCTCAACAGCTAACGGTTAACGGTTAGCAGTTAGCAGTCAACGACTAGCACTTAGCGGCTAACGGTTAGCAATTAGCCGCTGGTGGCTATCGGTTAGCGACTGGCGCTAGCAGTTTTCGGTTAGCGAGTGGCTCTTGTTGTATGGGCGATTAGCGGTCAGCGGCCGCCGAGCAAGCAGGGTTGGGCTAGGGAAGCGCTAGGCTAAAGGCAGCCCTCGCGCAACTCGTGCAAAGCCAAGTGTATTTGATGGATCGGTTAATATCTCATGAAGGTACCATTTATTCATTTAGCTCACAAACTAGCCTTTCTTGCCTCGTCGTTGGATGGTCTGTCTTTTTTGCCACGTTTATTTCATTGACTTTTTTTTTTTTGTTGTTGTTGCCACAAACCCTTCTTTGTTAATTGTGTTTATTTTTTCCTTGATGATTTCTTCAACGGGTAGGAGATGGCGGGTGATCAGCGGTTGATTACTGTGGAGCGGGTGACGGACAGGGGATGTGTGTTCCCTCGCCAGAGCTTTGTTGTTAGCAGCTGTGTGGAAAGACGGTGATCTATGGCCGTATCGTATCCGCCATTTCCGCACGATGACTCATGGTGTTGGGGGAGCCAGCAATAACAACAGCCCCAACGCGTCTCTCCGGAAACCCCGCCGCGGAAGCTTATGTACCTTATACAGTGTGATGTCATCTTTGCTCTAGACCTCTCTAATGAGTCGTGCAATGGGCAAAAAAAAAAAAAAAGTAAGTCAGCGCAGTAAAACGTTGGCAGCTTAAATATCACATACTATGGCTGTACGGGGCCGGTGGAGATGGAAATTTCGGGGGGAACGGGTTCCGCTTCGTTTAAGTTTTTCCGAGGTTCGAGAGGGAGCAGATGGGATTTCGGCTCGGGTGCGTATGTGTGTGTGTGTATGTGAACGCGAGGGAAAAGCTCTACGCTCTGCCGTAGAATCTGAGTTAACACTTTTTCTACAAAGTCTCCTTTTTTTATTTATAAAATTTATAAACATCATTAAAATTCATTGCTCTCAGTCATTACTGTGCTGGAAGTTTAAGCTTGTCAGTAGAAGTGAGGGATGAGGCTCATATCTTGAAAAAAAAAACTGTCTGCCAGTCACCTGAAGAAAAGAAAGGTTTTTTTTAGTGCTGAGTACACATAGCTAAACCTCAGGAGTGTTTGAGGATAGTGACCTGGAAGGAACCATTCTCCTGAAGAGCCCCTGTTCCTAGGGACATTACAGACGTGCGCGCGTATGCACTCAAGCCTGAACCTGACAAACGCACAATCTGTGGATGATTTTCGGCCGGTCCGACCTCTCCGTCCCCTCAGCCAAACCCGCCATGACGGTCGGGTTCAGCGTGTAAAATCAATACGCGCATAATCAGGTTTATGGTTGATTACCGGTCTGTACAGTATGTCTGATTCCCCAGAACAGGCCCCTAGGCCACAGCCCGAGCCGCAAAGTGACCGCAGGTACTGACAGATAGATGGATGCACGAGCAAATGGATAGATGACAGATAGAAGGATAACCGGATAGATGGATAGATCGATATTTATTTTTATTAAATGTACTTTATTGAAAGAAAATCTCCATTCAAACTGTCTTAAACAAAAGAGTCCAGAGAAGACGTTCACAAGATTCAGAAGAACAAAAACTAAAAAAAAAAAAGACTATTTCACTCGCATCTTGTATTTCACACTACTTACCCACAGCCTTCTCCACCCAATTTTCAGTTTTTCCTCTCGACAGCGAACGCACAACAACACCCCCGGTGCCTCCGCACAGTTACTCAAAAACACGCTGTAATCAGCTTGTGCTGTAATATGCAAATTCCGGTCTTATTCTGGCGCCGACTGAAACTTTTGAACATCACAACAGCTTCACTCAGCTTTACCCTTGGGTCATGGAATCTTGGCTGCTCTTCAAAAGTACCCTGTTCGGTCTGACCAATCAGGAGCTTCTGCAGATGCAGGCCTGCGTATGCGCCTTCTTGCTCTGTGGTAACCAGGCAAACGAAAACAGTTTCAGTAAAAAAAAAAAATTTTTTTAAAAAAAAGAGGAACTCATTTTCAGACGCTCTGAAGAGAGGTGAATAGGTTTTGTTTAAATGAATCCTGTTCTGATAACCTGACCGTAGGAGACGCGCTGGCCTTCCTCGCACCCGCAGCCTGTCAGCAGGAGCGGGGTCCGGTTTCATTTGGGTGTGCAGTCGGCCTTCGCTCCCGAACCTGGACGGAAGCGAAGGTCATTGTGAACCGGCTCCCGGTCTGCTCTCCGTTTGCTCTCCGCTGCGATTAAAGCACTGTCCGTGAACGGAAGTCTTGATCACAGAGTGTTGGCAGCGCTGACGCCGCACCGTATGGACGTGCGACAGGTGCATCTGAAATGCCTGCCCATGTGACACCGTCATGTGATGTCATAACGCCGCCTTGCATTGTGGTCCCTCTGGGTTAGGACTGTATTTGACCTCACAAATTGTACCTTTATCCTCCCCCTGACAAACAAACACACGCGTGTGCACACATAGACACACACACACACACACACACGCACGCACCTGCACACACACACACACACAAATCACACTCACACACACACACATACATACACGCACACACACACAAATCACACTCACACACACACACACAGCACACTCAACTCTTTCACCCCATTTCTCAGTCATTGCAGTTTACTGTGATTCCCAGTGTAAGCACTCCACGCTCTGTTAGCTAACGTGTGCAGAGTGTCTGATGCTTGCTGTACAAGCACAACCAAACACATGTACTAACACAATCCCTGCATAAAGCTTAAGCATGTAATTACACAGGTACAAGAACATTTTATTGTAACCTGACTACAAATGTCAGGTTGTTTTACTTTTTTATTCACGGCTGAGTTGGTTGGGAGGTCTTTTTCTTTGTGTGATTTGTAATATAGCGTGGATCGAATGATAGATTTACGGAGTGAATCAGCCAGTATGAAGATGTGATTTTGTTGTTTTTTTTTTTGAGCGGTTAAATAAACCAACTGACGCAAAATATGTTTAGTTTTGCTTCAGGCGATTCACTTTGAGGTCTTCGGAGAGCGGTGTCTTTATTGCCCGCTGAGCAAGCTGTGTTTGCGCACAAAGACGTGTGCCAAGATTACTGCGTTAAACAAATCCCAGCAGATCATCACTGTGGGTGTAATGCTGGAAACCGATAGTCTAGTGATTATGCTTATATCTATAATTCGTATGAAGACATGCCATTACATCATATAATTTTATCAGACTCCATTTGTAATTGCCGATAAAGTTGCGTGGAAGTATGACACCTCACCTGGCAATTGAAAAAAAATGAGCACATTCACCTTATGCCAAACTGCAGTAAAACAAGCAGGCACACATTGTCACTAAGAGTGATGGCGTTTGTGTTTAAAGTTCAGGAGAAGCCTCTGTGTGCTGTCAGAAGCCTGTCGGTTGCGTGATGGAAGTCCTGCATTCTGAGCATTCTCTGTCCGAGACCATTTGACCCGGCAGAGGGGTCTTTCGCCTCCAGCAGATTTTCGGTGGTACTGTATCTGTGAGATTATAGATTTTGGGGTGTCTGGGATGGGGCGCACAGTTGAATATGAATACGAATATGAATAGGGGTTGGCAGGTGTGGCTGAAATAATGTGTGTGAAGTGTTGGAATGCTCGGGTTAGTGTTTGAAAATCTTCTCAAAATCTTTTTTTTTTTTTTTTTTTTTTTTTTTTCCAAATTCGGCCGCCCCTTTAAGTGGGACTGCTGCGCCCTTTATATGTTTGAGTGACACTTGAGGATTTAGGAGGTCGAAGCAGGCCTTTTGGGGATTTTTTTTTTTTTTTTTTTGGTTCACCCTCTCTGACTTTTCCGCCACTGAAACATGACACCCGGTCGTGTGTGTCGAGAGGCCGAGCTGAAAAGTGATTGAGAAGCGGTTTTTGGCTCGCCCGCAGCACTTTCGAGAGAGAGCGAGAGAGAGAGAGAGAAGGGGGCGGGTGAGGCACCATTTCCGCCAGCCAGCTCACAGCAGATGGGGCTGGGTGGGAAAGATAAGATCAGGCCCAGAGAAAACGGTCACTCACACATGCCCTCCTCCTTCTGATTAATCATTTCATTTAATTTATGTTTTTTTAACCTTTTTATTTTCTTTTATCGGGCTATCGCTGCGGCTGAATGCGTGACGTTTTTAGGCAGCATGTGAAGGAACGTGTTGGGGGTGTAGGTCAACAAATGCGAGAGGTACGGGAATTACTCTCCACACTCGGAATTATTACTCCTTAGATCTGTTCCCTGAACGTTCCAATGCTGATGTCACAATCACGGCTGGTGACTGAAAGCAACAGAGTTCTAGAACACGTTTTTTTCTTGGAAGTTCTTAGTCAGTGTTCTAGAACTCCGTTGCTTTTAGTCACCACAGGAGTTGATTGTTACATCAGCATTAGAATGTTCAGTTAAGAACCTTCTAATCACGTATTTGTGACCTCACAGCTTAAGGGGTTAAGTACCAGGGCAAAGTGGAGCTGCAGGTAAAGATGACGGATTACCTGTGAAACCCACCTGGAATGCCGTTTACTGCTCGTTGTCTCACCTGAAGGAACATTCTGTGACATATTACTCATGGGCCTCATTCTTTGGCCTGTGTTCAATCAACCTTAGTCATTTTTCTTCAACTCATTTTGGCAAGTGGTTTAGTTTTTATGATAGCTGAACTCACCAAACTATGTTTGTGATAGGAAAATAACTCTTCTTTTTAGTTTTTTGGTCGAAGTTTAGGATGAATGTTGTTTGAATCCCAGCCTTGACTTGACAGCCATAGTGGAACTGTGTGTGTGTGTGTGTGTGCATGTGTCTGTGTGTGTGTGTGCGTGTGTGTGCATGTGTGTGCGTGTGTGTATGTGTGTGCGTGTGTGTGTGCATATGTGTGCGTGTGTGTGTGTGTGTGTGAGAGTGTGCACGCATGTGAGTGTGTCTGTGTGCGTGCGTGCGTGCGTGTGCGTGCATGTGTGTCTTCCTCTAATAGTGTGTAAGGGTGCCAGTTCTGGGGTTGTATTCATAAAAGGCAGAAAGTGGTCCTCATCTATATAAGGTGAAGTCACATATTTTCCCTACATTGTAAGTCACTCGGGGATAAGAATGTCTGCTAAATCAATTTAATGTAACGTAATATATATTTGCGGGCACACTGGAGCGGTTGCATACGGCTCCGTACGGTATGATATAGTAGCGTGTGCCTCACCCCTTTCCAACATCACAGAGCATTTTCTGGCCTGGAATCCATTAGGGCTCTAATTATTGGCACAGTTTCCGAGATATCTGCGGAGAATCAAAATGGTTGACAAGGGGAGAAGGGGAGGGGTTGATGGAGGGAGGGAGGGAGGGGGAGGGAGAGACAGAGAGAGCGAGAGAGAGAATGGCTTCCCTTACAGTTCTCGGCTGGCCTCTTTGGCAGGAAAAAAAAAAACTACAGTACCCATCTACAGAGCAGATGCACTGACATCCAGCCAGGTTAGGACAGAGTCGGGGAAAAAGACAGGAAGTGATGTCACTGTATTGGTGGAAAACAGAAAAGCCCTGCACCGGTCACTGAGTTCACCTGGCAACGGTGACGATACTAACTGCTAACACCTGCATGTAACCAGGAAGTATAGCTGGAAAATATCCACCAATCACCACCAGCGTTGTTGTTACTGGTTGCTGTTTATTGGTTGTTACCAATGTACTCCAACTGCCATTTCCCTATTTTATTATTATTCCTGATACTGATGTGTTGTGCTACATCCTGACATATAACAAAAAACAGTGTTCACGTCTTACTGTGGTTGCCTGCAGTAAATTTAAATGCTGTTCCAGTGAAATTAAAAAATGACAAGACTCTTGAACCCCTCCCTCTCCACTACCACTACCAAATTAAAATGGTCTCTGGTCTGGCGCCAAAAAGCATATGGCAGCCATTGTACTTAAAGAAAAAGAAAAAACAAAACATAAAAATATTTCTCTCTAAATTACTACATTTATAGCCGTGATGTGAAACGTAACCGTGTGCTGTGGTGCTG
>CM045888.1:60382242-60389742 GCA_025169545.1 Anguilla japonica | reverse complement strand
TGAGTATATGATAAAGAGTACATAACAATACATGAGTAGTACATGATTACAAGTACTTGAGGGTGCATGCGAGTACATGATTAGAAGTAAATAAGAGTACACAAGAGTGCATAAGAATACACGATTAAGGGTGCATTTACCTGGTAACTGGGGGGCATCCACCACATGACCTTTCTGGGCTGTTCCGGGAAACTGACTCCTGTCTGTGCAAAAAGCAAAATGAAGTCTGTGGTGCAGTGTGCAGTGAAGTGTGTGTGTGCATGTAGCCATGTGTGTGCATGTCTGTGTGTGTGTGTGTGTGTGTGTGTGTGTGTGTGTGTGTGACTTGGCTCGTTCAGTACCCGCCCCTGACTAAAAGCCTCCCACTTCAGAAAAAGGCCCCTTAGCAGCGTGGTGCTCAGCCTGAACTATCTGGAAGCGAACATCCGGCTCTTTAAACAGATAACAAAGTAACGCAATCTAAGCTGCGCGGCGGAGCCGGGGACAAAGCCGTGCGCGAAGCCAGCAGCTCCTGACAATAGCGTAGGGTGCGGCGTGCACTCCGCCCGCCCTGTTTGAGTCTGGGACTCCAGCCCTTACCTGAACACACGCCGAAACGGATCAGCAGCGCTGTGCTTAACACTGTGTGGTGTTAAAATCAACTCCCTTAGAGTACAAGTCCCTCCGACCCCTCTTTGAACTCATACAAACTTAAATTGATGCATGGTCATGTACTTACTGTGTGCGTGAAAAGGGAAGAAAGGGTCAAATGTAGAAGCTGTTTAAAATACCGACCAACCTTATTACCTCCCCTCCCCCACCCCCCCCCATCCCCCCTTCACGGCAGCCATGTTGATTGTTTGCTGTTGCAGCTGTGCTCTCAACCGTGAGCTTAAAATGTCGCACTTAGGGAACACCCCACACGCACACACACATGCACGCGCACGTATGCACGCAAACACACGTGCACACTCACATATGCACTTGCGCACACACACACACACACACACACACACGCATGCACATGTCAGTCTATTTATAAGCTGTGTTTTCAAAGAGGTGCTTGGTAACAAGCAGAAACACACAAGCGAACTGCTGCCGCCAACCACACACTCAGCATAATGCAGCTGTCAGTTAAGATGTGCGTGCGTGCGTGCGTGCGTGTGTGTGTGTGTGCGCGTGTGTATGTGTGCGTGTGAGTATGTATGTACATATTTTTATAGGGTTTGGGGTTGGTGTTAAATTTTGATTCAAGTGATTTAGGAAATTAATTGAGGTTACATTTATTAATTGAGACATCCTCATAGAATATTTGGAATTTGGTGGTCATTTTTTTAAAGCTCATTTTTGTGTGTGTGTACATGTGCAAGTGTGTGTGTGTGTGTGTGTGTGTGTGTCTGTATGTGGTTATGTGGGTGTGTGTGTGTGTGTATGGGGTTGTATGTGTGTGCAAGCTTTTGTGTGCGTGGATTGTATTCTTCATTCTACACGTATATTTGGTTTATGTAAACTGTTGAAACTGTACAGACTAAGAAAGGGACCGTCCCCTCACCCATCCCCCCTCCCCTGCCCCCCCCCCCCCCCCGGCCCCCCCCCAGCAGTGACGACGGTCGGCGGGGCACCTGCAGGGCTCCATCCCCCCTTATGTAACCCGCTTTCTGGGCGCGTTGCATAACATTGGCTCCGGATCCTATGGAGGCCTTTAGCATTTCAAGAGAAACTCGTTCAAAATGTTAAATGAAGCTTACGCTGGTAGATTAGACCTCACCCCCCCCCCCCCCTTCCCCCCCCCACCCTCCTGCCCCCTTCCCTGGGGCGGGGGGTTCTCTCTGTAAAATTGGGGGGGTGGGGAAAAGGGGGGGGGGGGGGGTGGAGGACAAGGGCATCAAGACAATGGGCCCCATTCACCATTCTGTGTGCGTCTCGAGGGGGGGGGAGTTGGGGGGGGTGGGGAGGGGGACACTGCGCCTCTGTGTGTCCCGCTCGCTGGGCTACTGTATCGAGTGCGTCGCCACGTGAACCGTCACTTCGGCTTTTTAAGGATTTAGTGTCGTCACGGCGATAACGTCAGTCTGTGTCACCTGACCCTGTTTCAGCGCCTGGGGGGGGGGGGGGGGGGGGGGGGGGGGTTCAGTGGACTTGATCTTCTGTAGTGGCTTCTAAAAATGGAGGGGCTGGGCGTTACATGGAAAGATAAAGTCTAATTTCTTCAGTGCTGATAATGGTAACTGTAACAATAACCCTCGTAATAATAATACTGCATGATATTCACGGTCATAATTATCTTGAAATTGCAGTTTGAACGCAGGCATGTTTAGATTATTATTGCTCGTGCGTGAAATGCTGATCCAGCCGTACGTGGTGTAAATCCCCTGGAAAATGGCTGTGATTTTAGGCCTTTTCTTAAGGTGAAATGTCTCTCGTGTTTTTGTTTTATTTTATTTTTTCCCTTTTATTTACTGTTTTGTGGATCAGCTGGATTTAACCTCCGCTACCTTTTCCTTGTTTTCCTTTTTTTTTTTTTTTTTTTTTTTTTTTTCCACGACGTTCCCAAATTAATCCAGCACGAGGCAGGGAACGCTTCAGTATTCCGTGATCAGCGGTCGCCATGGAAACGGGAGCAGGGCCTACCGTATCCGAGCCTGTGCTCGCCCCTGCCCCCCCCCCACCCTCGCCCCCCCCCCCCCCAGTAAAGCCGGGACAGAGAGGATCATAAATATGTCTAAAGGGGTGAAAATATTGCCGAATTAGCAGGACGTGCCGGGTCCAGCCCCGGATGGAGGAGGGGGAGAGAACGAGGGAACGAGAGAACGGAGGAAGGTGGCGTCCAGCGTTCGCGTCTTTGTTTACACACATGTGGGGGGGGGTTAAGCAAGTGGGGGGGGGGGGGGGGATTTTTCACACTAACACCATTAAAACTGAGAAGGCGAAAAGAGAGAGAAGCTTTTTTTTTTCTATAAATAGCCGCGCTGTTTCAGTTGCTGACCGAATCTGCAGAAGAGCCAGATGGGTTGTCTGTGTCCTTTCGTTTCTGCCATATTTGTTTTTTTTTTCTCTTCTCTTTAAACCCATGTCATATGTCCCCCTGCCCGCCCCCCCCACCCCCCCCCCCCCCCCACCTCACGCCGCCTTTGATGTTTTACGTCTCTCACATTCCAATGCCAAGACTCAGAGAAAAAAGAGAAAAGAAAAGATAAATCCTCGGTCATGGTTTCGCTGAGAGAAACGGCACCAGTGCATGTGCATTAATGTGGTGTGCTGGCTTTTTATTTTTTTGCAATTCAGTGGTGGGGGGGGGGGGGGGGGTGGTTCTCCTGTATGGAGAGGGGAGGGGGGGTGGGGGGGGGGTGCAGGGTCTTCACATTTTCGCGGTGTCTCTGAAGGGGGGGGCAGTTTAAACGTGCGGTGGAAGCCTGGTCTACGTGCCTCTCGCCTAGACGAGGACCCTCCTCTTCCCTGCGTTAGCTTTACCCCCCCCTCTCTGAGCCCCCCGCCCCCAAACCCAGCCCCCGCCCCTCGCCTGCCCCCCCCCCCCCCCCCCCCCCCGCCCCCTCCCCCAGCTATAGAAGCGGACCCCGTGCTATAGATATGAGGGTCTGCAGACGAAGGGCTTGCTGCAGATTTTCAGCCTGTATGTAGACAGCCTCCTGGCTTCCTGCCAGCGTTTTGCAAGTCCTCTCCGGCCAATCAGGATCCTCGTCGGCTGTCACCTGACCCTGAATTCCCAGACAAAGAAATTTTCAGCGTTTTTTTTTTTTTTTTTCCTCTCTCGCTCTCTCTCTCTCTCTCTCTCTCTCTCTCTCTCTCTCTCCTCTTTTTTTTTTTTAAAAGCAAGCTCCAGCTTTACCCCAACGAGAGAGGGGGGCAAAAAAATAAAATAAAACCCCAGACTGGATTTAAAGTTGCCGGCAGGAGGTTTTATGGGTACGTTTTGTGCGTTATTTGTGTGTGATTGCGTGGTGTTTGTGCGCTCTTTTCCCTGTGTTTCTGCCGGGGCTCCGGCGCGGGGAATATGCTGACTTGGGGCATTCGCTCCGGGAGTTTACACGGGGCATCTGCTCCGCGCGGCTTAAAGGGAACCCGTCTCTTTAAATGAGGAAGGGGAGAGGCGCGGGCTCCCCGACCGGTCCGTGGAAAAGTACTTTGGACGAGAGCAGAGCTCGCGCCGGGGCGGCGGGTTCGTGAGAGAGAGAGTGAGAGAGAGAGAGAGAGGGCTACACCGGGCGTTTTTTCGTCTTCACTTCCCGCACATAAATGTCACTTTTCTGTTTTGTTTTTTTTTGTTTTGTTTTTTCTTCTTGGTGGTTGTTTCGTAGAGTCTGTGCAGTTTCTTTTTGAACCTTTTGCAGTTTGCACTTTGTTGCGGCGGTGGCGGCGTCGTTAGCCGAGTCGCCTGCATCGGCGGATTTCGGAATGCGTTTGTGTCGCTGGCTTCAGCGAAGTTTGACTTTAGTTTTGTGGCCATGGGGTTTAAAAACGCCCCCCTGAAAAGAGACGTTTGGGGCAGAAAGTGAGAGGGACGTTTCAGAGGGACGTTTTGAAGGGAAACGTGGCTCTCTAAAGCAGGGTAAAACTTTATCTCCCCGGGCCTGGAGACTTGAACTTGAAGTTGTAAATATTTATAACTGCTCTGAGGCTGCCGTGTTCATGTACAAAAAAAGAAGAACGATTGCTTTTAATAAGTTATTCAGGTTGTAAAGATGCATTTGACTTTGTGCAGCTGACTACTTCAGTTAGTTTTTTTTTGGATGGTTGGTTTGTGTGTGTTTTAAAAAAAAAAATGTATTTGAAGTGTCTGAAACTGGTGCAAAAAATGCATGACAGATTCAGTCAGGACTTCGCCAGTGTGCTTTCAGATAACGTGAACTCGGGCGTTTGAAAAAGAAAGAAAGAAAAAAAGCAGTTTTACGATCGCAGCCGAGCTGCGGGGAGAGGGGGGGCGGCTGGGGTTCGAGGGGTTAAACCTGCCTGTCTCACGCTTTTGCACAATACTGGGAAGTGTTTGCAGCTCCCAAAGAAAACTGAAAACTTCCAAACTCGAGGAAGTCGGAGATCCCGTGTGTGTGTGTGTGTGCCGGGCCTGCAGTCAGCTGGCTGGTTCTCAGGAGCGTGCTGTGGCTGCATGGTTGTTACCCCCGCCCCCCCTGCCCCCCCATGCTGTATGCAACACGTGCATTATACAGGGGGGGGGGGGGCATGCTTATCCCCCCCCCCCAGTGCCACATGCAACATGTGCTTTATACAAGGGGGGAGCATGCCTATTGTCCCCCAGTGCTGTATGCAACACATGCATTATACAAGGGGGGAGCATGCCTATTGTCCCCCAATGCTGTATGCAACACATGCATTATATGGGGGGGCATAGTTATCCCCCCCCCCCCTCCCCCCCCTAGTGCCATGTGCAACACGTGCATCATAAGTGTGGGGGGGGGCAGAACTAAAATCTTTCAGACCTTGTGAAGCAGAAGTGCCCTCTTTGCCCCCATGTTGTTTCCGGTAGAGGTCATGTGACCCGCTGTCTGTCCGCACAGCTCTGTGTGAGCGTACGGTCCCTCCTGTGTGGACGCACGGTCCCTCCTGCACGCTGTACTATTTTAATGGGATTGAACGGTGACATTGGCCATGGCTGCATGCTTAATTTGTTTATCCTATTGTTGTCCTTGTGTTTTTCCGTGGGGGGTGGGCTAGGGGGGGCGAGGAAGGGAGCGGGATTGCCCCCCCCCCCCCCCCCCCCCCCCAAGGCCCATATGAAAAATGGCCAGATTAGAAACTGGGATCTCGATGAACGCTGCACAGTTAGTTGATTAATTAGGAGCTGCCTGTTACCTGCTGCACGTTCGTGAAGGTGTTGAGTGTTCAGTTTGTACCTGAGCTACTGCAGGTGAGGGAGAGAGAGAGAGAGCGAGAGAGAGAGAGAGAGAGAGAGAGCTGCTGATAATCTTCAGGTGTGGTGAGAACCTCGGGCCTTCCCCAGGAGCACTTTTACAGGCCCTCTGGAGTTTCTGCGTCCTTTTAAAATGTTCTACAGATTTCACTGCTCTTAATTAGTCTGCATGCATGCTACTGGAGAGTAATGCATAATGCATAAGAATAACCCTCTGTTTTATTGGCCTGCATACGCCTGAATTAATTACTCATTATTGAATAATTCCGTATTAGAAATACACGCACACATAGAGTGATAAAACGGAGGCGAGTGGTTTGCTTTTTGCGCTGATCGTTTTCGTTTGCGCAGAGGGGGGAAGCTCTCGCGTCTGACTGGAAATAAAGACGCCGTTGCCGGGTTTAATTACGTTCAGCCGGCGTTGTGGGATAACGGCCTGAGAGGCAGGCCGAGCGGCTCGCTGGCTCTGCGGCTTCAGAGTTGGGCTCGGCGTTCTCTCTGGATCGTATCAGCGTGCGTCTCTCTCTCTCCCCGAGGCGTTCGGGGCTTCGACGGTTAATCCACGTCTTACAAAACCCTCTAAACAAAACCCGTGCTCCTCCTGAGCTTCATTTGCGCTGCCGGCTGGGTGTCTTTTTTACTTGTGCGTTTACCATCGTTGTACGTTTGTTTCGTCTGTCTTTTCCCGCTTGTTTTTGTGGACCGTCGCACCGCGTCCGCGCGGCTTCTTGCGCCGCGTGCGTCCGCCACGCACGACAGGTAATCGTGTTTCCGCTCGACGTCAGACGCGGTTTCCACAATCTGATTATCGTCGTTTTGTTTTTTTTTATTTAAAGTAATCGAATTGCAGGAGAGGGATTGGGTCGTTACCCTGCTGTGGGCGCGTACCGACCCGTGATGATCTTTCCGGAACGCTTCCGCCGTGACCCTCCGTCTCCGGAGCGGGGGGGGGACGAACCCTGCTGGGGGGGGGTCACGTGGGTTACGCATTTGGAAGTGCGCTGGACAGTAACGTGGGCTTCCCTAATTATGGTCTCCTGGCTGGGCCTGTGCGCTGCAGATTAATCTGAGTTCCATATTAAGAAAGGACAGGAGGTTTATTCTGAGGTCCATGTTGGCCCTTGTGTTACACAGTACCGTGCTCAGTGTCCACAGGAGAGCAACTGCAGCCTCTCTCAGAGTTAAATCGGAATTCACAGAAAGCGAAATATATTACAGTAAACACAGAGGTCTGGCTGTGCCTTGCTAATTGTTGCAGAAATGTACATCAGCGGCGATGGTGACTTTATTCATGTTAGAATCATATCTTCATCTTCGTCTTCCTCAGCACTGATCCGCAGAGCTTTAGGAAGCGGCAGTCCACAGGAACACTCCGGATCGTTAACTTGGGGTGGTGTTGACTTGGGTCATCTTTAACTTACCTAAAGATGAGGGTGGGGCCTGGAACCACAGACACACAAACACACACACACACACACTCACACATACACACACACACACACTCTCTCTCTCTCTCTCTCTCTCTCTCTCTCACACACACACACACACACACACTCCCTGTCAGTATCTCCCACAGAGGAGGGGATAATGAGACTGGAGGGAGAACCCCAACACCCCGCCCCCCCAACCCCCAACCC
>CM045888.1:60059742-60377242 GCA_025169545.1 Anguilla japonica | reverse complement strand
TGTGCGTTTCTATACAGCAAGCTGTGGGCGTGCCCCTCGCCTCATTGGTCCCCTGCCGGGTCATGTGACTGCTTCACGGCGTCAGCGATAGGTTCATGTTTACAGGCACACGCACCGAGACAGCAAGATTAAAGCACACTGATGCTTCAGTCGCCATGTTTTGTTGTACCTTCGAATAACTTTTTTTTTAAAAAGTCTTTTAATTTTTTTTATTTTACAAAGTTCAGTGGAACAGCTGGAACAGGTTTTGAGTCTGATGCAGTGCTGAGCTTGTGCTTGGTACCAGCAAAGGAGTTTTTTAGGAAACATTTTGGTGACTGTTTTATTTAGAGCAGCTCTGTGTGGTCAGTTGAAGATGAGCTAATTACTGACGTTTTGTGTATTGTGTTGATTTTGATATGCGGTTGTGTGGTAAAGCATTTTGCCAAAGATTTTTTTAAGTTTTTGAGTGTAATTTCATAACTGTTTTGAGAACAGGGGATTATGTTTCCTGAGTTGTGTGCATGTAAACAATTGAGACAAACTGAATGCTTGTTTTTTCACGGATATAATTATGCTGCTTTCTAGATCTGTGTGTGTGCGCGTGTGTGTGTGTGTCTGTCTGTCTGTCCATCTGTACACGTGGAACAGGATCGTAAATGTTCTGACAAAATATCATTAGTTAATATTTTATGATCTGTGTCCAGACACAGTTGGATTCACGTTTGTTGATGTGCGTGGGGCACCGCAAATGGAAGCACTTAATAATATACATGTTTATTTAGGATTTTTTGAGTGAGCCCAGTGGGTGTACCCCTCCGTTCCCCCTGTTTTTGGACCCCCCCCCCCCCCCCCCCCGCTTCCCGTTCGTTGCCTGTAATCCTGCAGTGAGGCCTCGGGACAGCTAGAGGGGCAGATTTGGGGTTTTTTTGGGGGGAGCATGACAACAGGACCCTTGTTTCTCCTGTCCCTCTGGTTTATTCCTGTGGTGGGGCAGGGTCCAGGAGGGGGGGGGGGGGGGAGGGCTTCCATAGGGGGACTGTGCCACCAACCCCCCAACCCCCCCCAACCCCCCCCCCCCTTCCCCTCCGCAGTCCGCAGCCAAACAGTGCCCGCTTTCTACACAGTGCCCACGCCCACGCCAGCCAGTGTTGTGTTAAGCCCAAAATGTCACCGCCAAACCCCTCCCCCGTCCCGTTTCCCCAGCTGTGCCCCCAGGACTCAGCCACGCCCCCGTCCCTTCGGGGGGGGGGGGGGGGGGGGGGGCAGGTTTAGGAAGCGCCACTGTCAAGCCCCCGGAAACGGGAGCAACAGGAGTGTACCAGGAGTCTGGAATACGCTTTGGTGTGCAGGTTTATTCAGTGTAACACGCCCCTCCCCCCGCAGGTGTAACTGTTGCCTGGCGACAGTAAACATCTGCACGGGATACTGACACATGGCCTAATTTTGGCTGTTTTTTTATTTTATTTTTTTTGGGCACAAAATGACCCTAATCTGGTGGACGGGTGGCAGTAGCCCACGGTGGTCACAGCCCATGCACCGAGCACACACAAGCAAGAGCAAAAAATTTAAAACCTGATCACAGTAGCTGCATGCACAGAAAGAGCGTCTAAATGACACTTTTTAAAATCGTGCACTAGCGATGGTTGCCACACTGGTGATTGCCGTTGTTGGGCTGGTTGCCAGGGGTGCCAGGAGAGGGTCCCCCTCATCGTATCCAGGGAGTCTCTGTTTATGGGCTGCGTTATGAATGAGCTTCGCTGCGCATTAGTAAGTCAGAGGAAGCAGAACGCTGCTCTTCCCCTACCTTTACATCTTCATAATTTCACTCCCCGTTGCAGAGGCAGATACGGCTGCTGGATTTATGTGAAATAGACACCGTGGCCGTACATTCCGCTGATTTATATGATTTAGCTGATGTACTGTATATATATTTGCTCGCCTGTCGTGTTTGTAAATATTTATATGTACGATATATAAATTGCGGGGACTGAACTTTGCCTTAGGAGAACAGATAAGGTTTTGCTGTGCAAAAAAACAGATCAGTTACATGTAACTGTGACATCACCGGCACCGGCTTCTCAGTAAACTACATTTCCCAGCATGCTTTGCTTTGCTGTGCTTTGTATTGATCCTGCCATGTTTTTTTTTATATATACACATCAGAGAGCAGTAGAGACTCTTTTATTTGACAGCTGTGAGGAGCTGCGGGTCGGTTAGCGGTTTGGCCGTAGCGAGCAGGGGGGGCTCTCGCTGGTCTCAGCCGGGGTTTGGGGGGGGGGAGATCTGTCTCCATTTCCTCCTCCTTCCCTAGCGACGCTGAAAGGAGCGGCGGTTCCCCGGGCGACGGCGCGGCGGCGTGAGCGATGTGATTATCGATGAGGGATGTCAAAAGCCGAGGGGGCGGGTGGGATTTGGGGTGGGGGGGGGGGGGGGGGGCTTGGGGAGCTGTTATGGGAGTGGGGGGGGGGGGGTAGTGGAGGAGGGAGGGGTGCAGGCGGGATCGATGACCACAGGGCCCCCCCCCCCCCCACACAGGTCAGGAGAGAGGTGGCATTAATATCGACCGCCATCTTCAGATATTCTTCTTCTGTTATACATGAGGAGCCAAAGGAGGCTGCTGCTCCCTGACAGATAGGGGTCCTGCTGCGATGGGTCCTGCACTCTACTGACAATATGATGAGCGTGTTTCACGTAGTTTCTTAAAGGATATATTTTGATTTCTGAATGTAGCAATAATTCGAGTACATGTTTATGTGTTTTGAAGTGTTGAATGTTTCTGTTCTTGATTTAATTCAAACTGACGTCTTTGTGCACTTTTCCACCGCACCACAGATGTGTACATTCACATGTTTTTATTGGTTTTTTTTTTTTTTGCTGATGAGGATATTAAAATGAATGTTTAGCAGCAGGGACCCCCAACCATGTTCGTACGGTGGCCTTCCAGTAAATCCTAAAACAAATAACATTGGCAGTTGGGGCTTAATTCCAAGGGATAAAAAGTACTGTACATAAGATTAAGATGTACACTGTCAGAGTTGATTTAACTCTCGGTCAGAGTTGGTTTAACTCTAAACACAGTGCTCTGCGGGGACATGTTGTACTGTGTAGTCTCTGGTGCGGAGCGGCATATGAAAGGGTTGGGCTCGGCGTCTCATCAGTGACAGTTATAAAGGATGCATTGTCTTTCCAGCCTGAGTCTTTTTCTTTCTATTTTTTTTTTTTTTTTTTTTTACTGCTTTTTTATTTTTTAATTTTGTCCTCCTCGGTGTCTGGAAAGCCGTCCCAGCTGGTTTGAGGCCCTTGAAACGGGGGCACTTACAGCTGGACACGATCCAGACGCTGCTCTTCAGTTCTGACAGGGTACAATCCCCCCCCCCCCCCCACTGCCCCCCCCCCCCTCCCCTCGCTGCCCACCCACCCCCAGCTCACACCTCCTCCCTCCATCTTTTTTAAAGGATTTTTTGCAGTGTAGCTTTGAAGTATAGTCTTGCGGTATAGACTCAGTGTTGTCTCGTGGTATAGACTCAGTATTGTCTGGTGGTATAGACTCAGTATTGTCTGGTGGTATAGACTCAGCATTGTCTTGTGGTATAGACTCAGCATTGTCTGGTGGTATAGACTCAGTATTGTCTGGTGGTATAGACTCAGCATTGTCTTGTGGTATAGACTCAGTATTGTCTGGTGGTATAGACTCAGCATTGTCTGGTGGTATAGACTCAGTATTGTCTGGTGGTATAGACTCAGTATTGTCTTGTGGTATAGACTCAGTATAGTCTCGTGGTATAGACTCAGTATTGTCTGGTGGTATAGACTCAGTATTGTCTGGTGGTATAGACTCAGTATTGTCTGGTGGTATAGACTCAGTATTGTCTTGTGGTATAGACTCAGTATTGTCTGGTGGTATAGACTCAGCATTGTCTTGTGGTATAGACTCAGTATTGTCTGGTGGTATAGACTCAGTATTGTCTTGTGGTATAGTCCCACAGTGAAGCCTGGCGGTATAGACTCGCGGTATAGACTCGCAGTGTAGCGGACGGCCTCTCTCCCCTGCAGTAGTGTGGAGGGGGGAGCGGGGGCCTGGAGCACAGTGTGTGTATCTGTGAGACAGACGAGCGCTCTCTCCCCAGCCGAAATGTTTGCGCTGCCACGGCTGTCTCCAGGGGGCCCGTGTTCATCAAAGCGCTGAATGATGTCATCAGAAATCATTCTAAAAAAAAAACGTTCCGCCAAAGCGTTCGGAGAAACCCGATAACCTCGGCCCTGGACTAAACCACGGCGACGGCCGTTTCCTTCGCTTTGTAGAAGCAGTTGAGGGGGAAAAAAATCTCACGTTTTGAAACTTCGGGGCATTTGAAACTTTAGGGCATTGAGCGTTTCAAAGTCATCTCATCTCGCTTGGTTAGGGATATGGGAGGAAAACCAGGATTTATTATTGATTGATTGATTGATTCTGAACGAGTCGATCGTCTGCTGAACAGTTTCATGAATGAGCTGTTGACAGCCGTTTGCTATAAACTTCCATGCCCTGAAAATATGAACGACTAGCTGCGATTTTGATCAGCTCATCACTTTTAGGAAAGTGTGAATCCAGAAAATTTATGTTAAGTGGCCCTAATGTGTCTGTTATTGCACGGTAATAACAGTTGTTGGTAGAGCGTCAATGCTGTGTACGTACATGTTATTACATTGTACTTACAACTGTGAGTCCTGTGACTCACACACTCTGAGATAATTCATTTCCTGTTTTTCCTGCCAATCAAACATTCAAATGTCCAAAGTTCAACACTGAAAGGTCTTTGTTTGAAAAGGTCTCTGATAGACAGCTGCTAATTGTGTGTTTCTGTTCTCAGGTGTTGATGAAAAGTGGTTATTTGTCAGTGTTTAGAAAAGTACCCCCCCCCCCCCCCCCCCAGGTAAAATCGGTAGTGTCAATGAGGCATACAGACCCCCTCAGCCTTTTAGTTCCAAACGTTTTCGAGTTTTGCATCCTTAACCCAGGCCTACGCTGAACCGTCGCCATGGAAACGGTGCATAACTCTGCGTCTGTGATTGCTGTGCACGTTTTGACACGCAGGGATCCGCTGTGGTGTCCATCATGGCTGCCGGCGATTGCATTTCATTTAAACCGCCCCCTCCCCCGCCCCCCACCCCCACCCCCCCCTTCACACGGCGACCAATCGGGCTGGTTATATCTTGGGGGCCCCCTGCTCCTGGAGACAGGCATGCTGGGAGATTTATGAGCGAGGCGGCAGCCGGGGTTGGGGTGCGGGGGGTGAGGTGGGACGGGGGCGGGGGGGGACGGGGGGGGGGGGGCGGTGGGAAACGGAGCGAAGCGGTGAAGGATTTACGGCGGGCGGCGTTAGTCACAGCTGGACCCGCCGTGCCGCCGCTGCCGACGGCCGACGGCTGTGCCGGGCCGCCGGGGACCGCCGAGCGTCCGCGGCACGGAACCCCCCCCCCCCCCCCGACCCCCCCTCGACCCCCCCCCACCCCGCCCGCGAAGCCGACAGGCCGCATCCGCCCCCCCCCCCCCCCCCCCCCCGAGGAGGACCGCGGAGCGTTAATCACGCGCTCCTCCGCGGCTCCTCGGGTGTCCGGGCCTGACCGCGGCGGTGCAGCCCGGTTCTGCCGGTCCGCTCTGTCATTGTTATCTTCCTCCCGCGGCTTAACGGCGTTTGGCGGGTCGCCGTGGGCCGGGGGGGGGGGCGGGTCGCTGTGGGCCGGCGAGGGGGGGCCGGGGGGGGGGCAGGGAGGCGACTCCGGATGGAGCGCCTGCGTGTTTGTGCAGCTCTTTATTGGTCTGAGACTCGGGGTAATAACCCACGGTGTTTTCTGGCTGAGGGGGGGTCGGTTTGTTATTTTCGGGGTCTTTCCAGAACCTTCCGCACTTAACCGGCGCGCAGGTCCCGCCTGCTTGCGTCTGCTGGAACAGGAAGTGAGTTTAAAATCGTGCTTTTCGCCGGCGTGTATCGCGTGTCTGCGCACTGCTGCGTTTTTTCTGCACACTTCGGCTCGACAGTCGCAAATGAAGTTATAAATATTTGGCAGCAGTGTGTGTGTGTGTGTGTGTGTGTGTGTGAGGTTATAAATACAGCGCCTTAACAAATATATTTACGGCTGCAGTGTGAGTTGGATTAGTTAGCGCCTCGGCTTTCCGAGCGAGGGGGAGCTGTAGTTCTCGGAGGCCGTTCCCGGTCTTGTAGTTTTTTCGGGCGGGCTCCCGGTGACAGAGGCCGAGTCTCGGCCCCTCCGCGCGGGTGTGGTGGAGCCCGTCTTTAGGTTTGGGGAGATTTTGGGGCTGTCGCAGAAACGGTCGGCCCGGCGACGCTTCCGGGCTCAGCCGGAACGTTCCGCGGGACGTTCCCACCAGCCGTCACGCGCTTCTTCACTTCTCCCGAAGAGAACCGCCCCCCCCCCCCCCCCCCCCCCCCCCAATGCAGAGGGGTTTGGGGGTCGGGGGTCAGGGGGTCGGGGGTCAGGGGGTCGGGGCAGTCCGCTGTGGCTTTTGAACCACAGTTCTCACTGCCCGTCCCGCGCAGGGGTGAGAGTTTGACCCACTGAGCTCAAGACCACAGCCGCGGGACCCTGGAACCAGGGGCATTCCTTCAGTCCGTTTGGCGGGGGGGGGGGGGCAGGGGGGCGTAAACACTTTATAACTCACGCAGGGGGCTCTCTCAGCCCATCTGGCCGTCCCCCTGCCCCCGCCCCCGTGCCGCCCCCCTCCCTCGGTGAAATATATGGGCAGGAAATAGAGAAGCGCTCGCTGGATAGATCACCACCTGGGGAGGGAGAAAACTCCCAGAATCCCCCAGCAGCACTTTGGAATATCTGCCTTTCCAGGAGCTGTTTCCAATTTGTTACAGATACGCTTTTTCTGCGGCTTTGGAGTTTGGTTTGATGGAGTCTAGTTCAGATGTGGTCCTCCCTCTAGCTCCTGCCCCCCTGCCCCCCTGCCCTCCCCCCCCCCCTTACCTGTGTAACGTATGGCATATGCTCCAGAACTGGCTGCGTATGTTTCAGGGACGAAATGAGCGAAAATGCTGATTTTTAAGCGAAATGCGGTTCTCGGTGCCTGTAAACATTTCAGAAGCACAATTTGTGTGTTTTTTTTTTCTTCTTCTTGGATTTTTAAAAAGCGAGGGAGGTGTACAGTATTAGGGGAAGAAATGGGACTGGCACATCTGCAGTTGAGACCAGCCGTGTCCTCACCTCAAACAAAACGGCTTTATCGGAAAGCCGGCGCCTCAACCCGAAGCTCTCACGGAAGAAAACCCGGTAGCACAGATCCTTTAGCCGAACCAGATGTTCAGCCCTTTTATTTCCGTCCCCTCCGCAACTCCTTGACGACATCGCGATTATTCTGGGCGCTCTCTTACAGACGGGAGACGTTCGTTGCCATGGTGCTTTCCTCGAATCAGGCCCCTTTTGCAGAGACGCCCGGAGTCGGAGTGTTTTCGGGGGGTTTTTTCGACTCGGCTCGAGCGCTCGGTGATGAGTATCTGGGGGACCCCAGGACCTGCGGCGGGAGCTTTTCAGATGTTCCCACGTTTGATCTCCCCGCCCCCCCCCTCCACCCCCCCTTCAGACAGGGAACACAGATGGAGGAGCTCTGTTGCCTCTCTATCTAAAATTGGCTCTCGTCCACTTTCCCCCCGCCACCCCCCTCCCAATGTTTTTTTTATTTATTTTTATTTCGGTCTGTACCTGGCATCTGGATCATAAAGCAACAGCCATATTTCAGGGTTACTATTCCCAGTTTGGCCCCTGTAGTAGTCCCCTTCCCCCATCCCTCCCTCCCTCCCTGCTCCTTCCCATCCACCTTCTACGTTCTAAAATTCTACCTTTTGTTTGCTTGCCTGTCTCCCGTTTAAAAAAAAAGCATCAGTTCCTCACTCGGGGTCGTTTTAAGGCATCGCGCCGCCTGTCCACAAGTGCTCGGTGCATTCTAACTGTCATTCCAACTGTCATTCCAACTGTCATTCTAACTCTCAGTCTAACTGTCTTTCTAACTGCCGCTCGTGGGCCCCACGGACTGTCTGAGAGACTTTCTCCAGACAGACAAGTAGCCAATGGTCAGCAGCCTCCTCTAGAAGCTGTTGGTCAAAATAGACAGCGGGGCTTTCTGAAACGAAAAGGGGAAGAGCTTATCGTGTGACATCACTGACTGACTGACTCAGACCAATCACTGTGTCTTGCTGTGGAGAGCAAAATCGGCTGATTGATTCAAACAAGTGACTGATCATATTACAAATCATATTAGCTCCTCCTATTATAGTGTTAATGACATCTCCCTCTCCCACGAGTAATTGCATAGTAGTAGTAGTGATAGTAGCTTTTTTTAAATATATTGCAAAAATACACCACGTATACAACAGGTAGCTAATGAACTACCACAAACAACATATAAAAAATAAGTTTTTATATTACAAATTTGGCCTGGGTATTCATGAAAAAAATATAATTTTTAATATAATATAAACCATACAAATCTTTACAAAATCTTGTGCTTTAATGGCTTTTTTGTTTTTGCGTGGAACGGTTTATATAGTAGAATGGGGCATTATTGCAGCACAGCAGTGCATTCTGGGGAAAAAAACAGACTGTACACTAGTGACATGGGACTTGCAGCGCACGAGCAGCACGGTGAAATGCACTGTGTAGGGACAACAGCAGCTCTGTGGTTACCATAGAGAGGCGTACAGCCGTCACATGTCTCTGGTAACAGATGGTGTAGTGTTTCTGTTTAAGGAACCTTATTGATGATGGTGGACGCCGCTGTGTTCAGTATTGCCTGGGGTTGTAGCTTCGCCCTGAATTTCTGCCGTTCGGCGGGCGGGTGGGTGTGAGCCTGCGACTGGAGCCTGCGATCCTGGAGCCGGTATCGTGGACGCTGCTCTCGATTTGCATTCTGTGTAAATGATGCTTTTGGCAGCGCGTTTGCCTGCGTGTGATCGTAGTAAAGCACATTTGCCTGCGAGTTTTGGATTTGACTGAGAGCGCAGGGCGTCTGCACACGGCACGTTTCAGGGTCTTTGCACAGAGCAGCGATGTGAGAGAGTTGAAAGTGGAAGGGGGGGGGGGGGGGGGGCGGGGGAGCAGGGCCGGGGGTGTGTGGGGGGGGGAGGGGGTTAACATGCAGGGTCAGCGCTCTCAGAAGATGGTAAAAGATAAGGTTTTTTTTTTATTTTATTTTTTTTATAAGCGCGCTTGTTTTTTCGGCCTTCCCTTGATGCGCTGGTGTCGCGTACAGGCCGTGAGGGTTTGGCGGGTTTGGCGTTTGGCGCGTTTGAAGTGCGCTCTGGGTGGTCTGGTTTGGGTGACACTGAGGCGCCGTTAGATCTCTTTGTCGGCAGTTTACGGAGGTGGGGGTCACCGGTTAGAGGACTTGATCTTCTCTCAGTCACCACTTTCTCTTTCTCTTGCTCTGCGTCTCTCTCTCTCTCTCTCTGTCACTTGTTCTCTCCCTCGCTCTCTTTCACTCGCTTGTTCATACATTCACTCGCTCTCTGTTATTCTTTCTTTCTCCCTCTCTTTCCCCTTCTCGCTTTCCCTCCCTTGACCTTAACCTTAAACAGACCTGGGTCAAATACGTATTTTGTTTTGGATTCAAATATTTCTCTGTGCTCTGTTGATCTTGCCTGGTGTAATTGAGCCAGCCAATATCAGAAGGCGGGGTTTGCACTTCTCGAGGGTATTTCGTTGGTTCCAATACACCAGACCAGATCAGTAGAGTGTAGAAAAGTATTTGAATCCAAAACAAATATGTGTTTGATCCAGGGTCTGACCTAAACAATGGCCCTTTCACTATATTCATGCTTATTTGAATATTTTTCAGTTGTGACGTTACCTCTTGTACGTCTTTCCTCCGCTTTGTGATTGTGTTGCTCTATTCTTCCATTCTTACGTTTAGCTAGTAAATTCCTGCACTCCCAGCATGCTTTGCAGTTGCACCCCTGAGGGCACAGAGACATATTGTTTTCAGTGCGATGAATTAAAGCTCTCAGCTGTCACTGGGGTCAAAGGTCACGGAAGACGTGTTATTCACTAAATCCCCCCCGCCTCCCCCCTGCCCCCACCCCCTTTTTTTTGACTTCTTCCACTTTGAGTTCATCTCTTGGATCGCAATCCAGCTGAAAAAATCCTCAGTCCCACATTTGCATCTTCATATTTATATTCTGCAGTATTACTTTACATGTTCATTATTCAAGGCAACTCAGTGCATTGCTAGTATTTTCTTAAACTGTCCATTCATCCAGCTGAACAGGCACTGAAAGCATAGAGGTTGAGCAGTATTGCTCAAGGCCAAAACCGCAGTGCCTCACTTGGGATTTGAACCTGCAGTCCTTTTCTTGTTTTTTTCTTTTTTTGTTTGTTTCAAAGGGCAGTTTGCCCTCCACCTATTTTTAGCTTTTGACGAAGCTTTTAGCTTTTTCTTATGCTTGTGCGAACTGTGGAGAGGGGTGGGTTCAAAATAACATCATTGTGAGAAACAGAAATTTAGAACAAAGAGGAAGAGTCTGAATTAGTCTTATAAAACTGACTGACATGTTGGTCACCAGTCGGCACCCTGAGCTGACCAGAGGAGGATGGGTTTCCCCCTTGAGCCTGGTTCCTTCCAAGGTTTCTTCCCATCTGCCACAGGGAGTTTTTCCTTGCTGCTGTTGCCTTAGGCTTGCTCCTGTGGGGGTCTAGGCCAGGGTTGTCTGTAAAGCGTATTGTGACAACTGCTGTAAAATACGCTATACAAATAAAATTTGATTTGATTGATCTTCCTCCACGGTTGTTGTGTTGTTTGGAGTTTGTTGTTTGTTTTTCTGAAATACTTTGATGTTGTTGTCCTTGTGGTAAATTTATTCATTCAGTTTGTCCTAAAAAGCCATGTGACTACCTGCTGTCTCTGGTTGAGTATGTGCCCAAACTCCCCCCATGGAGTGTGAATATGTCACTTCCTGTTTGCGAGAGCAGTAGTGTTTTATGATAATACTTTTTTTTTTTTTTTTTTTTTAAAACCCACCAGCGTGCCTTGGACTGAAATTGATAGTGACTCTGAAATTGAGATTGATTTGTGTGAGAAGTGTGTAGAGAGAGCCAGGAAAATAGCAGCCATTAGTGTTTTTCAAAGATATTTTTTTTCTTTTTTTCCTTTTCTTTCTCCCCCCCCTCTTGGAGGGAAAAATGAGCTCAGCTATTGTTTCCTTACTCAAAATTAATTTTGGAAAATTGCCCCGGCGCGGTTTGGAGGCGGCCCAAGTGGAACGTGTTATGAATCGCTGCGGAGGGAGAGCTGTTGTGGAGTCATCAGGTTCACTGCTCGAACTCGGCGAGGCCATTGTGTCTCCTGTTCTCAGGAATCTGATTACAGCCTTCTGCGTTCTGTGAAGGCCGTTCCAAGGGCGTGAACGTGTGGAAAAAATTAGCCTCCGTGTTAGCGTACGTATGTAGCCTACAACCGGGCGTAAACGTGTGGAAACAAATTAGCCTCTGTGTTAGCGTATGTATGTAGCCTACAACCGGGCGTAAACATGTGGAAATAAATTAGCCTCTGTGTTAGCGTACGTACGTAGCCTACAATCGGGTGTAAACGTGTGGAAACAAATTAGCATCTGGGTTAGCGTACGTACGTGTACTGGGCGTAAACTACAAATCGGTTAGCGTATGTACGTAGTAAACGTAAACATGTGGAAATAATTAGCCTCTGTGTTAGCGTACGTACGTAGCCTACAACCGGGCGTAAACATGTGGAAACACATAGCCTCTGGGTTAGCGTACGTATGTAGCCTACAACCGGGCCTGTGCTAAAGGTAACACTGGCAGATTCATTAAATTACAGTACATTATATTGCAGGCATTAGCAGACGCTCTTATCCACAGCAAATCACACAGCTTTTATGTAGCATTTACACTGCATCAGTTTGTACAGCTGGATGTATACTGAAGCAATGCAGGTTAAGCACCATGCTCAAGGGCAATCCGAACCTGTGACCTTCAGGTTACAAGGCTGTGGACAACTTGTGTCCGTAGACATAAACCCTGTATATTTTGTAAACATGTTACCTCAGCGTGTTGTCTCACAGAGTTAAAGTCGCCCGGCGTCTCAGTGACAGGCCGATGTCCCGACATGTTTGCGTTCACGATGACAGATCTCTGACTTGTTTTCCTGCAATTCTGATCTTGCTTACTTTTCGCAGTTGAAGAAATAACCCCTCTCTTTTTCCTGTTCTTTGATCCCAGCTTTCATTAGTTAAATCTTTTTTTTTTGTTTGTTGTTGTTGTTGTTGCTGTTTTCATGAATAAAAGAAATTCACGATTTCTCAATACCCTGGCGTTGCATGTGGAAATATGGACTCACGTACATGCAAATAAACTTTGACTCTCAGTGCATCTTAAGTACATTTCATTTTGAATTCATATAAAATCTGTTCCCGTTGAATTATTAAAACAACGCTACAAATTAATGCTGTGCACCCTCCTGTGTGACTTTCTTTAACTTGCTGCCAGAGAATATCCCATTGCATCCACTGGATCTCCCAGCATGCTTTGTGCCAGACAAGATTGGTTACCGTTTACCAGAATGAGCAGGCAGTGGACAGTTCGACTTAAATAGAGGCATGTACTCATTACATTACATTACATTTATTTAGAAAACGCTTTTATCCAAAGCAATGTACAAAAGTGCATTTCATGGTCATGGACAACTACAAAACACTCCCCCCCCCCTTTTTTTTTCAGGGTAGGGGGCCACTGATACTCAGGGCCAGTTGGGAAGGGGGGGGGGGGGGGGGCGTGCAGAAGACATTAAGGGGGTTGGGAGAGAGTAGCAATTGACGATTTTCATGAAAGCTAAATCAATTTTCTCCCCTACAAAAAGGTAAACACATCGATACTTTAAATAGTAATGTTTGTGTGAGGCTGACGGGGAGGGGAGGGGGGGGGGGGGGGGGGGGGGTGGGGCTGGGATGGAGGGGGCGGGGGGGTTGGGAGGCAGAAGGTCATAGACCTCCAGATGGGTTTTTTTTTTATAGCGCTGATAAAACCCACAGATTTGTTTGTTTTTTTGGAGAAAGGCTTTAAAACGGGCTGTCACAACAGCGCTATTGATTTTCTGCGCTCCGCTAATATCCTCTGTGCGCTCGGCGGCGCGGGCTCTGCTAAAAGCTTTCGATTGGCTCGGAGGCCGCCGCCGCGCGGCGAGCGAGCGAGAGAGAGCGAGCGAGAGAGCGAGTCCGGAACGATCCGGGACGGGGGGGACCCACGGCAGGTTTCATTTGAGATTACAGCCACTGGGGTTTTTTTTTTTTTTAAAAGAAAGTAAAATAAAAATTTAAAAAAGAGTTTTGCGCTCCGATAATGGAGGGGTTCGATAAGCACGGCGCGGAGGACTGAGAACCGCGGTCTGCTGTTACCACGGCGAGCTTAAATCTGACGCACTGCAGTGTGTCGCCAGAGATGACAGTTGGGCGGCAGTTGCTTTTTGAACGCCAGACTGACAGTTGCAGTTGCAGTTGCAGGAAACACAGGAGAGTGTCCGGTGTTAATTCAGCTCTGACAGAGTACATACGAGTCGCCTGGGAACACCGAACACCACTGCGTTCATGTGGTGTTAGAGGAGGGGGTGGGCTACCTGTAAGACCCTTCACTCGAAGTCTCTGAAATTGATTTCCGAGGGGTGTGCGTTTTACACCGGGGGGGTTAATTCCGCTTAAAAAGCGCTCTGCTGTCTCTGAGACGAGGCGTGTGGCCGTGGGCGCAGACCCAGACTGACACCCCGAGCGATTTTACACGCAGGCATTTGGTGCAGACGCAGCCCGTCCCGCCTCGCCTGTGTGTGACCCGGGCGAAAGGCGAGGACTGAAGTGCACGTCCTCTGGCGTGAGCCACGGGTGAAATTCGTAGAAATTCAGGCCGCCGGGTGCAGCGCCATCTTTGTAAAAAAAAAACGCGTGCCAAGATTGTCGAGTGCCAAGATGTAATACTCTAGGAACCCGTGCTCCGGCGTGGGATTCCAGAGCGGGCGCATGCCAGCGGCTCCTGCCACCCTACCCTCGGGGCGGGGGTTCGTAAGACGCGGCGGTTAAGATGGTGTTTAGCGGGGATTTCGAGGGATTAGCTTTTATTTTCGAGGGATTTTACCCGTCTTCCCGAGCGAGAGAGTTCCCTCGCCGACCTTCGTTTTTTTTTTAAAGAGGGCGACGGGCGCAGGCAGGACGTCGCTTTAAGAAGCTCGGGGGGGGGGGGGGGGGGGGGGGGGGGGGGGGGGGGTAAGAGTCGTGCCGAAACGGTACAACGTCACCTCTGCTCAGCCCAGCTCGTTTTAGACCTGGGTCTGTTCCTGGCTTCTGGTCTCATTTTCCGTGGGACTCATTCAAATGCGACCCAGCAAGCGAGAACCTTATCAAACCACCGTCGGTGCCAGCTGTCCGTCCGCCAACATTTCCGCACAATGGTGGTGCCCCAAAGGGTTCTTTGGCTTGTCTCCATAGGGGAACCCTTTCTAGTTCTTTATGGAACCCTCTATGGTGGTGTGATGAGTGTGAATTCTCCCAGAATGAACCTTTGTTTCCTGAGAGAACCCTTGAGCTGGATAGGGGTTCCGCCATTGGAGGCACTGAGGAACCTTTTGGAACCCTTTTCTTCTGAGAGCAAGAGCAATTCCCGCGTCTGTTTTTCAGTTTTTTAACAGCCGATCCTCGTTGTGATTTGCGTCAGCGGCATCTGCAGCTCTCGCTTGGAAACGAAAAGCAGGTAGAGGCTTGAGATTCTGAACACAGACACGCAGGCCTGTCCAGCATTTAAATCTGAGTGACTGGCAACGCATGCTGTGAATAGTCCTTTCAGGAGAGCCATGTCGCTCCTTCAGAAGCAGTGCAGAGCGCCTACGCAAGTGCTACGTAAACATTTATGGATGCTTATGTCAGTGACCACAAAAGGTCAAATGGTGTGCTGTGCCACAGCAGATCCATTCCCATGGCGTTCCCAAGCAACATGCACCATGTGTTCATGCCTGTTGCTTTGTGTGTTTAAACCCAAAAGACCTCCTGCATTTCAAAAGGTAGTTTCTGTTATTATTATTATTGCGTTTTTTTAAAAGCCTTTATAGTGTTATGAGCTACATCATTTCTGAATACTTTCTGCTGTGTATTTTTCTGTTTCTGTGTTTTCAAGTTGAAGGTGGACAAGAAACAGCTCGTGGTATTTATGTTTTAAAGGAGGGGGAGGGGGGGGCGAGTGAATTTCTGACGGCTGGCTCCTGGTTGAACTGCACTGCTGGTGACCCTTAAACGCCGAAGGCTAATTGGTCATGTGACCCCCGATGGACAGATATCCACCCCGCCCTGGCTCCCCTCCGGCTTCGGGGGCTGTTGAGACCCGCACAACGGCCTTTTTTCAAATCCCCACGTTTTTTAACCCCCGCTTTTCAGGGTGAATAAACACAGAAACCTCCATTTAGCGGCTTCTTGGTGAAAATATGGCTGGTATTTAAAAAAAAAAAAAAAATTTAAACCAAAAATGGAAAAACATCTGTTGAGGGTTCTGGGGCTTTTCTGTGAAGACCCATGTAACAACTTTTACAAATTCCTCACATTTTTAACCCCCGCTTTCTGGGTGAATAAACCCAGATACTTCAACCGAGTAGTTTATCGTTTAAAATATGGATGGTATTTTACTTTTTTTACAACCAAAAATAAAAAAAATGTCTATTGAGGATTCTGGGGGTTTTTTAAAAGTTTTTTTGATGTGTGCTTCATCCAACTCTATTTTAAACTGGCATTCCGTTTCCCTCGGCAACTGCCATTTTCCAAGCCGAATCCCCATTGGTGCAGGATAGCGGAATGTTTGAACTGTAGCGGAAGCGGCTGTGCAGCTGTCCCAGAATTCAATGGCAGATGCCCTTGTGACTTGTTCTGTGTCTTGAGCCCTGCTGTCTATCAGAGTTTTGTGAAAAGCATCTCTTGCTGTGTGTAGTTTCTTTCTGTCAGGTTGACAAGTCTCCAGGTCTGATTGTTTTGCGGTAACTAGACACGCGGATTCGCATGGCGTGTGATTTTGTGCATTTAAATAATCAGATAAAAAATTTGTACAGCCTGTGATTTGTGATGCACCAAAGCCGGTGAGACTCAGTGAGGTGCTTGGGTAGGCTGCTCTGTTGTCTTTTATTTGGGACGTCCTGCGGTACTTTTTACTGCCAAACTGTCTGCAGGGGCAAGCACCCCATTGGTCGAGCTCTGAGACTTGGGTTGTGAAGAGAGAGCGCTCCTTTAAAAAAAGCCATAAAACAATAAAGAGGGCTTCTCCCCTGTGTCTTTTATATGGTGATGGGAGGGTATGGTTTCACAAGCCCCCATAGAGAGAGAGAGACACTACAACGAGCGGTCAGTCACTGAGCCAATAAAATGCTTTTTCTCCCCGGAGAAAACAACAGTGATTGGTTGAAATCGATGAGTCACTTGAAAGCATATGGCCACATATGGCTGTATGTAGCCATATGCCATCGCTTCCACTAACCCAGTGACGTCTCTGTACATTTCTCCTCGTTTATGTAAGAGTACATTGCAATCGCCTGGCAGCTGCTGTTCCTCTGTGTAGAGCAGCTTGCATTGTGGGAAAGCACAGGGGCATTGACCTCGGCCCTGTGTGAGCGAGTGACGCAGCGTCTGGCTAGCGACGCTCCCAGAACGGGGACGAGCGTACGTGCTACGCCGCTGAAGTTCCGAGCGTTGGTAACCATGGCAACACGGAAGAACCACAACACGATTTTAAAATGCCCGCAGTGGCGTGGGAGATGCGACCGACAGCCGAGCTATCGGTCAATTAATCGTGTTTAAAAGCCCCCATGCCCCCCCCCCCCCCCCCCCCCCCCCCCTTACCCACAAAGTGTTGCCTCCAAAGCGCTTTACAATTGATGCCTCTCATTCGCCCAGTTAGAGGTTAGGGGAACGATGCCAGACAATCGGTCTTACCTCCTGAGCTATGTCGCCCCAGAACGATGACCAGAAAAAAAAACCTTTTTGTACGGGCGGTGCTGTTCACATTGCAGCATTGCATTGACGGGGAAGACCCTCTTATCCATGGAGACTCACCTTGTGAGACAGGATAAGTGCATTCAGCTGAGTTATATACTACAGTACCAGTGACCTGGCTGTCAGCACCCCCCCCCCCCAGCGAGCGTGCGAGAGACATCGGTAAAAGCGCTAATGGAGGTTAGCCATGCCAGCCTAGACCTGCGGCACAGTCATAAATACGTACAGTAGCATTAAAGATGCTTCCCAACACCCCAACGGTCACTGACGTAGTCCTGCTGAAGTGTCCGTGTCTGTCTGTCTCCACCCTCAGTGAGTGCTGATTACTGGAGAGATAACCCGGGGGGGGGGGGAGGATATGTTTTTTTCCCCCGGAAATAACGTCTCTGCGCCTCTCTGTCTTCCAGGCAGAGAAGAAGGCGCAACTGGTTGCCGTGATGAACGCGATGGAGGATAACATGGGGGCGGAGCCTCAGAAAGAGGAACAGGAAGTGGTCACCAGCCCCCCGCCCCCTCCCCCTCCCCCCCAGCAGCAGGCCACAGACCCCGCCTCGCCGACCGTGGCCACCACCCCGGATCCGATCCCCGTCGTCAGCGGCGACAAGGCCACTCCCAAGTCCTCCGACATGGAGCCCGAGTATGAGGTAAAATTCCGCCGCTCTCCTGTAGTACTGTGTGCCCTGTAGGGTGTAAAGTAGTCACTGGCTCTCCTGTAGTACTGTGTGTGCCCTGTAGGGTGTAAAGTAGTCACTGGCTCTTCTGTAGTACTGTGTGTGGACTATGAGGGTGTAAAATAGTCACTGGCTATCCTGTAGTACTGTGTGGGGACTATGAGGGTGTAAAATAGTCACTGGCTCTCCTGCAGTACTCTCTGTGACCTCTAGGGTGTAAAATAATTAGCTAGCATTGGGCCACACGTAGCATGTTCAATGCAATCTGGAACTTCTGGTTTGGCTTCATTAAAGCTTGCAATTCCTGCGATGTCAGTGTTTGTCGAAAAACAAACAGTGAAATCAATGGCGCGCGATCAGGCAGTGGAGAATACGCCTTGGCATCTCCCAGAGACCAGGCGCCTAAGTGAGTATTTACTTTGTCGTTAAAAAAAGAATAAATTGACGGCGGAGTGGTCCGTCGTTCTGAGGTCTGTAACAAGGAGACGTTTAAGAGCTGCGTTGCCGTGGCGATCGGCTGGAGAACGAGCCGCTAATGGAAGCTCGCGCCGCGGCGCGGTTTACCCTCGTTTACGGTTTCTACGACGTGGGCGTGTCCTAAAGAACCTCAGCACTGCTCTGCTCTCTCCGCTTGCAGGACGGGCGTGGCTTCGGGATCGGGGAGCTGGTTTGGGGCAAGCTGCGGGGGTTCTCCTGGTGGCCCGGGCGCATCGTCTCCTGGTGGATGACGGGGCGGAGCCGGGCGGCGGAGGGCACCCGCTGGGTCATGTGGTTCGGCGACGGGAAGTTCTCCGTGGTGAGTCTGGTTCGGTCCAGTTCGGTGCCACCCGCCCCTGCCCCCCAGGTGTGAGAGGCACACCTGTCTGCTACACTTCACTGCCCCCCCCCCCCTCCCAACGCACACTTCACCTAAGACTAGGGATCTACTCCATACCAACCCATTTTTGCTGGTAAATTGATCTGTATTGTACAGTGATATGTTAAAAGATCACCAACAAAAGCACCAATTAAAACCATACGGGTCTTCTAGCTATCCATCTCCCCTGGTGGAAAAATCTGCTGAGTGATGCGTTTTGCATCACCAAGGTAACCACACACACACAGTCAGTGCTGAGTATAGAGGTGTGCTTGGACTTGGCAAGGAATTGTCAAGGCAAACACAGTTTAGTTCAAGTTCAAATCTGCTTTGTTGGCCCGAGGAAGTACACATTCATGCTGCCAAAACCGATAAAAACGAAAATCTAACAACCTCTTCACTCTCTCCTTCCCTCTCATTTTATCTGCCTCCTAGTGTTTCACACACATTCACAATGTCCCCCAATCTCTCCCTCTCTCTCTCTCTCTCTCTCTCTCTCTCTCTCGCTCTGCCTGTTTGTTCTGTTCCAATCTGTTCCTTGACCTGAGCGTGTTTGCGATGTTGCGAGTGTAAACACGGTAACACGTGAGCTGGTGGGGTCATATCACGGCTCGGGTCCCGGACGGGGGGGGGGGGGGGGGGGGGTTGCCACGACGACGGACGGAAGCACACCTGAAGCATGATGCGTGAGCTGCGCAGATCACAGGGGCTGATTTGCAGTCAGCCTCAGGTCGGTGTAGGCGCTGATCTGTGGAACGTCAGGGAAAACACAGGCAACTTCATCGGGAGTGTGGCTTATTGTCACCATTTAGAAGGACTGATTGCTGGCACACTACAGCTGTTACTTAACTGCCTGAGTTTGCGTGAGACAGATTGAACTCAGTCCAGTAGTAGTCAGTAGGTTGTAGTGGCATTTTAACCCTGTAGCAATACTTTTATATATTAGTAATAATAATGAAGTGTTTTTTCAAAGAGCTCTTTGACCGTCAGAATTAGTTTCATTAATACCATTGTAATAATGTTGTAATAACACTGTAATAACCATGTAATAAACAGGTGACTATGTAGCTGATAGATGAACATACACCAACCTGTGTTTATAGCCATGGATATTGGGATATCAAGCTCCGTGTTCTGAGAGCTAATGTGAATGAATCATCTGAAGATTTTTTTGGTTGAAATGAAAACCTGTATGGTGGTAGATCTCCAGCATCAGGGTTGGGAATAGCTGTTATGCAGAGTGGGTGGGAACTGGGGGATTTTTGGGGTGAGAATATGGGAAAATCACACAGTACAGTCCCTGACTAACTGCCCCCCCCCCTTTCTCAACAGGTCTGTGTGGAGAAACTGATGCCTTTGAGTTCCTTTTCCAACGCCTTTCACCAGCCAACCTATAACAAGCAGCCCATGTACAAGAAAGCAATCTACGAAGTGCTACAGGTGAGTGCTGTGTGTGTGTGTGTGTGTGTGTGTGTGTGTGTGAATGGGTCTGTGTTTTTAAGTGTGTGTTTGTGCCTGTGTGTGTGTATAAGCACGTGTGTATGTGTATAAGCGTGTGTGCGAGCGTGTGTGTATAATTATAAGTGTGCGTGTGTACAAGTGTGCCTGTGTGTGTGTTTATATAAGTGTGCTTGTGTGTGTGTTTATAAGCATGTGTGTGTGTGTGTGTGTGTGTTTATAAGCGTGTGCCTGTGTGTATGTGTATACGTGTGTGTGTTAGTGTGTGTGTGTTAATGTGTGTGTATGTGTGTATGTGTGTGTGTGTGTGTGTGTGTTAATGTGTGTATAAGTGTGCCTGTGTGTGTGTGTGTGTGTTAATGTGTGTATATAAGTGTGCCTGTGTGTGTGTGTGTATGTGTGTAAGTGTGTGTGTTAGTGTGTGTGTATAAGTGTGTGTGTTAGTGTGTGTGTATAAGTGTGTGTGTTAGTGTGTGTATAAGTGTGTGTGTTAGTGTGTGTATAAGTGTGTGTGTTAGTGTGTGTGTATAAGTGTGTGTGTTAGTGTGTGTGTATAAGTGTGTGTGTTAGTGTGTGTGTATAAGTGTGTGTGTTAGTGTGTGTATATAAGTGTGTGTGTTAGTGTGTGTATAAGTGTGTGTGTTAGTGTGTGTGTGTATAAGTGTGTGTGTTAGTGTGTGTGTATAAGTGTGTGTGTTAGTGTGTGTATATAAGTGTGTGTGTTGTGTGTGTATAAGTGTGTGTGTTAGTGTGTGTGTATAAGTGTGTGTGTTAGTGTGTGTGTATAAGTGTGTGTGTGTGTGTGTGTATAAGTGTGTGTGTTAGTGTGTGTATATAAGTGTGTGTGTGTTGTGTGTGTATAGTGTGTGCGCTCTGTGTCTGACGGTGCTCTCCTCCTGCAGGTGGCCAGCTCCCGGGCGGGGAAGCTGTTCCCGTCCTGCCCTGACACTGATGACACGGACACTTCCAAATCCGTGGACCTGCAGAACAAGCAGATGATTGAATGGGCCATGAGCGGCTTCCAGCCGACCGGACCTAAAGGACTGGAGCCGCCCGAGGGTAGGGCGCTATACACACCCATACACACGCACGCACTTATACACACACCCACGCACGCACGCACTTATACACACATACACACACACATACACAAACACACACACACCACACACACACACACCCATACACACACACACACACTTATACACACACGCACGCACACACACACACACACACACCCATACGCACGCATGCACACACACACACACACATACACACACACACACACATTCACAACCCACACGCACACGCACACACACACACCCATACACAAACACACACACACACACACACACCATACACACAGGCATGCACACACGCACGCATGCACACACACACATATATATATATACACACACACACACACAAACACACGCACACACAAACACACACACCCATACACACGCACGCACACACGCACACACACACACACACACACACCCATACGCACTTATACACACATACACACACACACACACCACACACACGCACGCACACACACACACCCATACACACACACACACACACACACACCACACACACACACTCACACTCCTCACTAGATGACAGAAATGGAAAAGCGAAATTTGGCATGAAATCCAGAGACAGCCGTGTTGCTTTTTAACACGGTTTTAACAGGATTTCCAGCCCTGCTTTACATGCAGTGTCTGCAGTAGTCTACCTGGCGGATGTGAGGTGTTGTGTGTGAGGCGTTCTGGCAGTGTTACCCTCCGCTTAAAGCTCCTCTCAGGCGCTGGTAAAGCTCTCTCTGAACTGGTGAAGGAGCTGCCTCTCTAGCTGTCTCCCAAACCGGAGAAAGTGCAGAACCTTACAGCTGAACCCCGGACTCCACCTGCGCTGTCCTAACAGAGGCCACACCTGCGCTGTCCTAACAGAGGCCACACCTGCGCTGTCTTTAGACAGCATCGCACTGAACAGAGAGAGGCTGCACCTGCCAGCTCTCTGTCGTCTCTTTCATCAGTGATTTTGTCTTTTTTTCCCTCCCAAATCGGAGAAGAGGTCGGCCCGGTTGGGCAGATGCAGGTGTTTCATGCTGTAGTCTCTAACAGCTGCTCGCGGGTCTACAGAAACCAGCTTTTTAAATTAAATCCTTCCTGTTTCAGGACCCGCAATGATGATGTGTTACTAAATGATGTGCTGCGGCAATGTCTGATCCTTTCTCTCTCTCTCTCTCTCTCTCTCTCTCTCTCTCTCTCTCTCTCTCCCTCTCTCTCTCTCTCTCTCTCTTTCTCTCTCTCTCCCACTCTCCCCCCACTCTCTCCCTCTTTTTCTCTCTCTCTCTTTCTCTCTCTCTCTCTCTCTCTCTCTCCTCTCTCTCTCTCTCTCCATCTCCATCAGAGGAGCGCAATCCTTATAAGGAGGTTTACCCGGAGATGTGGGTGGAGCCGGAGGCGGCCGCCTACACCGCTCCCCCGCCCGCCAAGAAACCCCGCAAAAGCACAGCCGAGAAACCCAAGATCAAGGAGATCATCGACGAGGGGACTCGAGGTACGGGCCCGGGTCGAATGAGCTAAGCACAGTCGCAGTGGTTCACGCGGGACTCAAACCTGCAACCTCCTGGGTTTAAAAACCCGGTTCCTGGGGGTTGTCTCGTGGCGCAGCCCGTAGAGCGCTGTCCACATGCTCGTTGCGAGCCGCGACGTCGGCGGTTCGAGTCCCGACCGCGTGACCCTTTGTCGCACGTCTCTCCTTCTCTCTTCCCCTGTTCTTCCTGTCTCTCTACACCGTCCTGTCCAATAAAGCTGAAAAGCCCAAAAAAATATTTAAATATATATAGCGCCCCGCTGTCTTCTGTTAGCCATTCGGTACATTCACTGACTTTTTTTTCACCTTTGACCCCGTCGTGTTTGTGTTTGTTTTAATTTCAGAGAGACTGGTGTATGAAGTGAGACAGAAGTGCAGAAACATTGAAGGTACGTGTCAGGCAGGAAGTTCCGAGGCTCACTTCCTGTCTCCTTCCTGTTCAGAGCGGGCGCCCCGTTTCCACCCGCGGTGTGTTTGATGTTGTCCAGCGCTGCGTCTGGCGTCTGCCGCTGCTTCAGAGAGCACGGTGTCAGCGTAAACACGATGAGCCGCTCGAAAAGGGCGGTTCACACACACACACACACACACACACACACACACACTGACACTCACAGCACATATATCATTTTCATTTATATTTAGACTTTTAGAACGACTTGCATATCTAGAGCGACTAACAAAATTCTTACGTGAAGGATGTGTTCTGTATGTATTTAATTTTGAAGATAAGGCTAAACTTCTGTACTGCATGAAGCTGTTATACTGAACCCAGATCAGCTGATCAGTGAGCAGCAGTGATACTGAACGCGATCCACAGATCAGTAAGGAGCAGTGATGACTGTACCCAGATCAGCCGATCAGAGAGGAGCAGTCATCACTGTACCCATATCAGTTTGGAGCAGTGACACTGTACCCAGATCAGGTGATCAGTGAGCAGCAGTGATACTGAACCCAGATCAGTGAGCAGCAGTTACACTGTACCCAGATCCACAGATCAGTAAGGAGCAGTGATGACTGTACCCAGATCAGCCGATCAGAGAGGAGCAGTCATCACTGTACCCAGATCAGTTTGGAGCAGTGACACTGTACCCAGATCAGGTGATCAGCGAGCAGCAGTGATACTGAACCCAGATCAGTGAGCAGCCGTTACACTGTACCCAGATCCACAGATCAGTAAGGAGCAGTGATGACTGTACCCAGATCAGCCGATCAGAGAGGAGCAGTCATCACTGTACCCAGATCAGTTTGGAGCAGTGACACTGTACCCAGATCAGGTGATCAGTGAGAAGCAGTGATACTGAACCCAGATCAGTGAGCAGCAGTTACACTGTACCCAGATCAGCTGATCAGTGAGCAGCAGTGACGACTGTACCCAGATCAGCAGATCAGTTTGGAGCAGTCATCACTGTACCCAGATCAGTGTGAGTGTACTGATGCAGGGCTGTGCTCTCTCCGCAGATATCTGTATTTCCTGTGGAAGTCTGAACGTGTCCCTGGAGCACCCCCTCTTCACTGGGGGCATGTGCCAAAGCTGCAAGGTAAGAGGAGACCCCCCAGGGCCTGGACGAACTGCCACGGGCCCTTACACTATTCTACACTACCATATGCTACTATACACCACTGTACTCTACTATATACTACCATATATACTATACACCACTATACTCTACTATATACTACCATATACTACTATACACCACTATACTCTCATGTACCATATACTACTATACACCACTATACTCTACTACATACTACCATATGCTACTATACACCACTATACTCTACTATATACTACCATATACTACTATACACCACTATACTCTACTATATACTACCATATACTACTATACACCACTATACTCTACTACATACTACCATATGCTACTATACACCACTTTACACTACTATACAAATATCATGTACTAATGTATACACTACTATGGAATATCATATACTACAATACACATCTATGCACTCCATGCTCTTCACTCCCGTAAGTTAGTCACTCATAACCAAATCCCCTGAGCTCCTCTGCTCTCAGGACTAAATACTAAATCCCGGCCTGTGACGGTCCCCGACGAGCCGGCCATCGCTCCATCGCATTCGATCGTGGCGTGGCGCGTGTGCGCGTGTGTGCATGTGACGGCCTGTGGCCTCTGTCTCTCTCCCGCAGAACTGTTTCCTGGAGTGTGCGTATCAGTACGACGACGACGGCTACCAGTCCTACTGCACAATCTGCTGTGGCGGCCGCGAGGTGCTCATGTGTGGCAACAACAACTGTTGTCGGTAAGAACTCCTCTTTTTTTAAAAAAAGGGTGGGGCTGGGGTCACGAAAAGAGGTCCCGACATGTCCCTCAATCACTTGTGTCATTCTAAAGCAGTGGTAACCAACCATTTTCCTGGACATCTGCCATCGTGTAGGTTTTCATTTCAACCCTAATTTGGCACACCTGATTCTGCTAAATAGCACATGTCAAGCTGTTGAATGAGGTGAGCTTTGTTAGGGTCAAGCTGTTGAATGAGGTGAATGAGCTTTGTTAGGGTTGGAGTGAGGTGTGCTTTGTTTAGGGTCTTTGTTAGGTTGGAGTGAAAACCTACAGGATGGTAGATCTCTAGCTGTTGAATGAGGTGTGGCTTTGTTAGGGTCGGAGTGAAAACCCACAGGACTGCATTTGGTTACCACTGATCTAAAGAGTGAGGTGTGGCTTTGTTAGGGTCGGAGTGAAAACCCACAGGACTGCATTTGGTTACCACTGATCTAAAGAGTGCGTGTGCGCTGGTTTACTTTCCATCACATTACGATGTTTGGCAGAAGATTTGCATAACTTTTGATTTTTGATTTTTTAGATTTAGATTTCTTCACCTAGATGTGTACTGAGGCTATTCAGGTCAAGTAGCTTGCTCAAAAGTCCTACCCGGGAATCGAACCTGCGACCTCCAGGTTGCCCGGTCCCCTAACGGTCGCTCTGCCCCCTGCCAGGTGCTTCTGTGTGGAGTGTGTAGACCTCCTGGTGGGGCCAGGAGCGGCCCAGGCCGCCATCAAGGAGGACCCGTGGAACTGTTACATGTGCGGCAACAAGAGCCTCTACGGCCTGCTCCGGCGCCGCGACGACTGGCCCTCCCGCCTGCAACACTTCTTTGCCAACAACCACGACCAGGACTTTGTGAGTACCTCACTCTGTGTGCGGTCCCACTGTGACCAAACACCACCAGGACTTTGTGAGTACCTCACTCTGTGTGCGGTCCTAACACGACCAGGACTTTGTGAGTACCTCACTCTGTGTACGGTCCTACCACACCCAGGACTTTGTGAGTATCTCACTCTGTGTACGGTCCTACCACACCCAGGACTTTGTGAGTACCTCACTCTGTGTGCGGTCCTACTGTGACCAACCACGACCAGGACTTCGTGAGTACCTCACTCTGTGTGCGGTCCTACTGTGACTAACCAATACCAGGACTTCGTGAGTACCTCACTCTGTGTACGGTCCTACTGTGACCAACCACGACCAGGACTTCGTGAGTAACTCACTCTGTGTGTACGGTCCCACTGTGACCAAACACGACCAGGACTTCGTGAGTACCTCACTCTGTGTGTACGGTCCCACTGTGACCAAACACGACCAGGACTTTGTGAGTACCGACTCTGTGTACCGTCCTACTGTGACCAAACACGGCCAGGACTTCGTGAGTACCTCACTCTGTGTACGGTCCCACTGTGACCAAACACGACCAGGACTTTAGAGTATCAACTCTGTGTACGGTCCTCCTGTGACCAACCACGACCAGGACTTTGTGAGTATCTCACTCTGTGTACAGTCCCACTGTGACCAAACACGACCAGGACTTTGTGAGTATCTCACTGTGTGTACGGTCCTACCACGACCAGGACTTTGTGAGTATCTCACTCTGTGTACGGTCCTACCACACCCAGGACTTTGTGAGTACCTCACTCTGTGTGCGGTCCTACCACGACCAGGACTTTGTGAGTACCTCACTCTGTGTGCGGTCCACTGTGACCAACCACAACCACGACCAGGACTTTGTGAGTACCTCACTCTGTGTACGGTCCTACTGTGACCAAACACGACCAGGACTTTGTGAGTACCTCACTCTGTGTGCGGTCCTACTGTGACTAGCCAATACCAGGACTTTGTGAGTATCTCACTCTGTGTACGGTCCTACTGTCACCAAACACGACCAGGACTTTGTAAGTACCTCACTCTGTGTACCGTCCTACTGTGACCAAACACGACTAGGACTTTGTGAGTATCTCACTCTGTGTGTGGCTTTCTCAGTTGCTTTCCCTCTTTAAGGAAAGGGAAAGGGTAACACCTGTCATCACTCCTTGAAGGAGTGGGTACCTGTTCTTAAAGGGAAGGTGTGCTACTTGTTCTTAAAGGGAAGGTGTGACTCCTGGACTCCTGGGAAGGCATGATAAATATTCTTAAAGGGAAGGTGTGACTCCTGTTCTTAAAGGGAGGGTAAGGCCTGTTCTTAAAGGGAATGTGTGACTCCTGTTCTCTCTCCTCAATCTTTCAGGATCCACCAAAGCTTTACCCACCGGTCCCAGCTGAGAGGAGGAAACCCATTCGAGTCCTGTCGCTGTTTGACGGAATCGCGACAGGTGAGGTCCCAGCCTTCTCCTCCCTCCTTTACGAGCAGCGTGGCATTGTGGGGGATTTCTCTGACACAGCGCGTGGTGTGTGTCTGCAGCTAATGTGGACTGGGACAATAAAAATGTCCCCGATAATTTTTGTATTTATGTGAAACTCTGCTGTTTTGCGAGTGTTTGTTTTCATTTATTGAGCCTGAAGAGCTGAAGGCTTTTTCTCAGTTAATTTGTTTGTAGTTTGTAGTCGCAGTTAAACTCGTTAAATTCTAAATGGAGCTCATGATCCACCTCAGGTGATCCACAGGGCACAGTCACGTTTGTTTTTTAAAAATTAGAATCCATCGCTGTTCCCCGAGTTTCCTCCCGCAAAGACGCGCGGCAGAACCTTGTTGGCGGGCGCGTGCGGTGACCTTTGACCTCTGACCTGTGCTCGCAGGGCTTCTGGTGCTAAAGGACCTCGGGATCCAGGTGGAGCGCTACATCGCCTCGGAGGTGTGCGAGGACTCCATCACTGTGGGCATCGTGCGGCACCAGGGCCGCATCATGTACGTGGGCGACGTGAGGAACGTCACCCGCAAACACGTGAGTGTCCCGCCCCGCCCCGCCAGAACGCACCCCCTCACCCCCCACCCCGACCCATCAGAACGCACCCCCTCACCCCCCCACCCCGTCCCGTCAGAACGCACCCCCTCACCCCCTCACCCCGTCCCGTCACACACCCCCTCCCCCCTCCCGTCCCCAGAACACCCCCTTTCCCCCCACGATCGTACGCACCCCCTCCCCCCACCCCATCCCATCAGACTGCATCCCCCCCCCCCTCCCTTCCTCCCCCAGTCACTCCTGCTGTCCTGGACTTTCCATTTGTAAGCTCTTCTTCCTCCCTGGGTTTTTGGAACGCTCCTGGACGTCCCTCCTGTGTCCATGTCCATGGGTGACCCTGTGGTTTTCACTGAGCCTGATGTTTACCTTCGGCATGCGTAGCTTAGTGATAAAAGCAGACCCGGGTTAGCGTGTAGCGCAGCCGTGCTGATTGTGTGCTGGTTATGGCGCCTCCTGCTGCATGTGGTGCTCCCCCCACAGACCCTGCATTGGGGCTGGTTCGGCTCCAGGGCTGAAGGGCGTTTCTGTGCCCAGGACAGGGGGACAGTTTGAGCCTGCATCCCAACGGCGGCGTTTCCGTGCCGACCGGCGTCGAGGATTAGCGATGTGCAGCAGCTGCCGTGGAGATGGGTTTAGCTATAAGCAGGTTATGGGTTATCGAACGTGGGTGGGGGGGGGGGGGGGGGGGGGGGCATTAAGGGAGGGGGGGTCCTCTCTCTCTCCTCCTCAGCTGTACCCTTGACGGAGGCATTTAAGCCTGAAGAACCTTCTGGAGGGTAAAAAAAATAAAAATTCGGCCCCCGCTCAAGGACCAAGGCCTTCTGCAAGGCAAAGGCGTCACTCAGCCTTCCCATTCTCCGGGATTAGAGATCAATAAGGCTTCCACCAGAAACTGGATGGTTTCTAAATTAGATGGAGCGTGCTTTTACATGGACTGGAGGGGGGGGGGAAGAAGGAAATAAGATTAAATAGTACTATTAACTGCGTAGGAGAGCTTTGAAAAGATTTTCTGTTCCTTTTTTTTTTTTTTTTTTGGAGGCTTGCTGTCACTCGTGTGGCTGCCGGCTTTGAAGAGTGACACGTCCAATTTCCCAGAAGGCCTTGCCGTGGGTGTTCTTGCTGTCTGCTGTTGCCACGGCGAATTCCGGATCGCCGTCTGAAGCTAACGAGCTCTGCGACTCGTTTCTCCGTCTCGAGGACGATCGCGTCCGAGAAACGAGCGGCGCCTCCCGCGTAGCGCTTAGCCGTTTGACGTCCCGATAAATTTTGGGACCGCAGGGGAACCGAACGCGCCGTGCCGGTTGAAGTCTGGATCCCAGAGCGGCTGCAGATCGCCGGGGTTTAGCCGCCGGTCCTGAAGCTTTTCTTTTCTTTTCCTTTTTGAAGGAAGCTTTCTTTATTTACACCCCAGATCTAAAAGACAAAAGCCTCCCCCCCCCCCCCCCCCCGCCCCCCCCCCCCCCCCCCTCAGACCACCAGAGCCACTGACGTAATTGGCTATCTCCTCTGATTGGATAATAAGCGAGGAAATAACATCAACAAAATGGCGACGCTTACTGACTCACCCAGCTACCAAAGCACCTGAAAAGTTGGCTAGCGTAAATGCATGAATGACAGTAACGTACCATTTATTAACTATTAAGTGAACTAGGAAATGCTATTACTGTATTATACTGTACTAACGCTGTACGCTCCTCCCCCCGTCTCTGTGCAGATTCAGGAGTGGGGTCCTTTTGACCTGGTCATAGGAGGAAGCCCCTGCAATGACCTCTCCATTGTAAACCCAGCACGAAAGGGACTGTACGGTAGGCTAGCCTCGCTACCTTCTGTGAGCGTGTGCGTGTGTGAGTGTGTGTGTGTGTGTGTGAGCGTGAGCGTGTGTGTGTGTGTGCGCATGCGCGTATGTTTGTGTCTGTAGTGTATATATATGCGTGTGTGTGTGTGTATGAGCGTGTGTGTGTGTGTGTGTGTGTGTGTGTGTGAGTGAGTGTGTGTGTGTGTGTGTGAGTGTTTGTGTGTGTGTGTGTGTTTTGTGTGTGTGTGTGAGCGTGAACGTGAGCGTGTGCGTGTGAGTGTTTTGTGTGTGAGTGTGCGAGTGAGTGTTTTGTGTGTGTGTGTGAGCGTGAGCGTGTGTGTGTGTGTGAGTGTTGTGTGTGTGTGTGTGTGTGTGCGTGTATGCCGTGCCTGGGTTTGCGGTGGGCGGGGCCGGGCTGGTGATTGATGTGTGCCGTGTCTCCCAGAGGGGACGGGCCGTCTGTTCTTCGAGTTCTACCGGCTGCTGCACGAGGCCCGCCCCAAAGAGGGCGAGAGCCGGCCCTTCTTCTGGCTGTTCGAGAACGTGGTTGCCATGGGCGTCAGCGACAAGAGGGACATCTCTCGCTTTCTGGAGGTAGCCCCCCTCCCCCGCCCCCCCCACCCCCCCCGCCGGCTCGTTTCTCGTCTCCGTCTCTTTAAGAGGCGGTTCCCCCCCCCCCCCCCCCCCCCCCAGTTTTTCCCGATCAGCTGCTTCGCTGGCGGAAAGCAGGGGCTCCTGCATCATCGCCATGACGATGCAAGCTGACGCGTCACTGCCTCCGCAGCCCCCCCCCCCGCTATCACATAAACTCACAGCTCATGCTGCCACCCGGTGGTGGGCAGTTTTATTGCAGGCAGTCCTAAGTCGAGTCAGGGTTACTACAGCACTTGAGTACACACATACACGTATATTAAGTATACACATATACATATATGCTCATATATATAAATACACATTTTTGCATATGAATATGTTTTGCAAGCATGCATTGTGCCATTATGTTTGATAAAGCAGCAATCTGAGATATCTGTGGGCTTTTATTATTATTATTATTATATTAAACATAAATTATGTATTTTTTGCTTTTATGATTTTGGTGAACGGTTATTCTCCAGGAGCGCGCTTTGACCGGCGTGTTCTGCCTCACACACACGGTTCAGATTAGCATCGCGGTCACGCCGCGGTCATCCGCGCGCCACAGCGTCAAAATTTGGGATTATAACCGCCGACATCTGAGAAGCAACAGCTGCTGTTCCCCGCGCCGCAGTTCTCACAGCACTGTTGCGATAGAGCTGTGGTGCCGTCATGGCACGGCGTGGTACTGTTGTGACTCGCTGTTTAGTATTGCGACTTACGATAGTGTCATGACATGCATTGCTACCATGGTTCCAGCGCTATTGCGACTTGCGGTGCTGCCCGTAGCTCGTTGTGCTGCTGTGCCTGTAAATAATTTAAAGAAATATACATGTATACAACAGATCTCTCGTTTGTACAAAACAAGTATCATAAACTCTTAATAAAGCACTATGCATGTGAAATAACACAACATGATTTTGCATTGTGTGTTGTTGACCATAAACAGGCCTAGATACTGAAGTGTATCAACAAAGAGCATATAGTGTATAGGTCAGGTGTTGGTCTAGCTTTGGTTCTAACCCCCCCCCCCCCCCCCCCCCCCCCCCCCCCCCCCCCCCCAGTGTAACCCCGTGATGATCGACGCTAAGGAGGTCTCCGCCGCCCACAGGGCCCGATACTTTTGGGGTAACCTGCCGGGGATGAACAGGTTGGTTAACCCTTTAAGGTGAGAGGTCACAAATGTGTTGTTGGAATGTTCGTATGACTGAACATTCTAATGCTGATGTCACAGTCGCCACCGGTAACTGAAAGCGTTGGAAATTTGGCATTTCACAATGGGGAGGAAACCAGAGTAGCACATTTTTAAAAAAAATGCTGCGCTGGTCAGGGCTAAGGTTCGAAATAGAAGCAGTCCCTCGCATCAGGAAAGAGGGCTTCAGTGAAGGGTGCCAACTTGGCACCTGCAGTTGCTACGATACGTTTGTTGGCAAAAAATGTCTGAAGCCCTGATGGAATGTTGATGTGGTAATAATAGGGGAGCAGGTCTTTGGGTGTTAATATTTGATATTTTTACTAAAGTTGGTTTATATCAGCTTCATTTTGTACTTGATCACATTTAACAGGATTTTTTTAACACTTGTACACCCTCTATTGGAATTCTGAGTTCTCTGGCAATGATGCAATTTGCTGCGTTGTGATGTCACTGTCTCCAGACAAACGGCCGACAGCTCAGGGAATTTGCTGCATTGTGATGTCACAGGGTCTAGACAAAAGGCAGACAGCTCAGGGAATTTGCTGCATTGTGATGTCACAGGGTCTAGACAAAAGGCAGACAGCTCAGGGAATTTGCTGCATTGTGATGTCATAGGGTCTAGACAAAAGGCAGACAGCTCAGGGACCAGGAGTTCTCAGTGAAGGTCAAAGGATTTGTGCAGGCCAGGCAGGAAATCCCCAAGCCCCCACAGCAACTGTGGGCTGCCAGGCTTCAGCTCTGATGCAAGACTGCCCTCTAGTGGCGGTAGTCACTTACTGTGCAAGTAGAATCCAAAATTGAATCCTTTTTTTTTTTTTTTTTTTTTTTTTTTTGGTCATTACAAATAACAGTATAAACAGGAATCTGTAATTGGAGAGAAACGACTATAAGGAAATCTGTTATTTTATTTGGTGCACACATAAATTGCAGGAACTGAGTGTTACATGTGTGTGAAGTCATGGTGGAAATTCCTCCAGGGTTTCCATAAATCCTTGCTGCTCGTGAGTAGATGGTAATTGAGATTACTTGTTCCTGAGGGTGCAGTGTTCCCTCTCAAACGGCCCATCGATTTCTAACTCCCCGCAACAACAAGTCCGGGAACTAGCCTGCACATGTTCAGAGGCCTACAGCCTCCACATTGGCCTTTTAAGAGTGTGTAGGTTTTTGATCCCTCATCCCTTTAAATCCATTTAAATCTTACTGTACACTTGACCTGGCCTTCTGCCTCCAATTCCCATAATGCAGTGGGAAGCTGCTGATGCCGCTTATTCCTTTTAGCATGAGGCTGCATCTCATCACAATCCAAAGACAGAGTAATAATAGCATAGCACATGAAAGATAAATCGCAGCCTTGCAAAGCAGTTTGAGCCTGTATTTGCATGTTAGTAATTTACTTATCACAAACTGCAGTACCTCTATTTTAATAATTGTTGCTACATAGAGAGAAGTGCTGGTGGAGCAATGGATTCTGGGATTTTTATGAATATTGAGAGAAGCTTACATCATTAGCCCCAGTTTTTTGCTGTGTAAAAAATAAAGAGGTTTTATAAAACTAATGCTTTTTGAATGATTTTTTTGTGTGTCTCTTTCTCTGTTCTCTTTCTTTCTCTCTTAACACCCCCACTTTCTAACTCCCACTTTCTCTCTCACAATCCCCCTGTCTCTCCCCCTCTCTCACACACACTCCTGCATCCTCTTTCTCATTCTCTCTCTCACTCCCCCTCTCTCACACACACTCCTGCATCCTCTCTCTCTCACTCCCTCTGTCTCTCCCCCTCTCACACACACTCCTGCATCCTCTCTCTCTCACTCCCTCTCTCTCTCTCCCCCCCTCTCTCACACTCCCTCATCCTCTCTCTCTCTCCCTGTGTCTCTCCCCCTCTCGCTCACACTCCCTCATTCTCTCTCTCTCTCCCTCTGTCTCTCCCCCTCTCTCTCACACACTCCCTCATCCTCTCTCCTCTCTCTCTCTCTCTCTCTCTCTCTCTCTGCAGACCACTGACGGCCATGGTCAATGACAAACTGGATCTCCAGGACTGCCTGGAGCACGGAAGGACAGCCAAGGTGTGTTGTGTGTGTGTGTGTGTGTGTATACATGTTAATGTGTGTACATGTGTATGTGTGCATGTATATACGTGTGTTCATGTGTGCGTGTGTGTTTATATATATGTGTAGGTGCATATTCAGGTGAAGACTCTTAATGGTATTTTTAAATGTCATCCCAGTTGTACTATAGTGTTTATTCCATTTTCAAACCCTTTTATTACGTTTAATATTATTGATAATTTTATGTGATTCACTCCAAGTGTTCTGACCCAGCGCCTTTCAAAAGGTTAAAAAGTTTCAGTGTTTATAAAAATTCCCACTTTCACTGAGGTTCCTCCTGACTTAACTGCGTAAATTTGTTCAGTTCACCGTAGAGCCTTTCTGTACTTTATCAAAGTGAAGGATAAAGGAAGTTTTGTCATAGGACAGATTTGCGGGGGGGGGGGGGGGGGGGGGGGGGGGGGGGGGGGCTGTCCTGTTCATTCAAAAGCGCTTTGTTTGTCTCAGAGTTGGAAAATCCAGGTTCGAAAGTAAATATCCTCCCCAGTATTTAGTTTCAATCACCTGGATTTACTGATTAGCACAATTCTTCAGCCAATAGGTAGAACTGATAAGTGAAATCAGCTGACTGAGTTCATGGGCGAAAGAAAAACATGGAAGGATTTTTACTTCCTGACGCCTGGACTTTCCACCTCTGGTTTGTCTTTGCAGTTCGGCAAAGTGAGAACCATCACCACTCGGTCTAATTCTATCAAGCAGGGCAAAGACCAGCACTTCCCCGTCTACATGAACGAGAAGGAGGACATTTTGTGGTGTACCGAAATGGAACGGTAGGACCCCAGGGCCACCACCAGGGGGCACAAGTTCCCCTGTGGCATTTTTCTACGTTTTCAGCCTGTTCATATATATATGTGTTTTTATTTTTTTATTTTAATTTTTAGTATTTCTTCTTCATGTACTCTTTTGGCAGTTTAAGTGTACGAGCTGATTATGTTGAAATATTTTGTGACATAACTGTGCTGCTGGAATACCTCATGGTGGCTCTCCCCCCCCCCCCCTCTCTCTCTCTCTCTCTCTCTCTCTTCCTCAGGGTCTTTGGCTTCCCCGTGCATTACACAGACGTCTCCAACATGAGCCGACTGGCCAGGCAGAGGCTTCTGGGAAGGTCGTGGAGTGTCCCGGTCATCCGTCACCTGTTCGCTCCGCTCAAAGATTACTTCGCCTGTGTTTAACCGCCCAGTTGCCCTCGGCAACACAGCGAGCGTCAACACGAGGAAAAAAAAAACACACACAAGGACTGATATTTAAAACACGAAACAGCGTAAAAACAAAAACTAAAAAAAAAAAACATAAAACAAAATTTTACTCTTCTTGATTATTCGAACACATTTAAAAAGTAGGTGTTTTACGTTATTTCTTGAATTTTAAAAAATGTCATTCTTTTATCCTATTTAATTTTTTTATGTCATGTTATTTTTTTAAATTGTTATTTTTAGCAATGTTATCCAGTCGTTTGTTTTTTTTTTTCTTTTCAAAATTGATTTACGTGTGCAAGCTGTACTTAAGACAATGCTTCATCTTACAGCACTGAGTTTAAGAAAACAAGTTTAGATAACGAAAAAAAGCTGAAAAACAGCGATCATTCTTAAGGTGCATATTATATACATATATACGCCGTATGTATTCTGTGTGATTGTACGGGCATATATATGTGAGCTAATTGGAAAATCTTTCAGCTGAGTGGTGACAGATGGGGGGGGGGGGGTGTGGTCTTTGGGAAAGGGGTGCTATAATTCAGTAACGCTCACTCAAACTTCCAGCCAATGAGCCTTCACTGATAGAGCTACCAACCAACCAACCAACCAATCGCAGAAAAGAAAACTGCTCTACTACACTGTTGAGACGGCTCTGTCTTATGGAAACCCTTGGAATTGAGAAACAACAAAGCAAACAAACAGAAGAAAAAAAAACATATATAAAAACCAACTCAGACACAAAACACACACACACACACACACACACACACCCACACCCACGATCACGATCACAATCACGCACACACCATGTACCAGTCCACTTACCTCTTGTTTACAGTTCATTTACACAGGTTTAAAGGTACTACTGTACAATGACTAAACACAAATGGTGCTTATGAAGATGACGAAAAACACGCCGTGCTCACGTGGCCTTACCGCTCAAACGCAGACAGGGATACCGTCGTCGGGGGCGACCCTTAGAGGCGCCCTCCGACCTTCGTCGTCTTTTTTCTACTCGCTTTGTTTTTCTTCTTATTCTTATTCTTATTATTATTATTATTATTCTTCTACAGTTTTTTTTTTTTTTTTTTTTTTTTTTTTCAAAAAAATGCGTGATACTTCCATACAACGGAGTAATGCAATACAACCCTGGCAACAGGAAAAGGAGATGGGGTGCGAGGCGGGGCGGGGCGGGGCGGGGCGGAAGGGGGAAGGGGGGTTGCCAGGTTACAGCGGCGTGGGATGTAGGGAGGGAGGGAGAAGACTGGAAAACGCCACTCGCAGTGTTTTTTTGTTTGTTTTGTTTTCTACCACAGCTTTTATACAAGAACTCTACTGGTGCTCAAATATCCTCTCTTCGGCCTCGAAGCTCTTCGGGCCATTTCCTGTGGTAGCACAACCCTGGAAACTCCAAGCCAGCCCACTGGGCAGCGGTGTTTTTTGTCATCCGTTAGAGAAAAAAATTTGAAAAAAAAAATCTTGAGATCACAGACTGCAGTGAGCTGTTTTTTTTTTTTTTTCTCTCGCAGGTTTTACCTGGAGGTGGGGGGGGGGGGTGGGGGCGAGTCATTTTACTGTACAACTGTGGGAAGTTTGGGGAGGGGGGGGGGAGGGGGAGGGGTTAGTGGGGGGATGGGGGGGGGTCAAAAGAGATGCATTTTTACAGCCATGTGTGCATGACTCCTCTCTCTCTCTCTTTCTCTTTCTCTCTCTATCTCGCTCCTTCTTTCTCCCCTCTGCGTGCTACAATTCAGTCAGGTGCAAAAAAATAAAAATCTGCAAACAAATATGGTGCGGTTTCACAGAGCTCTTCTGCCTTTCCACAGCGGTTCAGCGCTTGTGCACTTCTCTTTTCCGTCAGTTTTTTCCCTTTTTTCCTCTTCTCCTTTTCATTTTTTTTTCCGTTCTGTCGCTATCGTATAAGGTGCTCTCTCTTATGCCTCTACTTGCGTGCTGTTTTTTTTTTTCGAATTTCGTTTTTCTTTTCTTTGCTATTTTTATTTTATTTTTTTTTATTTTATTTTATTTTATTTCCGATGTAAAATGTGACCATGTTAGGGGCTGTGTCAGCAGAGATGAAAGAGATGCTGTGGAAGGGGGCGGGGTTATTTGGTGGCAGGGGGAGGGGCTAGGTATTTTTATAAGCAGAAATGATGGAAATTAAAGATATAATTAAAACTAACCCTCCTCTCTGAGGAGGAGGGAGTGGTGCCCTAGGATTTTGTGTGTTGTAGGTTAGAGCTTGTCTCTGTCACTGTGTCACAGGTGACCTTCTGTGTGTGGGATGGGGTGGGGGTAGACGAGAGGCAGGAGAAAGAAACGCTTCAGGTGCTACACCCGGTTTTGCCGCGCAAGACCAACTACATCAGCGTAGGCGTGGTAATTCCACCCCCCCCCCCCCCTTCCACAAAATGGAACAGTCCATGTTCCTGTACTCGGGGTTCTCTTCTGTAGTGTAACAGTGTAACACTTGACATTACAGATTACAGCCTACATTAGAGTAAAATCTGTATTTGCTTTTTTTAAATTTTTTGGTTAGTTTTTGTGATGTTAAATTTTTGTTTCTTTTTTTTGTGGGGGGAGTGGCAGTATTGCGCTCTCCCACGCATCACAGAGAAATATTGGGGTTCGGCAAGAGAAAGAAAAAAAACAAACAAAATAAATGAATAAATAAATAAAAAGGAATTGCATTTTTTAATCATAACGCTTCCTTTTTCGTGCAACTCGAGTTAGTAAAACGACTTAATCCTTGGAAAGCCAATGTGATATAGGACCCCAGCCACAGGTAAATGGGTTTATACTGTAGTAACCACCATTGCACTGGATTGTATGTGAACTCTTCAACTTTTGTTAACCAGTCGATCTTTTTCTCCTGTGGTCCAACTCCAGTATAATAATAATGCCTAGATTTTATTGTACATAAACGAGTTTGCCTGTTGCTGTTTTTTTTTATTTAGGTTTTTTTTGGTTTTATGTCTTTTTAAATTACCTATGAGATGTACAAATATGATTCTTTGCTAATATATATCATGAAATTAGTAAAGCTTAGATAAAACAAAAAAAAAAAATTACGAGAGGTAATGAATTTGTATGAAAATAAGCTATGAAATTATGGGAGTGACTGAGAGACAACCTCCGTGCTCCCACCCCTTTTGTATTTATGAATTGTTTTTAATGTCTGATTGAAAAGTGGTTTGTGATGAATTTGTGATCTTAACAATAACTTGTCGACAGCTTTAAGAAGGAAAAATCTCAGCTTTAGCGCAGAAAACCCTACAAAGGCGCTATTTTTTCGTTTTTTGGTTTCTTTACTTTTTATTTTATTTTTTAAAAAAGACTAAAAAAGAGAGGGACTGTAGGTGTTTCATAAAGGTGCTAAACAATTTTATCTTAAAAAAAGAAAAATATATTGTTAGGAAGAAAAATCAACTTGTCTTGACAATGACTGTTTTTAAGTTCTCGTAGTAATGGAAAAAAAAAGCACTATTATTTTACTCTTATATGAATATATTAACAAAGGCATTTTAACTTTGTACTTGAAAAAAATAATAAAAAAATAAATAAAAAATGGACAGATTCATGTGTTTTAGCCTAGACATTGCTGTAGTCGGTGCTTACTTATCTGTGGGAAAAAAAAAAATCATGTATTCATATTGGAAAATTAGAGATACATTTGGTAATAACATTTACTGTCGCATATGTACGTGCTTGGTTCCCCTGGCCGCTGAGCTTTCCCAACATTCCATGCAAAGACCCATCCCTGTTTTCTTTCTGTTGTTCGTTTTAGTTTTTTCGTTTTTTTTCGGACTGTAATTTTTTAATTTTTTGTCGTTTTTTTTGTTTTGTTTTTTCTTTTTGTTTTTGTTTTTTAAAACCGTCGCTTTGATATTTATTGACAACAATAATAATGTACATTTCACAGTCTCTTTAAAAACAGGTCAGTTTCTCGATATATCTCTGAAGTGATTACTATTGTACTTCTGTGTGACTATTTTTCGTGACATAGCTGTTGATGGATTATACTATTCTAAAAGGTCAGTGCGTACAAACCGATGTAGCAGTCAGCCATCACTCCGCTTTTTTCTCCCATTTTTATTTTTCAGTGCCCAGAAAGAAGAAGAAAAAAAAAACTCCTCCTTTCCTATGTAACTTGTGCTGGAGAACACTTGAATAAATGTACTGTTTTTGTGCAAAAAAAAAAAAAGTTTCTTAGTGTACTTCATTTTCACTGAGATGAAAGATGTTTTTTGTGTTCGTTTTTTTTTTTTTTTTTTTTGACTTCATCTGTCCAGGGTGTATTCCTGCCTCTCATCCAATGCATGCTGGGATAGGTTCCAGCACCCCCCTGTGACCTTGCCCAGGATAAGCAGGTATAGATAATGGATGGATGGATGGATGGATGACCATGCTGGACAGCCTGCTTTTGGTTTCATCTTAACTTTTTGTGTTGGTTTCAGATACCGTTTGGTGGCAGATTTGTCCCTGCCCATTTGATTGTGGAAAAATGTGACTGGTGATATTTTGTTACTGCAGTTCTTAATCTTTAAAAGCACATTACATCACAGGTATTTATCGAGAGCGACTCACACCAGACTCTCTTGACTTTCTAAAAGTTCTTAAGCTGACCTGAGAATGAATCTGTCCCCCAATAAATGTATTCCATGAGTCCTTTCCATTAGTGTGAGACAGTACATGGGTAAGTTAGTCTACCTGAATGACTGAATGAATTTGAGACAGGGGGGGGTGGTTGATTTCTTCTTTATGAACATGGCTACCCTCTTCTCCTAGAATTTTTTTATTTTTTGTGTGAGAAAGTTGTTTTCTTTACGCATGTTTTAAAATCCTCTGGTAAAACGGTCAAAGGAAGACGTTTTTGTCGGTTAAAGATGATGAGGTCATACATATCAGTGTCACCGAGGCAACAGGATGACCCCCCCATCATCATCCCAAAAAAAAAAAAACAGCCTTTTCCCATATTTGTAGGAGCCCGGATGAGGCGGATGAACTCTTGGAATTTCTGGAATGTCGCTGCTTTTCCCAATTTATTACTGGTCGCATTTCTGATGCATTACTAACAACTCTTTTAGAGGGGGGAGAGAGACTGTTTGTAGACAGAAGAAGAGGATTCTTCAATGTATATCATTCCCCTTATGTAAATGTAATATGTTGCAATATGCCAGGTCACGTAGAAGTGGTGGCAGAAACGGGGGATTTTCAAGACTAGGCTTGATACAGTGTTAGATACTATCTAGTCTGTAGGAAATCAGAGCACTAATCTAGTTCGGAAAATGGTGAGCATTGTTTGAGGGGCCTGTTCTCATCATTATATTATGTTACGTTATGTTGCTAAATATTGAAATGGAACGGCATTATCAGTATATTGGAACACTTCACAATGCATGAGGCAAATATTTAGACTGGCTGCTTTCCGATATTGCTATGCATTGTAAAAAAAAAAAAAGATATATTGCTGTCAAATGTATTGATCATTACCAGATTTTCCCAAAAATTCCACATATGTAAAGTTCATAGATCTTGTGATTGTTGCTTGTACCATAATTGCAACGGTACTGCCCTGCCAATTGCTCTTAATTACACAATTATGCGCTTTAAGAATTTAAATCATTGGGGTTCTAAATGAAGTGTGGTCACCTCATCACTGAAACAAAATTATTTTTGGAAATATGACAAGCAGAGTGACAAAGCAATGACGATGAGTCCAAACCTTAAGCTGGCATCAGTGAGTACAAGCACAAATTTACGTTAAGAACCTAAAACGCGGTTTCGGTAACCTTAATCGATCAAGACGCTGGCTGTGGCAATGAGCAGTTTACACAGCTGGTCCCCTGGACCTAGTTTGAAAATCACTGCATTACAGAATGTGTCACGAGACAAACTGACCATATGGTTAGTAGCCCGCGGGCTGTCTGCTATTGATTGACTGATTTATGTATGAAAAGTCAATGCCTTAACAACGGGCCATTGAATGTGCTAGTCTTAAAATCACTGAATACGGAGAGCGTCTGCACCTGTAACCGAACCGAGACACGATCCGAGCACGCGCATGTAGTCGTCGCCTTGATGCTTGCTGATATCAGCGCCAATAAATCGAAGCGCTTGTGATTTATCTGAACCAATCATCCACGTATTTCTGCTTGTCTGTCGAGCCTTATTCGGATGTATTTGGCTATTTTCTTTTTAAGAATGACAATGTTTCTTTTGAATAAATTTCTGTTGGGAGGTCTTCCTTAACCCTAGTCATGTTGAACGCTATAACGCTTAAATTTCAACTACAATTTACCCACGGGCCCCAAAAATGGTACAAACCCCGACGAGCAGACACGCCCCAACTGTCCCTGTATTGGTCAGTGGGGGCGTGCCACGTGAAGAGGCCGTCAGTGATTGGTGCATTCCCCTGTCGCCCGGTCTGGATGTTGAGGGAAGCTCTGCCGGTCTTTTAGCCAAGTGTAGCATCTGCATTTTTAACAGTGCCAGCTGCCGTCAGGGTGCACAGTGCGTGGTATCTTTAAACGTGGCAAAAGAAGGCATTGGACATACGATAAATAAGGTACGTAACTGGTCGCTTTGTGTAATTTGCCCTGCCGTCATTAGCTTGTGCGCGACGCAGTTGTTCATTTAAAAACGTTGTCGTAACCTTGTTCATGAAATCCACGTCAACTGGACAGCTAACGGGACCACACCAACGCTCGCTTGAAGGTGGTACCTGCAATGCTGTTCATCACGTTTGCTCGCAGTCACCTCTTGCCGAACCCATCGTCTGCGATCCTCTTCTAAGAAGGCGATTTAACTCGGTTAACTGTTGCTAGTCAGTGGTTGTCAGTGTCAAGCCACGGCACGAGGCATCTACATTGCCCATAAAATAACAACAAACATTTTAATGAATAAATGTATCAAATGACCTCGTAATTCTCCACCATTAGGCTACACACGATAGCCTACGTGAATTAAATGTTTGCGATAGTTACTGATAAAATTCCACTACAATAAGGGTGGACGGGTTATGCAGTTAATATTTTGATATTTTATTTGCCTCTGAGGAATGCAAGTTTATTGAATGGGCGTTGCTGACCGTGATGTAATTGTTGTTAATTTTACGAGAGATAATTAGGCTAATGTGCTTCCTTGAGCGTGTCGCGTTTCTGAATCACCGCTTCTTGGTGTCTTTCTTTGTGTCATCATGCTAGAGACGGATTCCAGTGTCATGTTAAGGCTTTCCCCCGTTTTGTAGATATGGTAATAACCCGGTGACAGTGGCGCAAACGCAAAGTGGGAAATTCATGTTTATTTGAAGGACCGAGCGCTTTTTGATTGGAGCTGTGCGATCTGCAGGACTGGTTCTAAAACATGTTGCTGGCTATGCTGTGCAGGGAACGGTCTTTCCCAGACAGAAGAGGGGTTGAGTTTCATTGTTGGGCGTATTGTGTGGGACGTCTAGGGAGAAGCACCAACGCAAATGCCGGCGAGAACACATGAATGCCGGTTTAGCTGTGAGAATTAAAATTCCTGGTGCTGGCATATATTGTCAGCAAATGATTATATTTTGGGAATGGGATGAATGCCGGGTGTGTAGCCTATATATATTGAATCACTTGGCTAATAATTTAATATAAAGCTGAATTCACATTGTTGGTGACGTCCAACGGAATTGTACAGTTTAATTCTCGGGAGTGATGTCACACTATAGCCTGCTCGTTTTCATTAATAATTCCAGTCCAAGTGCCGATCGTTACGTAGCTAAATGATCATGGCTGGCGGTTGCATAAACCGTAATTCAGACACACAGATCAAGTACGTGTAAACCTGCAATTAAATTATTTCTGGGCGTGTCTTCGCAGAGGGAATAGCTCGTTTGTTCACAGCCTTAGGCCACTAGTGCTGTCTAAACGTTGGAATGATTTACAACACAAGTTTTTGTTATAGGCTACTTATTCGCTAATTTCATGATTCTTCTTTCGTTTTGCTCAGTTTGCCCAAACAGAATGCATGTGCCCTAGTTTCAACTCATGATTTATTCATGCGAGGGCCCCGGAGAGACGAGGGTTCCCTCAAGCACAAAGGGGCGAGTTTCGTGCATGAATTACGTTTATTGTCAGAGACCGCATGTCTAATCCGGAGCTACGCCGCAGAGGCCTCCGCTCGTCCAAACATTTACTCGTGTTTTTTTAAATCGTACCCCACTCACCCCAACTCCTCTGAACGTAACCGGTTCCGTTGAAATTATTTGGAGACGAGGTAGCGGCTCTCGAGGAGAGTCACGACTAACCAAGAACCGTGAGGCAGACCGTAGCGAGTGATCCGCAGTTCCATGACCGTGACACTTTACGAATGGCTGAATTATGCTTCCCCCTCCGGGTTATTTTAACTGGAGGCTGAGGATGAAGTCAGCTGTCCACTCTTATCACAGTTCATTTAAATTGTGCATGGAAACACAGACACACACACACACACAGACACACATACCTACACACACACACACACCCTTCTGCTGTATCACCTCGCGCATCGCTGCACTGAGTTATACACAGTCGATTTAACTGGATCCTCCAAGCCGGACTGTACAAACGAAAAAGAGGTAGACAGCGTCTCGTGCACGCATGCACGCAGAACGCGCGCGCTGATGCCACACGGCAGCGCAAGGAGACAAGGGGCGGGGGGGGGGGGGGGGGCGCGTTGAGGTACCGCTGTGCGGAGTTCGGTTCATGATGCCCGTGGGTCCGCTTCTTCGCTTGCAGACACACCCCGTTCTGCGGCTGTGGGCCGCTCCACGTGCAGGGGCGTACCCGTACCGTAGATGGTACCCCTAGGTGCTGAGACGGCATCTTGTTTTTGGTACAAATTGCGGTTGGGTTTTGTAAGTGGGAACATTATTGTCTTAGAAACTCGTGCTCAACCCCCCGGGAGGTCTCCGAGGACAGTTCTGCGGAAGTGCGGGGGTCTTTGTAGGGCGTCCGTTGTTGGATGTTGTTGTATTTACAGGGAATCAAAGACAATGCCTCCCAAAGTAGGGCGGAGAACAAATAGTTTGACCTGATTTTGATGTTCAAAGAATCAGCAGTATTGTTAATGTTAGACATGGCCTTTAATTAAGATTGCACACACATGCACAACAGGACATACGCGCACACACACACACACACAATTATATATTGCTCTAAATCCTGTATTATGTTCCTTGAATGCATGACTCAGTTCTCTTATATGTATTTGCATTGTCACTGAAATCAGGGCTGCAGACGCTTCCTGTCGGACAAATGATTTCATTCAGTATCAGTTACTTTGCTGTGTCTGTGCCTCTCAGTTAGCACTGCAGGACTGGGATTGATCGGATTGACGTTGATCTGAGCAGGTTTGACATGAGCGTGATTGATCCGAGAGGGATTGATATGAGAGGGATTGGGGGTTGATCCAAGAGGGATTGAGCGGGGATTGGTCCTGAGGGATTGACCTGAGTGGCGATGGTACCGGTGTGGCGTCCCGGGTTCGAACTTCAGCCACGCCGTGCTGCCGTGACAGGGGCGTGGCTTCTGCAGTCTGGGAGAGCGGATTTCCCCCATGTGATACGATCAGGGCGGGGGGTTGGGGGGAGGGGTCGAGACCGGTTAGAAGGCAAGTGGCCTGATCGTGTTTTGGACCTTTTTTTGTAGCGGGAAGTTAGTCAGTCGGTCCCACGTCCGCCTGTCGAGCCGCACGTCGATGTGTTCTGCGTGTCGCACGGTCTTACAGTCCGAATAAGAGCGCCCGTGAGCGTTTTGAACTCATCACCTCAACCGCACCGCAAAAAAAAACCCATTCAGTACGCATGAAAACGACGACTCGCGAACTTCCTGTGGCCCCGGGCGGAATTCCGTTCCCCTCCTCAAACAGTTTGCTCATTGTGCGCTCGTACAGTAGTGTCAATACGCCTCTCTGTGGTTCTGCGTGTGCGTTTTAATAGCCCCGCATTCTCAGCGCGGAGTGCGTTTCCCGGGGCGACCGCGAGCCAGCGGGGCCCCTGTGTGTATTTGGGGATTGTGCGACGCGGTGCACAGAGCGCAGGGGCTGTTTCCGCGGGGACCGGGATTCCGGAATGGGCCACGTGGGGAAAAATGCGGTGATTCCTTAAATGTCTGGGATATTACTGGGGTGTGGCATCTCCGGCAGACTCAGAGGAGAGGCTGCAGGTTTAACTCCTGTCCCTGGAGGGGGCGCTGTGTCTGCAGGTTTAACTCCAGTCCTGCAGGACCATAGTCCCTGCAGGTTTAACTCCAGTCCTGGAGGGGGTGCTGTGTCTGCAGTTTTAACTCCAGTCCTGGAGGGGGCGCTGTGTCTGCAGGTTTAACTCCAGAGATCTATTTTGTGCATAGGCTGATTGGCATTGTTGTGTGAACTTACTTGAACCCTTTAAGGTACTGTTGATACTTGAACCTTACAGATATGACATCACGTGTGTTTTATTTAATTTTGTCCATCATTAATGGCGGTAATGTCTGGTGATGTCAAGCCTGTTTATTTCCTGGTGTGGGTAATGTTATTTAATACATGGACTTTATGGGCTGCAGAGAGTCCTTAAGTGCAGAAATTCTCATTTGGAGGAGAGCTTCTCTCGAAAATCAGTTTTTTCTGGTAAATTGATCCATCCACCAATCGTATGATTAAAAAACACACTGATAGTGAAACATAGTAATCTTGCCATGCCATTCTCCCATCTTGGAAAAATATGTCTGAGGGATGCAGTGACATCACTGGGGTAGCCACACCCACTCTCGCGGTCATGGCGATGGGTAATCGAGACAGATGTGAGTTTTGAATGCGAGACAGGACTAGTATGACATCTGGACGAGCGTAACTTTTCCTCACAGGAGTAATATCTTTGGTTCTGTTCAGTTCTGCTCTTTTGTCCTGTTCAGTCCATTGATTGACCAGGCTTGTGACCACCCCCCACCCCCCCCCCCCCCCCCCCCCCCCCCCCCGCACTTTCATGAACTTTGATGAAACGGAGAGGGGAAGTGACATCACCAGCGGTCTGGATTACAGGACTGGAAGCCGGTCAAAGCGTGCGGCGATCCAGTAGTGCCGAACGGGCTGGTAATCTGCAGGCTATTAATCACCAGTCAGCCGTACAGACCGCCTTCTGGTCTCTGTGTGGCTGGGTAAATACGGCTGTTGTTCTTGAGGGTGTAAATGTGCTGTTTCTGCGTGCGTCCTCCTGTTTTATAGGGAAGGTTTCGCACAGTCACGTTTAAGGGCTCGGGGGAATAATGTTTCACTTTTTTGCACATTGATTCAAAAGGATATTTTTTTTATTATTCCTTCTGGAAGATGTCTGCTGTGTGGAGCCATGGGAAACCTGCTTTGAGAGTTTTTGTGTGGGACAGGGTCACTCAAAATTGGGCCTTGGAGCCCAAACGGTGCTGCTGGTTTTCTCTTTGTGCCCTCTGATCCAGGACTGATTTACACCTGGGACAGGTGAGCTAAATCTCTGGCCAATCAGTGACTTGAATCAATTAACTAACTGTCAGGCGGAAAAGAGAACCAGCAGTGCTACTGGCCTCCAGGGCGAGCTTTGAGTATCCAGGATGCGGGATTCTATGGAGCTCCTGTGTTGGCATGTTTAGTGACGGAGGCAGAATGGACATTGCTTGGTATGGTGCAGTTCCATGCACTTATTCAGAGATAATCTTTGATATTTTATATAGATATCAGTTTTGTTGCGAAGGTTCATATTTAATATTGCCCACTTTATTGTAGGTGTGAGTTCACACTCTGCTTCATGGTCCATCACTGGCAGTCTACAGCGAGGGATCCTGTTTTCCACTCTGCTTTTATGTTGAAAGGATCAAATTCCACACACTAGCGCATGCGTAAGAATGGATTTGGATATGGGGCATATGCTGCAAGCTCTCCCAGCTTTTGAGTGTTACCGGATGAAAGGACCAGCACTTCCAGGTGCTGAGGATGGATTTGCAGATGAATTCCTATTTGAAAAAAAACGCGGTTGAATTATTCCAGATGGCATAGGTCATGTGACATGGCGGTTCTCAGAAATAATACGGAAACAATGTGTCAGCTGCAGAGAAACGTTCAGCTTTAAAAAAATCACACAAAAAAAAAATCAAAATGTCTTTTCGTTAAAATGCGTGATTGATTGTATGTCTCCTTTTAAGGAAGAATTCAGCCGATGTAATGGGGGCAGTTTGGCTGCAGGTTTGGAGCCTTTGGCCTCACTGGGCCACCGTACGCAGTGAGACCCGTGATTAGCCCTCTGAGCTAAACCCCGAAGCTCCTAGCTCTTTGTCCTTCTCATGCTCACCGATACCTCTGACCTCCTGTGCACCTGCGCTGTCTGAAAAGTTCAGGTGCAGCTCGGTTTGGTATAATCCTTTTATATATCTGGGATTAGCTGGTGAGATAATCTCAGACTTCTCTCCCTTGGACCATCCATCCATCCATTATCTATACCCTGCTTATCCTGGGCAGGGTCGCGGGGGGTGTGCAGGATCCTATCCCAGCATGCATTGGGTGAGAGGCGGGAATACACCCTGGACAGGCCGCCAATCTCTTGCAGGGCCACGTGAGGCCTGTAGCCAGACCCAAAAAGCCCGATATTCTCCAGATGTTCTCTCTCTTCTCTCTCAGGGCTATTCTGAGAGTGGCGGCGCTGCTTCCTCTTCAGGAACAGCAGGAAACTGCTCCAGTGAGTGTCCTTCCTGAGGAATTCTCCTGCGTCTTGGCAGCTCGCAGGTGTGAAGTCACGACCGGCGAGATGTTGACGATAGCTTCTCTCGTCTCTTGTGTTCTCCAGGTTTGGCTACAGAGGGTGAAGTTCACACATGCCAGTTGTTACACTATCTTTAATTATTTGCCGAATAATGACGGTTGAGCGGCTTTTCATAAAAAATGAAAAACGGGCGGGGCTAATGCATGATATCAGCGACTCGTCGATTTTAGCCAATCATGGTGTTTTGCTGCGAAGCGCGAATGCTTTTGACTGGTTCATGTGAGTCAGTGATTGATAGCCCATCGCAGCTCCGCCTAATATGGGCTCCATTGCTACCTAGCAGACTTCCTTACCTGGAGCGGCTTACAGTTTGTTTTAACATGCTATTCATTTACTATTCATTCATTTACATACTAAAGTAATTCGGGTTAAGTACCCAAGTACTAGGGTTCAATTGCAATGCCCCTTGCGGGATTTGAACCTGAAATATAAGCTGCAGGCTCATAAATCACGGCTAACCCAGGTGCATGCTGGGATTTCTGAGTCGCTGGGCTCGTAACCCAAAGTAAATGGAAAATTATCCGCTGGCAGTGGGCAGTTTGCAGGCACTCTGTGGACCCAGTGAAAGCTGCTCTCATGGAGCGATTAAATCCACTCTTGTGTGACAGAATGCCAAATGGATCCCTCTTTCAGCAGGAGACGCAATGGCCAAACACGCATCGTGCTGTGGGACTCCCGACCAATCAGACGTGGCCAGGTTTGAGTTCTGGCTTTGGGGCGTGTCACAGTACAAATTCTTCAGTTTCCCTGGGGGGGAGAGGGGGGAGGGCGGGCTTTTGTTCTGTCAGCAGCAGCAGATTTCCATCCTGCCCCCCCCCCCCCATCCAAACTCTGTCATCTTTAACAGCGTTCTGTTCTTGTCTTCCAAAAGAAACAGACTCCTCTCGTTCCTAGTGTCCATTTGAGTCTGAGTTCTTCATCAATTCCCACCAGTATCCCGGTCTTCTTAAAGTGCATCAGAGATGTCATTTAATTTATTTGCATTCTAGTTACTCATTGTTGGCTTGTCAGCTTGTCAGCTGCTGTCATTACGTTTCTTATGCTGTGGAGAATCATGTTTGCAGTTCAGAAAGTCCCTTTCTGTTGTCTGCAGTGTAATCAGATCTGCCTTGCAGCAGTGTTTCTTAATTTATATGCACTCAATATTCTGTTTGAAAAAAGGCTTTTGAACAGTTTTCAAATTTTTAAAATTTTCAATTTTGAGTGTGGGAGTTGTGCATCTTATGTTGCGGTAGATTATCTTGGGTCAAACTGAGGGTTCCACCAGCTGTTTCCTCTGACTCATCGGCTCACGATCCTGAAAATGACAGAGAGAGCATGAATTTCCATGCTGTTTCTCTGCTGTGACATGCTGTAGCTTCTCCTCTTCATACTGCATTTTATGAAGATTTCTATAGGCTATATGGCCATCCGGGACTCTTCCTATTGTAACAATATCTTTGCCGGCATGTGTGCATTTTTGACTGTCAGTAATGTATTGTTAAAGTGATGCGAAGTGCAGTTATAATTTATTCATGTTTTATTAGCCATTTATAGCTGAATGAGTATCAATGCAAGTCCGTTGTCCACATACCAAACCTCTAATGATATTGGAATTATTGTGAACTGAACCAGCATCCTCTCCAAATGTAGAAAAAGCACTGAGATCAGACTCGTTTTTTGGCCTTATAAATTTGTGGAAGGAAAAGTTTTTTGATCTAATTCCAGCCCTAGTGTTGTTTTTTGCCCCCTCCTTGGGCCCAGCAGTCGTACCCTCCCCGGGGCTGGCATCAGCTGGTCTAAGAAGGGGCCAATCCGTTTGTGGCAAGCCATGCCAAGCCAAGACAGACAAACCCTCCATTTCGCTTGGCTCATCTGTGTCTGGGGCAAAAACGCAGCTGAGCTCAGTTTCTGTGTTCATAACTCACCCGGCTACGCTGGGACGCCTTCAGGGGTCTGGTGACCACAACCCCGATTTTCGCGATTTTGTGCCAGACCCTGAGGAAAGTTTCTGCTTGTCCTCATTCCCAGCGACCTCTGGAAGCTGGAATACCGTTCCTGGAACACTCCCGGAATTTCTCTGTGTGCAGTGTTCCGCTCCGACCTCGTATAGACAGTTTATAAAACGACTCGAGCTCAAACGGGGACGTAATGTTGAGGCATGGCATGAAAACCCAGAACGTTTTTTTTTTCTTTCTTCTTCTTTGGTTTGCCTTCCAAAAAAAACCTGTAATTAAGCTGCCATTACACACTTTATGAACTTACGTCACGCATGGCTTGCGTACTGTACGTTTCTCAATTTCAGCCTGACCGCGAAACGTCTCTTTCGTTTCCATGCCGATGAGATGGCGCTAATTCCTGTGTTGTTTGTTGCTAATGACACCGTGACGCTGTTTGTAGTGAAACTCTCAGTACTGCAAGTGATAGTCACAGTCGTTTAAGAGATAACTGTTTCACCACTTAGCTATGCAAATACAAATCGAGAGCCCAACACCCAATTAAAATGTGTGCGATTGGTTTGGCTCGATAGTTGTTCAATACAGGCCCATATTAAATGGTCTCATAGTGTTCTGGGTTGATATGAGCAAAGTGCCCCTGTACTTTGCATGTCTGTTCCAATCTTTAAAAATAAAATTCTTTTGAATAATTGAGTGGATCCACGGTGCAGGGAGATATGTGAAAGAAGCACTCTGAAAGCAACAAGGGAAAGTTTTTGCCATTTTACTTATTCATAGACTGAACATGGCGGCATGTTTTCAGTAAAGGACTACAAGCATCACGTGGGCTTTTGTGTCCAGTTCAGTGTTGCAAAGCAAAGGGGTTGATGGGAAATGAAGTCCATACCTGCCCAGATATGCTTGTTAGTATACAAATATAGATTTTTCTCTCTCTTTCACAGGAAGATGGCGGCCAACGCGGCGACGATGCGCGTCCTGATCAAGGGCGGGAAGGTGGTGAACGACGACTTCACGCAGGAGGCGGACGTGTACATCGAGAACGGCATCATCCAGCAGGTGGGGCGGGAGCTGATGATCCCGGGCGGGGCCAAGGTGATCGACGCCACGGGCAAGCTGGTCATCCCCGGCGGCATCGACACCAGCGTCCACCTGCAGCAGAGCTTCATGAACGCCACCACCGTGGACGACTTCTACAGCGGCACCAAGGTACGAGCCCCGCCCCCTCTGTGCCTGAGGCTCCGCCCCCTGACCTCGCCCACCTCCTAATCCCCTCCCCTCCCCTTCCTGGGAATAATGGAATAAAGGAACACTGTATACTGGATGTAAGAAATCGGCCACTCTTGGTGTGAAACGGCATGAGAAAAAAAAAGACTTTATTGTTGTGTTGTGACATCATGGTTTTGACGGAGGGCTGTGATTGGCTGATTTGTGGAATCTGGGTGTTTTGTGTAAAGAGGTCAGCTGTGGCCCCTGTGCGGGTGCGTGACCCTGGCTGCTGTTCGCGAGCGCGTGCATGCATGCATGTGCGGAATCCAGCCACAGCTGTCGGAAAAGGGGATTGGCTGCCGGTGCCTGTGGTAGTGGGCGTGGCTTTTTTGGGGGGAAATGGCTCACAAGCTTTGCAGAAGCGTTCTCTGGGTCTCAGCCCAATTCTGCGCTTGGGAATCTGTCTCGAGATTTTACCCCCGTCTGGATGGAAAATAACACCCTAAAACTGTTTTTAGTTCCTGCGGGAGGAGAAATATTATTTCATATGTTCGTATGATTGGATTGGCAAAGGAGGAATTTGGGTTAGAAGAGGGGTCAGCAGCAGGTTCTCAGAAGCAGGATTTGTGCTCTGTGGGGACCATCCCGTGATTTATCCATCAGAGTTAGAAGGGAGGCCGTGTCTGGTCTGTATCGATTGAACCCCCCCGCCCCCCCCCACCCCCGGTGTCTTTGGGCTGGGGTTTACCGGCAATGTGTACCCCACTAACAGGAAGACGGGGATCCCCTGGGCGATCGCTCAAACGCTGCCTGCTAATGTGGGTCTTTAAACTCCGCAAAACCCCCCCACACACACCCCCGACCCCGCCCTGACAATGGGGCTGGGAGACCTTTGCTGAGGAATGGGGGGGGGGCCGTAAAGATACAAAGCAAGATCGATTGTTTCCCTGTGGTTTGCATCGTGTGTTGGGAGGGGGGGGGGGGGGGGGGCGGAAGCAAACCATCTGCCAGCCTCTACAATCTTGGCCAACACTGCCCCGCCCCTCCCACCATGAACACCCGCCCCCCTCCCTGCTATCCCCCCCCCTCCACCCCCTTTCTGTGGGAACCAGGAGTCTGCGGAACACTGGAGAGCTCAGTGCTCCTTGAAATTAATGAGTTTATAAACAGTGTCCAAATGGGATCTGAACTGTACTCTTGTCAGAGTGAAATCTACTCTGAAAGTGTTGATGTGAACACTGAAGGTTTTGCTGCGGGGCCTGTTTTCATGTATGTGCAGTAGTTTCCAGTTGGACCGTTTAAATGGGACTGACTGAGTGTAGACAGATTGGTTTTCACGCTGAGGCAGATTTTTTGGGTTGTGCTCGTTGTGCAGTCACTGCCCTGTGTGCTAGTAAGCTAACGCAGGATACGGGGTGTTCTCTGTGGCAGTCATTGTCCCGGCTAGCAGGCGCTCTGTTCTGTTGACAGAATTCCCCAGGGGTGACCACACCCCGCACGTTTCTGCGCAGTGACTGCGGACGCATGCGCAGGCTGCAGCAGCAGTAGCTGTCCCTTGTGTGTGCAGGTGGTGTGGTTTTCACGCCGGGAATTGTGGGTAGAGAGTGATCTCATGCTTAGTCAGGTCTTGCATGTTCGTCCTGTATAAGACATGAATCATCCTGTGCTTCTGTAACACTCATGCACACGTGCACACATACACACACACACACTCTCACACACACACACACACTCTCTCTCTCACACACACACACACACATGCGCACATTCACAGTGCTTCATACAGTTCTGCATTAAAGCTGAAATGACAAACGGAGGAAATGACATCACACTGAAAGAACATAGCACTACAAGACCTGTTCAGTAATGTAAGTGCGCTCAGATCAATAATGTGCTGTAAAGTGCATAGCAGGCATGGAACAGGAGCCCTTCCCAGTCATGTTTTAGATTTACTGGCAACAGCAGTCAAATGGAGTCTTTAACCACTGTGGGACTGTGAGAGGTGAATTTAACACGCGGTGGATTTTATTTTTGATTCTTTTGCAGTGTCGCTCATTGATTATTTTATCTGCTAGCCATGTCTCTGTCTGTTGGGCAGTCAGTGATTAATGAATTCTGTGTGTGCTGGAACCTGATCCACAGACCTCATCCACAAACACCATTTTTATCTCCTTCCTCTCCTGAAGAGTGTCTTTTGCCTGTGACTGGTGATTTTTAGTTCAGTCTGATGAAGAGAAGCCTATCTGTGATGTCATAATCATTTTTTTTTTTTAACATTCTGAGGAATATATTTTGTCTGTGATGTCATTGGCATTGGTCTTAATTCTTTCTACTGAGGAGCATCTTTTATCTGTGATGTCATAGGCATTCGTCTCTAATACTCTCGCTTGAAGGGTGTTTTTATCTGTGATGTCATTGATGCATTGATTTTTACTCTACTCTGCTGAAGAGTATCTTTTCCTGTGAATGTGCGGCAGATCAGCAACATGAAACAGTGAGAGCTGGATGCCAAGCACTTGAATTTCGGAAACAGAGGGTGCCAGGTGCTGGATGTTGTGAACTGCAGGGATGCCAGGCAGTTTAAGGCTGCAGCACCAGAGAGCTGTGTGGACCCCTGTGGTGAATGTGAATAGGGACCTTTTCCCTTCACATAACCAGCATTTCCTCCAGCCCTCCAGCCCTGTGAGAGTTTAGCACAAAGGATGGACTCTCGCGGACACACAGTCCTGAGACTCACAGACACTCAGAGTACAGGCTCACAGACACACAGAGTACAGGCTCACAGACACACAGAGGGGAGACGCACAGACACACAGAGTACAGGCTCACAGACACACAGAGGGGAGACTCACAGACACAAAGAGGGGAGACTCACAGACACAGACTCACAGACACAGAGAGGGGAGACTCACAGACACAGAGAGGAAAGACTCACAGACGCACAGACTATAGGCAAAGAGACATACAGAGGGAAGGAGAGGCTCACAGACAGACAGAAGAGAGAATCACAGACACAGAGGACAGACTCACAGACACAGGGAGTACAGGCTCACAGACACATACACAGAGGATACGGACATTGGGGGATGAGTCATGACTCCGCCCCTCTGTGAGATAAGTGACAGGAGCTCTGGGATCTGTATTACCGTGACAATGACAGACCTGTGTACGCAGGGGACTGGTGAGAATAACAGAAGCATTGTCTGTCCCTCTCTCTCTCTTTCTCTCTTTGTCTGCATCTCTTTTTCTCTCTCGCTCGCTCGCTCTCTCTCTCTTTCTCGCTAGCTTTTTGGCAGGCGCAGCCTGTGACTGATTATTTGTGGTTTCCATGGAAACGGCGGGGCTGCATAGATGGCTTTCTGGGAGTGTGTTCACTGGTGCCATTGTGCTGGGGAAACAATGATTCCCAGGCACGGGCTCCTGGCCGTCTCGGACCCGCAGCGACCCTCACTGGGGTCAGCTGACACCTGCCCCCCCCCCCCCCATTGCATTGTGGGATTGTTTGCTGCTATGTAATGAAACGTGTTTACGGTGGTCGTGTGCTGGTTATTCTTCTGACATCACCACTGTCTGTGGAATCTTTTGGTTTTTTTCTTCCCTGAAGCTTGCTGATGTCACAGTTACACTCGGAATGCAATGGAGACGTCTCTCTCTCCTGATTGGCTGTGGAATTACATCAGCCCATTGTCTCTGGAATTCTGATGACACTGGCTGGGACCCGATCAGCATTTGTTCTTAGCGCGACCTAATGCTTTAAAGCAGGGATTTTTTTTGTCCTTCACAATCAGAGGTTGGTGAGTTCCACAATCACTAAATCTAACTTACCAAACCAAACGTGTGATATAAAAAATATAAGGTTTGTATTTAGTTGTAAGTTAAAGTACAACGAACAATTGTTAATTGAATACAGGCTACTGTTCCTGACAGCACAGGAACATAGTCTCTGTTCGTGCAAGAGCTAAAATGCAAACCTTTGCAGATTAGTTGAGCAGAACATTTTTCAAGAGCAGAGATGAGGATTCCTCTTCTGCCCCTTTGAATTAAATGTCAATCAATAAATCAGTCTGGATGGAATGCCACAGCAGTTTTTGGGGGTTTTTAACAGTTTGACACGGATATGCAGATGGACAGCTGGATTAAATCAAGGGCATTTCTGGAGCGGAGAGCCTAAGAATGCGGACATCTCCGTGTGAAATGGGATTTGAGGTGTGGAGAAAAGGCTCTCCTGTGCTGTTATCTCACACTGGGGTGTAGACTGTACAGGAAAGCGTTAGGACAGCTCCTTACATACAGTACGGGAAGCTTCTGAGCGTCTGCATGTTTACCTGTTTTTTTTTTAGGTGAAATTCACCTGTTACAGCTGTGTTTGTGTGCTGTGGAATTCTGAGAAAGCTTGGTTGGTCCCCAGGTGTCTGTGCTGCAGGTAATGATGGTACGGCATTGATCTGTCTGTGACCTCACCTGCTCCGTGAGCTCGACCCCCCCCCCCCCCCCCCACCCACCCCATCACCCCCCACCCCCCCATCTGGCGGTTCTGTCTGACTGACAGGAAGCACTGTCCAATTCTCCCATGCTGAAACGCACTGTGAACCTACCCTCCATGTGGGTTTTAGAGAGGATGATGATGATGATGATGAGGGTGATAACAGATTGTGCCTAGTAAGTGTTATTCTCTTACTTTTTGCCGCTACGGTCCTTGAACGTTAGACTAAGACATGGTTTACCAGCGGTCCGTGGGAAGCTTCTTCTGAAATAGATCCATGGACACATGCCTTGTTTTTAAATGGAGAACCAGTGTGACGATGTGATGGTGTGTGGGTCTGGTTCTCTGCGTAGGAGGTTTTTGAGCTCTTTTGTAGTTTTGTTTCTTCTCCTTTTTTGCTTCCTAATTGGCCAAGCCCCACTTGGAAGATTTGTGTATTTGTGCAGACTGCATGAACGCGTAATGAGATTGCTGAGGGAAAATCCAATTTAAGTGTGAAATATTACACCTCTTGCTTGTGGCACTTGGAAAGGCTTAAGTTAATGAATATGGCAGAGAAGGATTTGTATTCTTATAAACCTGTTTCCGCTCTTCTAGTAAGCTTCATGTACGTGAATCTCGTGTCAGTGTGGAGCTGCTCCATGTTTGTTGCATTAGGCTACATGATGAAAATGCTCGGTTGACTGTGGGTAGCAGGATTCCCGCCTCCTCAATCCAGAGAGCATTATGGGAAATGGAGTCCTGCCCCAGCTGCCATTTTCCCTAGCCCTTTCATCACTTGTACCACACGACAACATGGTCATGTTGGGGTTTGTGATTCAACATCAATGCTCTTTTCTCTCTGGACATTATTCTGAATCTCCTAGCAAAATGTGCTTTAGTAAAAAAAAATATAAAAAGAGTGTACTTAATTTTAAGTACACTCTTTGTCTTTATCGGTTACCACGTTTCATCAGAGGGATGGAGCTTATGTAACCCCCCCTCTCTGTGCTTATGTAATCGTAGAAACAAAATGGAGGGATTATGTACTGCGCTACATGCACGTTCTCTTTGTCAATTTCAGTATATTCATTACTTTACTAGTGTTGTGCAAGAACCACAATTGGGTTGTGAATTAGTCTTTAAGGCTGGGTGCAGTCATAAAATATTCTGGCTGAAGAAAGATGTGAAGAAAATAAAAAAAAAAATCATTACTGTGATGTGTGAATGGACATGAATCCTCAGACGCTTAAAAGCCTTTCAGGTGTGACATCACAAATATGTGATTAGAGTGTTCTTCATTGAACATTCTAGTGATGATGTCACAATCACTGCTGGCGACTGAAAGCAGTGGAGTTCTAGAACACTGACTTAGAATTCTGAAAGAAAAAAACCTGCTCTTCTAAAAGGGATAAAATTCCCTCAGCTTGCCTTAATTGGTCTGCAAGGCCATCGCTGTCAGCGGAAACGGCCAATCAGAGACGAGAAATGACTGTGAGGAGTAGGAGGAGGAGGAGGAGGGTGCTGACCTTCACCCTGCGTGAGATCACCCCCCCTCCCCCCTTCCCCCTTCCACTATGGAGACAAGTAGAGACACCACTGCATCCTCACAGTGAGAGAAACCAGGAGGAATCCAAACCCCCCCCCCCCCCGCCCCAGTCACAGAAACACACATCAGCCCCACCAATTAAAGGCTGGACCCACAGACAAATGTCCCTATATGGAAACTGAATGCACTGCTGTATATTTTAGTTATAGTTATTTTTATTATAGTTTGTGGTCTTTTTTTTTGGGTATAATTATCCCTGCCAACTACGTCTAAGACGTAATATGGCAATCCCGCACATAAATGGAATATACTGTAATAGACTGTGAATGTGCTGACTGTGCAGAAAATGTGAACGTGGATATGTGGGCCCAGCGGGGATTGTGTCGACCGGTCGGCATTTCGGACGGCCAGTTTTGGGGGAAACACGGTGCATTTGACACGCCTCCCCTCTCCGTTCAGCCACTTTCCTTGTGGGTTCGTGGTTTTCTGAATTTCCGTTTTCACTGCGATTGATTGATGTGATTGGTTAGGAAGTGGTAGTCCTGGAAAAGTGGGCGGGGTTTATTGCTCTGAAATTCACTGATTTCACTGGAATTGAAATGGAGAGTATTGACTCTACACTAGAAATCATCATGAGCTGTTAATTTTTCTGAAATTAGGCTATTTCAATATCTGCTGAGTGGCAATTTGCTCTCTTAAACCACAGTATGCTATAAATAGCTGTGCATGACAATAATATGCATAGCTGTAACATGCACATTTAATTTACATGCATGATGCATAACGAATGAATTTTCACATCCCAGAAGGGCTCTCTCTCTCTTCCTTCTCCATCCTCTCTCTCTCTCTTTCTCTCTCTCCCTCCGTCTCCCTCCCTCTCTCTTTCTCTCTCCCTCTGTCCCTTTCTCTCTCCCTCCTTTCCCTCCCTCTCTCCTCTCTCGTCTCTCCCTCTGTTTCTCTCTCTCCCTCTCTTCCTCTCCCTCCCCTCTCTCCCTTTCTCTTGTCTCTTCTCCCTCCACTCTCCTCTCTCCTCCCTTTCCCTCCTTTCTCCCTCTCTTTACCTCCTCTCCCTCTCTCTCTCCTCTCACCCTCTCACTCCTCTCTCTCCCTCCCTCGCTCTGTCTGAATTTCCTAATTAAATTATTCACCCAGCCCTCTCTCCACCTGCTCATTTGAAGGTCCTAAGCTAGAATTTCTGCACACGGCCTGACAGTGTGCGCACACACACACACACACACACACGCAGACATGCACACACACACACACACACACACACACACACGCAGACATGCACACACGCGCACACACACACACACAGACGCACACCCTCACAGACACACAGACATGCACACACGCGCACACACACACACACGCAGACACACAGACATGCACACACGCGCACACACACACACACACACACACAGACAGACACACAGACATGCACACACGCGCACACACACACACACACACACAGACATGCACACACGCGCACACACACACACACACACACGCAGACATGCACACACACACACACACACACACAGACACACAGACATGCACACACGCGCACACACACACACACACACGCAGACATGCACACATACACACACACACACACACACACACACAGAGGCACACGTTTAATGTCTCTCTTGAGGGACACTAAACACATGACCTTTTAGCTCTATGGCACAGGTCATGCAGGCCCACCACTCATCATTACCGTGATGGTGTCTGAACTGGCAGTAAAATCACACGCACGATTACGGGTGATTACATTTATTTACTTAGCTGATTTATGGACGATGTGCTTCTGTGCAGCCGTACACGTCTGGGTAAAGACATCGCATTGGAATACTAATAACAACACATATTATTATATTATTAATACACAGCGTGGAATATTATTTATTGTGTCGTATCGTTTCATGTCTGCTCCTCTTTGTGAAGGAGAATATGAAAATATGATATGAAAATAGATGAAAGATTCCCACTGCAATAAGCCAGCTTATGACAAGGTTATTTATAGCTTGTCATTCATTTAGTCTCATTTTTTTGCAACAAAAAAAAAACGTTGCCATGTTTTGATCAGGAATGAAAACTAACTGCAAGCGTTTATTTTAGCTCGGTATGACAGGGAATGCTTTTGAGGTGGATTAATGGTGCTCCTCTGGGGTTTTAGATTTTCCCAAACAGATCCCATGCAGTCCTTCCAAGAACAACTCCCAACAACTTAATATTTCCTTCTCTGGAAATGTTGCTTCCCCAAATAGTGGCAATGTCCCTGTCTCACTCGTGATTGGAATGATGCAGGTTTCACAGTTGTGGAACACCAGGGGCAGATTAGAACCTTGCATACAGTTTCACTGTTTCACAATAATGTCATTGTGATGTCACTGTGCCATAGCATAATATGTGAATAGTGATGTGCCATTGTGATGTCACTGTGCCATAAGGTAATAAGATCAGCACCCAGGACATTATGATGTAATTTTACCCTTTGAAGAGTTTTTTCAGTGTTTTTAGTCAGTGTTCAAGGACTCAATTCATTTCAGTTACCAGCAGTGATCAATTAGAATATTCACTTTGGAACATTCTAATCACATATTTGTGATCTTACACTGTAAAGGATTAATGTAATTTAATTTAATGTAGAATCTTTGACTTTGATATATAGTTTCTCTTTCTGGATGACTATGCAAGTGTTACTCTTACTTTTTTTTGTTAGTGACAGGATATCACGAGACTGTGATTTTGGCAAAATGAACGCAAATGAGTGCATTTGTAAATAGGGAAATGAGAGATGCTTTCTTCGTTCTGCAGTCACAGAAACGATGATCCCCAGTGCGGGTTTTGAAGCCTGCTGATGCCCTGGGTGGCTGTTATTTTGTGAATGAACAGGCACTCCTGGGTGTCAGTTCTCATCAGCACCAGGAGATCACATCTCATTGGGTGATTAATGAAGTCTGGATTGGAAATGACTGCTTGGCTTCCGTTCGCTATTAAAGACCCTGACTGCTCCTGTTGGATTTGAATGATGATGACCCGACAGAAGTGGAATAAACCGTAAATGTGTGGCCTTTTGGGAAAATCTTCCGACCAGATTCCCATCTTGTTGTGGGATAAACGTTATGAGAACATTCCCCATACGGTCCCTGGGCCTTTAGTTGATTGGCCGATCCTATTGTGGATTCGGTAAAATGTCAGATTAAATATTTTATTACAGAATTTCCTGTTGGCCATTTCTCATAGTTAAAAGTTTAAAAGACTCGTCAGTCTTAGATTGAACATTCCCCCCCAGACAGGGGAGTGCTGTGGTGTCAGCAGGGCTGTGGGTGATGATAGATAGAGCACATGCTGGGGGGGTGGGTGGGGTAGGGGGGTGTGGTGGGGGGGGTGACTGCTGTTGTTAGATCATGTGTGTGTGTGAGAGAGAGAGATTGGGCAGGGCTGAGAGCTGCCCATGGGAATCGGTGTGTGTTGCCAAGGTTACCAGCAGTGCCCCCCCCCCACCACAAGCTGCAATGGGTAGCCAGCTAATAAAGCCTCTCTGTCTTCATAATGCCTCATCTGTGCCCCCCCCCCCCCCCCCCCCCCCCCCCCCCCCCCCCCCGCCCTTCTAGGATTACACACACGCACACACACACACGCACTCCCTGCCCCTGCTCCTAGCCTCATAATGAGTGAAGCAGCCTGATTGGTCCGTCGCTGGGCTGAAGCTTCTCCCTGTCTTGGACGCTCATTTGCTGCTATTTTAAAATAAGGCCGGTTATTCTTCACGGGAGGAAGCGTGCTGTACTCGAACGGAGACAGCTGCAAGAGGACGAGGAGAGGAGGATGAGAGAGAGAGAGAGAGTGTGAGAGAGATCGAGAGAGAGATCGAGAGAGAGAGAGCGAGAGAGACCTTTCCCTCAAGGGCTGCGGTGTGAAAGAAAGAGCCAGGATGCAGTTTAAACGGCCATTTGTTTTTAACCCTTTGAAGATCAGGGTTTTTGGAATGTCTATTTCAAGATTCTAAGTCAGTGTTCTAGAACTCCATTGCTTTCAGTTACCCAGTAGTGATTGTTACATCAGCATTAGAATGTTCAGTTAAGAACATTCTAATCACAAAAAAATGGGTTAAAAATAAGGCCTGATCGTATTTTTCTTCGATTCGTATTTGATTTGTGCCGAGCCACACCATCGTCGGAGGTCAGTGGCTTCTTATTTAGGCCTTCTCATCTAAAATCTCATCTAAAACAAGGCTTCGCTTTTTTTTGTCGAGACTCGGAACCGCTGGAGTGCGGTGCTGAAACCTGCAGGCAGCCGTGCGTTTGACCTGGAGACGTTTTACTCCGGACGCCTTCCTGTCTGAGACGTCTCGATGTTTCCGTTGAGAGCCTTGCAGACTCCGCGCGCGTCGTCCACGTTCCTCGCCCCTGGAGCGGGGGGCCCGAATCGAGGGAATGACTCTGCAGAACTGATCCCGGCCGGCTGATGTGTTTGTCCGCTCCAGATTTTGTTGGTTTCAGTGTCACGTCGCGCACACAGCCTCTCTCTCCCCACAGCCTCTGAGCCGCTCGTGTGCTTGTTTATGACGGACGTGTTTATTACACTGCGCTGTTTGTGTAACACGCCCCAGCCCAGTGCTGCTCGCTGACACACCAGATACAGCGTAAACACGCTGGACATGGGCTGAGTAGTGTAAATACAATAGATACAGAATATTCTAACACACAGCGCACGCCTGACAAAGGAAATGTATGCCACTGGGGATTTGGGTGCATTTGGGCCCAGAAATACGTGGTGTGTTTTTCACGTTTTGTGTTTTACACACTGTGATCTGTGATGGCAGATGGGTGTGCCTTGCTCTGGGCAGAGAGAGAAATGATTTACATTTTCCTAGGGGAAGCGCTGAAAATGAAAAATTAAGTTCCACGCTCCCTAACAACCGACTGCCCGTCAGACCGCGTCCCGCAGCAATGTGCTGTTTTGTTATTTTAACGGCTGGAAATGTTCCTTTTCTTCCGCCTGAGCTCCCCCTTTATTCAGTATAAATGTTTTTTTTTTGTGTTTCAGTGGAAAGAAATAAAAGGTGAGGAGATGTAATGACTTCTTGTTGCGTGTTTTTCAGAATGACTCGGAACGGCTTTTACAGTTAAGACATAATTAATTTTATCATCTTGTTTCCTTCTCGAAATGACTTTGCACATTAGGATGCGATACATAATTTCCCTCTGTCGTAATCCCCAGACGGCTGCTAATAATTCAGCCTGATTATTTTAGGGAGGGCAGGTCTTAGAGTGGGGGAGGGGAGCCACACACCCACGTGAGCTGGCATGTCTGTGTTCAGTATGGGCAGCATGATTCTGCAGAAAATTGGACAGACTGACAGACAGGCTGGCTGACAGACAGACAGGCAGACAGTTTTCTGGATATGTGATCAGCTATTTTAGTGGCGGTTTTTCCATGCATTGTAAAATACTCTGTGTTAATTAAGCCCCGGTTTATATCAGCCCTGTGGGGTTTATATGTACTTAGAATAAAATGTACACTATCGGAGTTATTTTAACACTGGCTGTTTTACCATGTGGACGGCGCATCTTCAATCCAGATCTTTGGGCGTTGTACCCCTCCGGTACCTCTTCTGGAAATCTGCAGCCTGGAGGGGTTAGATCACAGCTGTCTCCCCCACACCAGCCCCCCCACCACTCCACATGGTCCAGCCCACACCAGCAACGCCCCCCCCCCCCCACTACCACTCCACATGGTTCAACCCATGCCAGGACAAAAGCCGCAGGGCCCTGCCTACCTCCCTCTAACCCCCCCACGGCCCCCCCTCCCCCAACCACCACACCCTGGAGCAGTGTTACTGAGACCCCCATGTCACTGCCACTCCTGACTCACCACATCACATTACCCAGAATCCCCTCTGTTTCTGCCCCCCCCCCGCCCAGCTGCTGCTGCGGCGAAGCAGCATTGCTAACAAACGAAAGCGGAATGGAATAGCCCAACAGCCCAAGAGTGTGGGGGGGGGGGGGGGGGCAGCAGCCATGCCTGTTTCAAAAGAGGATTCCAGTCACCAACATCTGTGTTAATGCATACCGTGTCCTTTACAGTGTTATATATAACAGATGTCTGTCAAACAAATAACGGATATCCATCAAACACTGCAATAACAAACGTAGATGTGTGTTGCGTTGATGGCGTTTGTGTATTCAGTATGAAATATATCCGCCGAACTGGTGGACACGTATATGGTGTGTGTGTGTGTGTGTGTGTGTGTGTGTAGTAGTAGGAGTGTGTTCACAGGTCAGGTCTGCCTCCCCCAGAGAAACAGGAAACAGGAAGCTGTCGGGAGGCTAGAAACCAGAGCAGCTCATGGACCTGAGCACACCATAATAATGTGTCAGGAACAATCAGGAAATTTGGAATGTTACCCCTTCTGGAATATTCCTAACTAACCATTTTCCCTGGGAAGGAGCCAGGTTATGGAACGGCATGGGTGTTCCTGTTTTATACACACTGGACAAATATGTCTAATGATGCTGTAAAAAAATTTTTTCCAGAGTTTTTCCCATAAACTTTGGAAAAATATACTTGAAACCAGCGGATGATGGCGGTTTTGGGATTAAATTGCAGCTTCCACTGGAAACAACATAAGACGACGCTCGGAGGTCGGAAAGTTCTGACAGAAGAGTGGCTTAGTGGTCAGATGCATCATGGGTAATTTCTGTAGTCCACAAACAGCTGGTTTGTGACCCGTTTGTGATTTGTGAGGAAGGTTAAGTTGTTGTTTTTGCTGTATATTTACATGTTATTGTAACTCGTAGTTTATTTACATATTCTCCCAATCCTATTTTTCGGCAATATTTTATTTATTTTTTTAACTGGTGTGCATCTGTGTGCATGTATACATGTCTTGCTCTTTGTTCTTTCTGTAATTCAGAAACTATGAGCTGCATTTTTTTTGTATGACAGATGCTATATAAAAAATAATTAAATAATAAAATTATTGTTATTATTTCAGAGAGGACGGCTTTGTGTCGCTCAGACCACAGCTCAGGCTGGCACTCAGCCCACACACCCATATGTGTGATTTCTTCCTCATGTCCGTTTCATTAGCCCAGTTGGATTAATTCAGCCGCGTCTTGGCTTGGCAGCGAAAACATGTAGGCGATTACATTTTCTATTTATTTTTTGGCAAAAAATGTTGAAGCACAGTGGATTTTCATCCCTTCCCCCTGCTACACTGTGTTACAGTAGGAGTGCGTCGCGGTGCTGTTGAACGCACTCTCACCACCTGACGCACCGGGCTAATCAGGTAACAGCGTCCACTTAAACCCCTTATGCCTTCGTGAATTATTAATTTCCGCGGATGGCTTTTAACCCGGAGTAACTGAAAGCAGCCCTCTTTGCACCTGAAGGTGGTCTTTTACCAGAACATTCTGCAGATAGTGAGAGTGATTCATGTGTGACTTCGAAAAAAGGACTGGGCTTGTGTTCCAGAACCTTCCGCGTTCCAGCATTAGAAGGCCGATACTGTTCAGAGGGAGGAGGGGAGAGCCTGCCCGTGCAGAATGTTTTTAGCTGGATGGCAGATGACTTTCTGGTGACCTGCTGCCCCTGTGTGCTAGCTGTGTCCGGTTCTGTTTGGCCACATGAATATTAATAATGTGAATATGAATATTCATGCTGTAAGGTCGCTCTTCGCCTTACCAGTGACAGGGACAGAATGCTCAAGGTTTGGGCACACCGAGCTGAATACCTATCCAGAAACAGGAGGCCTTAATCTTGCAAAAGAACACACTTTCTCTGTGTTCACAGGTTCTTTGGAGGGGAACAAAAATTATGCTTACCTAATTCTGCGCTCCGAATACAGTTTTCTATACTAGTTCTCTATGGAAAGTGAAAGCAAGGATTTGAAGATTGTATATGGTGTATATGGCAGGCAGTTGGTCAGATACAGTAGACGGGTGTGCCCAAATCAGTGTATGTGGGAAACACAGTTCGTTCAACGAGACTGTTCTGTGGGGGAATATTCCAGAAGCCCCTAAACACCCATTTTATTAAAACATCCGTGAGCCAGTTTAGCAGTGTGATCAATAAAGCTGGGACTGTAATCTGTCATTCTGACAGCTCCTGTCAGGCCCAGGTTCAGAGTAATGAGTTACACCCACAGCCATCTCTACCATCAGTTACCAGTCAGTCTGTGCTTCTTAATATCTGACTCTGTCCATGTGTCCCATAGTCTCTGTATGGAGTATTACCAGTCATTCAGTATTATAATACTCAAGCTTATGACTCTGAGTCAGAATAGAAGTGTTTTGTGTGTCCGAATATGTGTGTGTGTGTGTAAAGCGTGTGTGTGTGTGTGTGTGTGTGTGTGTGTTGTGCACGTGTGTGTGTGTGTATGTGTGTGAGTGGGGGGAGGGGGGTTATTGTAAGAAATAAGAAGAAGCTGTGTTTAAACCTGGTTTCTCTCTGCACATATGGATGTACAGCACTGGTGGGCGTGGCAGTTGTCAAGGAGGCAGTGAACCATCTCTTGACTGCAGTGTGAGTAGTCTGTCAGGGTCTGTCAGGGTGGACCGGCGGCCCTGGATGCTGTCTAGCCTGGGGGGGGCGGGGGGGGCGGAGGCTGGGGGGGCGCATCTCCTTAGACAGGCACATTTCGCCATACGGAAGACCCTGGCAGGGTTTCCATGGAGACACATGGTTCCGTGTGGAAGCGGCAGACATGGTGAACATGCCCGTGGTGCTGCAAACACGCCTGTCCCCCTTACCCCACTCACAGGATACACGTGTGTCTGGGGGGGAGGGGCCACAAGCCAGGAAGTCAGGCGGGAAGGGGGGGGGAGGGGGGCTGCTTTTTAACATTTTTGAAACCAGGCGATGTTATTGTATGAGACCCTGGCCCTGGAGAGCCACAGGCCTGCTGGCTTTAGCGTTCACATTAAAATCAGCAACCAATCCACACCCAGGAAACCGGGTCAGGTGATCAAGCGCTTAGTAACAGCAAAAACCAGCCTATCCAGTGGCTCTCCAGGACCAGGGTCTCATGTATCATAGAGTAATATTACAAAGTAAATATTACAAAGCTGATGAAGTGAATCCTTTTTTTCACATTGTCAAATGTTATCTACCTGGAATTTATCTACCTGCAATCTCAATCCAAGTAGGGGAAAAAAATATTCAGTTTTTCCAAACTGTTTTTTCTTCACCATTCGGAGCTTGGCTGAAAAGTGTTCTCACTTTTCACCTTTTGTCATTAAGAGGGAGGTTTAATTACACCGGGAAACTTAATCGAATTCTAATGTAGTATGTGTAAAGCCTGTAATTAGTAGTCTTTCTCTAATGTGCGATCATAATTGCGCAGATTAGAGCTGAAGACACCTGGTTGGTATCAGGTAAATAGTTTTTGGCCCATAGGCACAGATGTTCTGGTGCATAAAGTGACCTCGTGTTGCTATAATTCTACAGTACAATTCCTCAGAGTTTATGATTCATCACTGAAGCCTCAGCACACCCTCATTAAACTGTGGAGTAATGAGAACTCAAAGATTGAAATAAGAAGTTAATAAAGGAAATTGCTTGTGGGAGTATATATTGAAAGTATGAAGTGTTATGGTCCCCTTACACATGTTCTGTGTGAGACCAGCAACAAAGCTTCATAAACAGGGCTGAACAATGGGACCTGCCTGGCTGTGTGTGACATCACAAATATGTGATTAGAACTGAACTGTTCTTAACTGAACATTCTAATGCTGGTGTAACAATCAACTACTGGTGACTGAAAGCAACGGAGTTCCAGAACACTGTCTGACTGAATTCTGGAAAAAAAAAAAAAAAAACATTCCAAATACCTGCTCTTCAAAGGGTTAACAGACTCCGCTTATGAAACGTCTCTGTGTTCAGCAGGACTGCAGCAGAATGAACTGGGTCACCTGTGGAGGTCTGTGCCACCTGCAGGGCTAGCTGCTGATGTGATGGATTTATGAGTATGATATAATAATAATTAAGGCACTGGTTATGTAGTTCTGCTGAAATTGTGACACATTGACGATTATCATTTAGAATTAAGCACCCTGAGCATCGTTCAATCGGACACAGAGGCTGCACATGGGAATTCGTCCAGGGAAAAGCCAGAAAAATGTTCAGATTCCCATTCCAAGCCTTCTCTGCAGTCCCTTATTTGTCCATGTAGAGCCCATGTGGAGCCTTGCAGCCGGTTGCCGTGGCGCTGGGCGCATGCATAATGCATGAGTGCCGGGCTGCGGGTTGCGGGTTGCGTCTCGGGCGTCGCAGTTCCACTGCACCTGGCCTTCCGCTGGCGAGTGTGCGTGTGGGTGTTACACGGCCATTAACGTGTGACGAATCGTAATTACAGCCGGGGAGGGGGGCGGGGCCCGTGCGGATGTCCTGGCCAATCAGATCGGGCAGAAGGCGCCGGTCACTCGGAGCCCGTCTGGAGGTTTAACGGGCCGGCAGATGCAGCCGGTGGCGTTGCGGGGGCCTGTTTAATGGGCCGGGGAAAATGGGAGATAATTGATCGTCTGGTGTGTTCGGTAAGCTGGCCGCAGTCTGCAGGGGGCTCCGGTGCCTGCTGGGGGGAGGGTCTGCTGCCCCCCCCCCCCCCCCCCCCCCCCCCCCCCCTCTGAACGGGATGGTCCCAATGAGGGTCCCATATCCCTTCAGTGAAGTATCTGTGAGGATTTCTCCATAGGCAGTTCCTGTTCCATATTAAGTGTGCTGAACGGAAGGTCCTGCATCTCTCTTTTGTAAAGCATCTCTGATGATATACCCATAGGCAGTTCCTGTTCCCTATTAAGTGCACTGAAGGGCTGTATCCTGTATCTCTCTTTAGGAGAGCATCTTTGAGGTTGTACCCGTGGGCAGTTCCTGTTCCATATTAAGTGCGCTGAGGGCAAAGTCCTGTATCTCTCTTTAGTAAAGCATCTCTGATGATATACCCATAGGCAGTTCCTGTTCCCTATTAAGTGCACTGAAGGGCTGTATCCTGTATCTCTCTGTAGTAAAGCATCTCTGAGGTTGTACCCGTGGGCAGTTCCTGGTCCATATTAAGTGTGCTGAGGGCAAAGTCCTGTATCTCTCTTTAGTAAAGCATCTCTGATGATATACCCTTAGGCAGTTCCTGTTCCATATTAAGTGCACTGAGGGTAAAGGCGTGTATCTCTCTTTAGTAAAGCATCTCTTGCTCGTCCTGCAGGCTGCCCTGGCTGGTGGCACTACCATGGTGATCGGGCACGTCCTGCCGGAGAGGGACACGTCCCTGCTGGACGCGTACGAGAAGTGCCGCGCCATCGCTGACCCCAAGACCTGCTGCGACTACGCCCTGCACGTGGGCGTCACCTGGTGGGGGCCCGAAGGTAACTACACCTTTTCGTTTCCGGTCAGGAAGACCATAAAGTTAGAACACATCATGTCTGATAAATGCATGTCTTAGACTATTTATGTTTGCTGTCCAAATCTCCAATTCCTGTCCAGATTCTGGATCTAAATTTTTTATAACCTGGAATAGAGCCACTGAATATGCATGGCTTGTTAACCACATACCAATCTTTGTTTTCTTACAATACTTAGGACTGGATGACATTGCAAGCATTTAAAAACATCTCTGAGTGAACAGGGTTCCCAAAGGAAGCCATTTTGTTTCATTTCATCCCTCCTCATTTGCCGCTGTGTGTATCACTGCTCCTGAATAAAACTCCCATGATGCCTTGGAAGCAGGATAGGAGGGGTTAACCCCTCACTGTACCATAACTGAACAGCCCCCCCCATTCTCTCCCCTTGCAGGTGCGAGCGGAGATGGAGACCCTGGTCCGGGAGCGGGGAGTGAACTCCTTCCAGATGTTCATGGCCTACAAGGACCTGCACATGCTGCGGGACTGCGAGCTGTACCAAGCCTTCCAGACCTGCAAGGACATCGGCGCCGTGGCGCGCGTCCACGCGGAGAATGGCGAGCTGGTGGCCGAGGTGAGGGTGGGAAAACCGGGGCGGAGAACGCCAAGCCGGGCCGGGCTGGCCGAGCCATGGTTCTACAGTTTAGATAGTACCCAGAAGTGCACCATGTCTCCCCAAGGACAAATTCTGAATGCTCTCTCTGTTGTACCACAGACCGCTGAATCCAGGCTTTCATGCATCATCATCACATGACCCTCAAACCCACTGCATTTTCATTGGGGCTTTAATGTGGATTTGCGGTTTTATATATACTGATAAACCACGTGTGTGCGCAGTCAGTGACTGTGTGGTGGTCAGTGTGTGTGTGAAAAAGCTGTGAAGGTGACATTACCATGTTGCCACGGCGCTACAGACAAAGGACCCCAGATGAACAACAGGGTTCTGCACCCTTTGTGACATCACAATCCCCGCCATTCTGATGTCACAATGTAGATGCCTTGTTGAATTCAGTCCCCTGCTAGTCAGGCTTATTCAGAGTCATTTAAATGGGATTATGGGAATAACACTAGACTGGCTGTCTTTGTCTAGGTGTTATTTGGAGAAAAAAAATAGTCTTTGGCCCCGTGGCCCGAGCAAGCTGTATAGACATAACCTTTGAAGCCATTGCCACGCTCAGGCATGCATGCAGATGAACATGAATATTCACACTACTGCACGAAGATTCACACACACACACACACACACACACACACACACACACACACACACATACACATACACACACGCACACACGCAGAGGCAGAAACACATCTCTACACTGCACTAATGAGCCTTCTCTTTTTTCCCCTGCATCCTCCCACTCTGCCCACTCGTCCCTACCCTCCCTCCCTCTCTTTCTCTCTGTCTGTGCCTCTCCCATCTCTCTAACCTCTCTCCCCTTCTGTCCGCTTCTGTCTCCTTCGTTCTTGTCCCCCTCTCTCCACCTCTGCCCCCGCTCTCTCCTGCTATTTTCTCTCTCTCCTGCCCCCCCCCCCCCCCCCCCCCCACACACACACAAAACCCCCCCACCCAGTCCGGTATCTCTGTATCTCCAATCTCCAGCTGATGCCGAGTGCATTCCTGTATTTTCATTCTCCGCCCTGAAGCACAAATAAGGCAGCAGATCACATATGCACACACACACACACACACACACACACTCCTGCGCACACTGATGCACACCTACTGACACATAACTGAAAGGTGCTGAACGCCCTCCCCATCACCACACACACACACACACTGCCATCGCTGTTCCCAAACCGCCATCTTTCCTGCTGAAACCGGTCTGAGCGCTGTGTGTGCAGGGAGCCGGCGAGAGCAGCGCCATGTTTTCCACGATGCGTTTACATCAGCTTTGTGCCAGCGCCGGCGCGCGCTCTGACTGAGCAGCAGTCGGTCGAGAGCCGTTATATAATATCCGCCCATCCTCTTAAACCGTTGCTAGCCGCTAGCCGCTAGCCGCCGCCTTTCATTCAGCCCACGGTCGCGTGATTCGCGCTCGCTTCTGGTGACAAAAAAAAAAAAAGACGCCGGTTGCAGATAGAGGATCCCCGGAATTGGAATATAGTAAAGGCGCGTGAGCGTTAGCTGTCGGGAGGTATCACCGCCTCTCAGTCCCAATAAACGGGAGGTGTGTCCGGCGCGTGCACGCCACGGCGGGGGCTGCGGAGTGGATTACCGGGGAATTATCCGCGGTGCGTTCAGAGCCTGCCAGAACCTCGCCAGACACCCCCGCCACCTGCTCCCTGCGACGTCAGGCAGATCTCGTGCCATCTCTGTTGTTAGCCTACATATTTGCCGTTTAATTCCAGGCAGGAATCAGGATTGGTCAACAGTGGGATGCGTGAAATTTGGGCTGTCTGCGCATCCACTGACAGACCGAATACGCACCATGAACCCTAAGGAATTAGCCAAAACGTCATATCGTACCTCTGCTCCAATAAACACACATGCCCATTACTACATCCGCTTTGTTTGAGAGGGGGTTCGTTTCAGAACAGCGGTTAGCTGCGGTTAAAAATAAACTGCGCAGTAACTTTAATTAATATAAATCCCCGCTGACGAGTGACGTATAGCTGACAGCTGCCTCTGTCTGCCGTGGGCTGTTATTCAGCGGACCGAGAGAATCTGCGCACTCATGGTTCTGAATGTTATTTAGCTCCCTCTAGTGGCCGAATGTGGGAAATTAAACCATGTTATTTGAATTGTCTGCGCTGATTTTCTTGATTAAAAATTAAACAAATCGTCATGCTTTATTCTCATACGTAGTGATATAGGCCTACGCACACAGCCAATGAGGCAATTCTGTGTCAAATATTATAACTTTATTTCCCCAGGTGATATGTGCATATCCCAAATTTAGGGCCTATGTGGATCTGTGATTTCTAACCCTTATTGGTGTGTGTGTGTGTGTGTGTGTGTGTGTGTGACTTTCACAGGGAGCCAAAGAAGCTTTGGATCTGGGCATCAGTGGTCCAGAGGGTATTGAAATAAGCAGACCCGAGGAGGTAAGACAGCTTCTACACAACAACAAGAATTTTGTTATTTTTATTTAACAAATGATGTGTGTTTGGTTAGAAAACACAGTGTGAAATTGCCTAGAAATAAAATATCTGAGTGAGTGAATGTTGTCCCCTTGGGATAAAGAGTGTGAGGAACATTAGTTCTGTACCACTGAACAGCTCCTTTGCAGCAGTAGAGGGGTGTGCTGATGCATGCAGTTGTGTATAGATTGTATTGAGGATCAATGTACAGGTATAAAGGCATTGGTTTAGCTGGGGTCTGGCGGTTGGCTGGGTTGAGTCATAGTCTGAGGCACTGAAGTGTGTGTGTGTGTGTGTGTGTGTGTAATATGAGAGCGGGCAAAGAGGATCCTAGATGATGTAAGGGTTTAAGATTCTCCTAAAAGTGGAGAGAGGGGCACGAGGATCACTCACTGCTGTCGTTTTTACCCCCCTCTAACCCCCCCACCCCCCCCCAGCTGGAGGCTGAGGCCACTCACCGCGCCATCACTATCGCCAACAGGGTGAGTAGTACATGGGGGGGGGGGGGGGGGGGGGGGGGGTACCTGCAGACCTTGGGCAGCTTGGGTGGGACAAACCAACAGTAAAAATGGCTGAATTGTGTTGTTTCTGGTGAATGTAAACCTCCATCCACTCTGCACTGTTCATAGAGTTCCCTATGCACAGTCTATTTTTTGCATGGTGGTGAACATCGATGGCTGTCCATCCATCCATTATCTATACCCACTCATCCTGGTCAGGGTCTCACAGGGTGTGCTGGAGCCTATCCCAGCATGCACTGGGCGAGAGGCAGGAACACACCCTGGACAGGTCATCGATGGCTGTGTTGTAGTCTAATATGAAAATGCCTGACCATTGAGCCTGGTGCTCTCTACTGAACAAAGGCCATCAGCGGCTGGATCAATACAGATTAAATGGACACACATTAGACGGGTGGACTTTGCTAGAATCAACAAGGCTCTCAAACTCAAAAATAGATCTCTGTGTTTAGCTTGGCTCTTGTTTCACCCTGTTCCCTGGTAGCTGATGATTGTTTGATCTGATTATCGGTAATTGATTGATTATCCTTTGTCCCTTTGGTCCAGGCCCACTGCCCGGTCTACCTGGTCAATGTGTCCAGCATGTCTGCAGGGGATGTCGTGTCCTCGGCTAAGATGCAGGGTGAGTCTCTCTCTCTCATTCTCTCACTCTCTGTCTTTTCCTCTCTCTCTGTCTTTTCCTCTATCTGTCTCTCTCTTGACTCCAGGGATTCAGTAGATCTATATTAGCCTGATGGGAATTAAACAGCACTTCAGGTGATGAGGGGGAACTGTTGGAGACCAGGTCAGACAGGTGCTAGTTACTCTCAGGGTAACTGGAAAAACAGTCTCATGTTCTAATGTTTGATATTTTACACCAACCGGTCCGCTCTTTTCCTTTGCTGTGTGATTAATGATATCAGTGTCTGGTAAATGGTAAATGGTAAATGGACTGCATTTATATAGCGCTTTTATCCAAAGCGCTTTACAATTGATGCCTCTCATTCGCCAGAGCAGTTAGAGGTTAGGGGTTAGGTGTCTTGCTCAAGGACACTTCGACATGCCCAGGGCGGGGTTTGAACCGGCAACCCTCCGACTGCCAGACAATCGGTCTTACCTCCTGAGCTATATCGCCCCTATATCGTGTCTGATTTCCTCTGAAACCCCCGCCCTCTCTCTCTTTGTCTCTCTCCCCCCCTCCCTCTCCCCTCTCCTCTCTCTCTCTCCCCCCTCTCCCCTCTCCCTCTCCCTCCCCCCCCCCCCCCCCCCCCCCCCCCCCCCCGGTGCAGGTAAGGTGGTGCACGCAGAGACCACCACGGCCCACGCAGTGCTGAACGGGCTGCACTACTACCACCAGGACTGGGCACACGCCGCCGCCTACGTCACTGTGCCCCCGCTGCGCCTGGACCCCAACACGCCCAACTACCTGATGAGCCTTCTGGGAAAGTACCCCCCCCCCCCCCATTCCCCCCGAGGGTCCCATCCTGTGTAGATCTTACTGCTCACAGTGCCCGTCTTTCCTTTAGCCCTCTGAAGAGCTAAGTCAGTGCTCTAGAACTCCACTGCTTTCAGTCGCGAGTAGTGACTGTGACATCAGCATCAGAATGTTCAGTTGAGAACGCTCTAATAACATAATTGTGATCTCACAATTGTACCTCTGCTCAAGATGCAGCTGCCCCCCACACACACACACACACACACACACACACACACACACACATTGTGTGTATCTGTCATGGAATGTGAATGGTTTAAATGCACCCATTTATAGGTCTAGAATACCCAGCCAGTTGTAAGTTATTTAAAGGCAATTAGCTGCACGTGAATTGAGTTTGAAATCTAATTCTGGCTAACTCATCTGAATTTTGGGCTAAGAAGAACTGTGTGTGACAGCCAGGGAACGCAGTTTTACTCATAACACCCCAGTACCATTGAGATATCCATCGTCCAGGCTCTCTTAAGAATCGCCCGGTTTACTTGTCATTGGCTAAGAAGTGCGGTTGCCGTAGTCGTGTTTCAGAGCGAGTCGTGTGACGGACACGCCCCCCCCCCCCCCCCCCCCCCCCCCCCCCCCCCCGCCCCCCTCCCTCGCAGCGACACGCTGAACGTGGTGGCCTCGGACCACCGGCCCTTCACCACCAAGCAGAAGGCCATGGGCAAGGAGGACTTCACCAAGATCCCCCACGGAGTGCCGGGCATCCAGGACCGCATGGGCGTCATGTGGGAGCGCGGCGTGGTGCGTGCTGGACCGCCCAGACCTCGCTTTCCTCTCCTTTCTCTCTCTCTCTTTTTCTCTCTCTCTCTCTCTCTCCCTCTCTCTCTCTCTCTCTCTCTCTCTCCTTTCCTCTCTCTCCCTCTCTCTTTCTCTCTCTCTTTTAATAATAATAATAATAATAATAATAATAATAATAATAATAATAATAATAATAATAATAATTTATTTTATATAGCGCTTTTCATGAACTCAAAGACGCTTTTCTTTACTCTCTCTCTCAGTCCTTCTCCCCCTGCCCTCCCTCCTTCTCTGTCTTTTGTAGGCTTTGCTAAGCAAGCACGAGTATGAAACCCCCTCAATTCCCCTCAGTTTCTGTCTTGCCGTGTGAAATTTGAGATGTCTTGTTTTTTTTTACAGTAGGGTCCAAGACTGTTTATCCAGTTAATTCATTTAGTGAACCTTATCCTTAACCTTTGATTCACTGAAACTCTGTTTGTTCCCTCTCTCAACACCCCCCCTCCTCACCCTCTCCACCGCCAATGCCCCCCCCCCCTCCCCCCCCAGGTTGGGGGCAAGATGGATGAGAACCGCTTCGTGGCAGTGACCAGCTCCAACGCCGCCAAGATCTACAACCTGTACCCCAGGAAAGGGCGGATCATCCCGGGAGCGGACGCTGATGTGGTGGTGTGGGACCCCGACGCGACCAGGTACGCGTGCCCCGCCCCGCCCCGCCCCGCCCGCCCCCGGCACCGCCCCCCTGTCCCTGCCCGACCCCCCCTCACCCTACCCCGCTCCCAAATTGAGCTTGACTCACTGAAACAATGAGCTTGTGTGTCCTCTGTACAGGACCATCTCCGCGACGACGCAGGTGCAGGGCGGCGACATCAACCTCTACGAGAACCTGCGTTGCCATGGCGTTCCCCTGGTAACCGTCAGCCGCGGCCGGGTGGTGTGCGAGAACGGGGTGTTCATGTGCGCGGAGGGTTCCGGAAAGTTCTACCCGCTCAGGACCTTCCCCGACTACCTGTACAAGAAGATGGTCCAGAGAGAAAAGGTTAGACTGGCCTTAGCTCCCCAAAAGGTGTCACCACCGAGTCAGTAGATTGACAGCTCAAAGGACCAGTAAGAGTCCTAATCAGAGCCAATGTTGAGAAATAAGCTTGTGATTTTTTTCTCTAAAGTAGCTGACTCCAAACTCTGTGGTCATACTTGCCTTGTGTGTGTGTGTGTGTGCGTGTGTGTGCGTGTGTGTGTGTGTGTGTGTGTGTGTGTGTGTGTGCGCCCACGTGTGTGACCTTACAGTGCCAAGCTCTGAAGGGTGTGGAGCGGGCCCCCTACGTTGGCGATGTTGCCATCGTGCACAACTCGGGCAAGAAGGAGGCGGGGCCTCCTGACGGGGACACGCCCACTCGACCCTGCACCCGACACGGGGGGATGAGGGACCTGCACGAGTCCAGCTTCAGTCTATCTGGTATTTACTCTGTGTTCGTGTTTGTGTGTATGTCTGCGCATGTATTTGTGTGTACACGTTAATTGGAGGTAACTTTAAAGTTAGCAAGGACTAAGTCCAGTAAAGTGCTAATGTTCTGAGGAAATGGCTAGCATTGCTGCATTTGATTGGCCGATTTTGGTCGAGTGATTGAGTGATAGCTAGCTTAGTGTTAATTAGGTGCTAACGAGCGCAGGACTTGCCGTTGCTGATGTTATTTTGCCGTTGGCAGGTACCCAGGTAGACGATCATATTCCAAAGAGGTCTTCAGCCAGGATTCTGGCGCCCCCTGGTGGCCGGTCCAGCGGCATCTGGTAACCACGGAAACCACTATCACCGGGACCAAACAGAGTTTCGCAGCTGTGGTGTGCACACCGTGACCACACACACACACACTACCGGGCCAGAACACTGAGAAAAATCTGTCTTTAGTTTGTTTTAAAAAAAGAAAAAAGAAAAAGAAAAACCAAGCCAGAAAACTGCACTGATTTTAATAAGGCAAGTGATTTAATTTAGGAAATCTGTTTTAACCGCAAAAAACCTACCACAACTACAAATAAGATAAATATTCGAAAGACCAAACAAAACAAAACAAAAATATAATAATATTGCACTGTTTTGTAATTGGAAGTGAACACTGCTCCTCGGTGCACAGTGACTGATCCAAATTTTGTGTATGATTTGGAATGATTGGGAATGAATCCTATAAACGTGTGTTAGTGAAAATGACACGATCATTTACAAGTGATCTCTATCCATTGTGGAAAAAGAGTATATATGTAACATATATGTTCTCTTAGTTGTGGTTCTAATAGGTCATACAATGGAAAGATTCCGTTCACCAATATGGTTGTAAGACAGGTCCGAAAATAAATTGCGCCTGCATTGGTCTGTTTTTTTTTTCACAAAATGCCTGGCACAAGAGGACGTTTTGTTGAATATCTCTGAATGACATATATATATAAGTTTAAAAAAAAAACAGTACAGTTTTTTTGGTTGGGTTGCTAAAATCGGTGTTGACTGGAGTTATTTAACAATACTAGAAGTTGAAAAATGCATAGCGCTAATAGATGTAGAATAGTCATAATTGCAAACGTGCTTTTTGTCATCGTGTCTTCTCGTTGCCACGGATACGTCTGAAAAAGTGAAATCCTCCCAGTTTACATCTGTGTGATTGCTACTTCCTGAGATTTACCACCTTGGGAACTACAATCTTCCTTCAAGCTCCGCACCCTGCTAGCCTTTGTGTTCTTTTGTTTTGTTTTTTTGTTTATGGTTGTTCTAGCTGCAGCATCAGGCAGTTGGTTCTTGCCCTTTTCAAATATGATCCATTACTTCCTGTTATGACATTTTAGGGCATTGTACTTGTTGTGTATCACCCAGTGGCACTTATAATTTCAATTCCAATTCTCTCTCTTTCTCTGATCGTTTTTTTTTTGTTATTTTTGTGATGAAGCTTAAATGTGGTGATGAAGTCCAGCTGCTTCGATATGTATCTCTTGACATCTTTGGCTTTCTCCAGAAAGCGTGGGGAAGGGGGGGGGGGGGGGGGAGGGGGGGAGGGTGGGGTCAAAGGTCATGGTTTCTTCACTGACTGCTTCTCATCAAGACGTTGTCTGTTTGTGGAACTTGGAAAAAGAAGAGTTTTGTCAATGCGGGACTCTCGCATGTACAAGGTTTGGGGTTTTCCCTGAAGGGTGGGTTTTTAGGCCCTGGTAGGTGAGTTCCTTTTGGGGTCTTGCAGGATAAGTTTGTCCTCAGTCTTGCTAACCGCAACATAGGCTACATCAGGAACAAGCCACACCATCGTTTACCAACGTTATTCACCATTCTTCCGCTTGCCTTCTGATCTGATGTCAGTCGCACACGGTTACCACATCAAAGAGTGCTAAATGTCGCTGTAAGTCTTTAAATTGTCACGCCAGAGACTCCGATACTGTTTTTTTTTTTTTTTGTTTGTTTGTTTTTGTTTATCCCTACGTGTGTTGGGATATATCCATCTTCAGGCCTCAAAAAACGTCTCAGCAATTCGCAAATTCACATGAGAAACACGTTAAGCACGCGAGGAAGAAGATATATTTCCAGTTGGGTTGATAACCATGTTTACAGACAGGCTCTCGATGTCCTTATCTGTCCTCTTCCCCCGTAATGTGAATTTCTGAGCGATTTATTTGTTTCAAAGCGGCTTCAGTGATTTCCATACGCAGTAGTGTTATGTCAGAGTGACTTGATTGGGACTTTGTTTGTGCCTGAAAGTTGGGAAAAAATAAATTTTTTGTCGCCATTCCGTGCGAAGGTCACCATTTTTACGCCACTTTAATTTTGTCAAATATTGATTTTCTTCAGGTAATACCAGTTGGATTTGCTTCCACCATCTTGTTTATCTTTTGAACGGAAGACACCTTTAAGTACTGTAACTTCTTCTAATCAAATAACGCAATCTTGTGTTGACTTTATAGCACACCGCAGACATTAGTATTTAAAAAAAAACACACAGACAAGATATTACCAAATATTTTACCAAAATTAAATCAGTCAAACAAAATAAAATCAAGGGTGTTTTAATTTATGATTAAAAATAATTTTACCATTAAATGTATATCGTACACTTTTACTTTGTATTTTGGTGACTTCCGCTAATAGCTAAAATTATTAAAAGGATTTGTACAAATAAAGAATGTACATTTTCTACAATTTATGATTTGTGCATGTTCTACTGAGTCCTGAATATTAGGATTATTATATGAATAGCAACATATTAACGCTGTCAATGTTCATAATGGGTCAAAGGGTAAAAGGTCAAAGGTCACATGTTCTGACACAGAAGGTTTCAGTGTAGTCTGTGGAAAAGCCGCTTCGACATACAGTATTACATCAACTAAATACCTCAGACAAAGCTGGTGTGTTGGATTGTTTTTTTGTTTTGTTTTGGAAAGATGGATCAGTTATTTTTCACCAAGAAATTACACGACAATACTAATGCTCATATGATCTCACAAACATCGTTATCTCAGCACATTGTTGCTAGCACTCTAAATGGCAGTACGGACATGCACGATGGTAAGTGGAAGGCATTTCAGAACATCTGTTGGCGCTGCCTACACACACGCGCGCACACACACACACACACCGAAACACACACGTACACACACACACACAGACACAGAGTCAGTCCAGTTACTGCTAGGCATTCATTCTCTACGCTGTGTGTTCAGTGCTGAAATTCACGCATCTGAACATCACGCCGAGACTCCCTTTCAGTCAGAAGATCACTGCCAAAGCCTGCGATTGATAAACACTGTCCAAAGAAAAGCAGAGGTGTCACCGATATCTCACACACTTGTTAGCATTAGCACACTTCAGAGAAGCAGACTAGAGGCTGCCTTTTTTAAATTTTGCTAATATATGCATTCTGTTTACAATTGTTTGGGTGAATACTGAGCCTGGTGCTGTGTTGTTGGGGTGCAGGCACTTACTGAACCATTTTGGGGGTGACTAGGATAGGGCTTTGGAGGATGGGGGACACATTGGCAGTGAGGCGAAAAGGAAAAACAAAAAGCACTTTTTTCCTTTTTTTTTCTTTTTTTTTTGCAAACAGGTAGCAGTTTTGTGAGTGGGAGTCTGATTTTGTGGTCCGGCACAAACCTTACCGGATTTGGAAATCCCTTTTTTTCGATTAATGGAAAAAAAAAAAAAACCTTGCTTAGAAACACAAAGAAACACAAATTACGAGCTTCCTCCGGAGCACTGATGCTCACATACTCACACGTTACTGTTAAGGGGGGGGGGGGGGGGTTATTGTAACTAGGCTACCAGAAAAGAAAACCTGTACATAGTCAAAATGGATGGAGAGTGAATGCCACTTGTTCCAGGCAACTCGTGTTGCTCCTGCCATATCTGGGGAAAAGAAATAAATTACTACGAAGCATTGCGCTGACTGAGCTGCATGGTTTCACAAGGAAAACATAATTTTATGGTTATTTTAAATAGTTCTTTTTTTATCCATTAGGTGTGTCATTCTGAAATAAATATGGTATATTTATTCTTTTTTTTGTTTTTTGTTCATTGAATGGCATAGTTCATGAAATTCTGTGCAAATATAGTTTCCATTGTAACGGTCACAGTAGGAGATGGCTTAACAGTGCATGAGCACACATTGTGTCTAATCTGGTGCTGAAAGATATTATTATTTTTTTTTTTTTTGTTACTGTTGGTTTGTTATTTGTATTGTTCTTTTTTATTTTCCAAAAAGGCACTTTGTGAAAAGGTCTGTGGTTGTATGTGTCTGTAGAGACTTGTGTCGAAAGGTGAACTTTAAAGTGATTGGCTCGTTTCTTATCACATGAATGAGTGCAAAATAAACCACGTAAATTCTGAAAAGTACGGCATCGTTTTCCTTCTTTCAAAAGCACTTTGTGTAAATAATTTAATGACATAAATGAAAGTTTGAATTCCTAGTGCGTAGTATGAACTACGCGCTATGAATTGCACAATTTAAGGTACACGTAAACTGAAGTGAGATTTGCAGATTTATCACAGTTTCACTTCAAAATGAGCCCTCAGATTTTTTTTTAAAACACATACACACAAATATAAAAGTTATATTTAAAAATGTGCATATTCATTTAAAATGTATTAAATGTGCACTGCAGTGAAGTTGTAAATCGCGTTAAGTATATGTAGATCATAAATTTCTGGTTTCTAACTATAATTATGTAGTAGGGATGAAGTCGTCTGTCCGGCAAAATTTGAGTCGAAAAATGAGACTTCTACAGTATATAAATGGTTAAGGCTGACGAACTACATGTTGGACATTTTGGCTCTGGAAGGTCGCCAACGCGCTATGGAGAGCAGAACAAATTCCTGAGCCAACATGGCTATCTGTGGGAAACAGTTGCGTGGTGCCGCAAACTCGCCAGGTCACCTGCAAAACGCGCAGGCGCATTCGCCTTACAGCGCGTAGCCAAATGCTAATCTGAGTGGCGGCTTTTGGGGGCGGCCCGTTACTAGAACAGCGCTCGAGCTAGCAACGACGGTGACGGGTATCAGACTACGCAGTGAGAGGATATTGCTAACAACACGGGAAAAGGGAGTCGCTTGAACACAGTGAGTGAAACGAACTAACAAAATGCCAACCGTTTATTCCTTGGTCTTTCTCCGTATGACAACTTGGTCTAGCCGGGCAGTTAGCTGGTTTCGTATGTTTCAAAACAGACGTTAGCGGGGTTTTCAGTAGCAACAGCTTCTATTTCATCCATTCAATGTTAATTCTAGTGACAGTGCCCGCGTGAGATTTCCACAAAGGCCTGCAGAGGGGGTCGGCTCGAGAAAGAAGCCCCGTAGCCGGTGTCATGTATTACGGCGATCACGCTATGCGCTAACACGCAGCTGAATTGATTTATCCGCTTGTGCTGGGTATAGCCTACTTAGCAAGGTTAGCTAGATTGGTTATTGCCGTGTGGATTATATGGGTCCATTTTAGACACGTGAGCGGGGCTGACATATTCAACTGTAGAATTTATGTTGCGCAGGTCGACGTATGTGGTGTTTAAATAACGCCCACCACAGTATTGACAGCGCAAAACTTCGGCTACAGTATTCAGACTCGATGCGCCGCAACCTGCTGTAGGCTGTGTGTCTGTTTGATGACATTTATTTCACATTTGACATTTCGAGGCGTGATAACAGACATTTGGCCGCGTACTTGTTTAGCGGTCGAAATAGGTGGTGCGCTTCGAAACCGGTTGCTTAATTTTTGTCTGTGTCAAGAAATTTGAAATATTGTTATTGAGAAATGGGACTCCTAGCTACTTATGTCGTTTATATCAAACGATAAAACAATGTTTATTCACGCCAAATTGTGGCGTGTTGGAGTTATACAAAGCAAATGGTGATTATTGCATTATAAATAAAACTTTTGCGGTTTATTTCCATGAAATATATTCCAGTTTTTTTTTTTTTGTTTTCTCTCTTACGGGGCGTTGTGAGCCAACGTTTAGCTTTTAATGAACAATGAGAGAATGTAATGGGCATATGTGTTAAGATGGGAATATGACAGCGCGTGGAGGAGCTGGTACATTGATAAACGGGCTGAATCCAGTGAAATGGGCGTAGCGCTCGCTTAAATAGCCTACTTCGACAGCGGATCGGAGAGAAGTTAACGTAATATTATGCGGCATCATCATTACACAGCATTCGGCCTCGATACCTGTTCCCCCCCTTGCGAATAGAAAGGCCAGCCGGTCCAGCCGTTTAAAATGTCATGTTCTATGTGCGTTTGTTTAAGCAGTGACTGGACTTTTCCAGAGAAATCGACTAATCGCTGAAACGTACACAAATCACTGCAGGTGGTAAGCGAGCTTCTGTGCCAAGCTGCGGCGGGTTCTGCGTTGATACCAAAGCGTTTTGGCACGAGCACGGGAAAGTCGTTCGGATGTAAAAAAAAAAGCCAAGACGTCATTCTTGTGGTCGTGCCAATTCCTGCATATTTTGGTATGAAGTCGTGGGGGACTTTGTTATCAGAAAATGTAATTGTTATCAAGGGCTGTGATTCAGATGTTTTTCTGAGAATAATATCTTTTATTGTCTCCATGGAAATGTGGTGAATGGTTTGATAGAGTGCTCCTCCATAATATCATTCAGGTTTTCATTTTCAGATTTATATGGAACTGTACTTTTTATTTGCTTTTTCGCAGAATGCATGTTGCATTTAGCTAATTAGGTTTCTGTCGTAAAAGGAATGGGCTGTCTTCTTTTTTCCATCTGAAAGTAATGGTTCTCTGTCCTTGGTGCTGTACCAAAGCTAGCTGTGTCCGGTACTTGAGAAATGTTACTATCACACCCCTTTAAGTGGGATCGATTAGCACGTCCTCTTTATGTTCCCACACGAGAGGGACTGCACTTAGACAGTGTTAACAGATGGCATCCTCTGGCACCTCAGTGTTCAGCTCAAGTGAGTTTCCACTTCAAAGATGAAGTGCTTTATGCAGATAAGATGTCTGGGCTTTCGCCCTGGTTCTCTACTCTAAGTAATCATTCATCTCCCATCGGAGTATGGACTAAACAAGGGATCTGCTCGATCATGACTGTCGGTCATTTTCTGAGATTGTGGGAAATAGATTATTAAAAATAGTACTCAGAGACTCAAAAGTATTACTCCATATATGTTTCATGGCTGTGGCTGTTATGAAAACTGAAGTATGAAAAATTGAAGCTTCTTCTTTAAGCACTAAACATGTACTGGGCTCAGTCCGCCTGAAAGATTGATTTGGATGTGCTTGTGCCGTACGCTCTCTCTCCGATGGTTCTGAAGCTCACCAAATGCTCTGGATTCATTCTTCAAGACGCTCGGCCAACTCTTTGTCTCTTTGTAGCAGTGGTGCTCTTTCTCGGAGTGAAATTATCCAAGGCTAACGCAGGACCATGTTCTGCTAATGGGCTAAGACGCTCTTGTACCTCTGAATATGGATGCAGTGCGTGAGTTCACCAAAATGACAAGAAAAGCGTACTGTGACATTTAGAATTAAATGAAAAAAGCTGTTGCTCTAAGTTCAGAAAACGGCATTTAAGAGAGGAGTGTTTCTCAGTGCGTGGAGCCGCACACTTACTGTGCTAAACGTGATGAGAATCAGTGGGTCTGCTCATGAACAGAGGCCACTTTGTGCGCATGATATACTGTACAGTTCAGAGGGCCTCGCTTGGGGAAAACCTTAATCCGCTCACTCAGTTTGCTTTATAGAAAGGAGGCGTTATCCAGAGACTTAAAAAGTAAAAGTGAAAAGTGCAACACTTTCGGTGTCAACCCTCAGCATTTGGAACGGCGATTATGTGATCTGCGATTTTTTTATGATCTTGAGCAAAGCTGCTTTATGGTCCCTGTAAACCTGCCCTTGTGTTGCGTGACTGTGCTGCATGGCTGCTATCACGCCGTGCTGTGTGCTGGAGTGGGTAAAATGGAGGCCTGTAAAAGGCCTTGGAGTTTGCCCTGCATGGATTTGCGATACTCTGCAGCACCGTTTCACTGTCTCTGACTGCCTGTCATCGAACCTCTTTACTCTACAGAACTGAACTTAAACACTGTCTGTCTCTACAAGCACCTGTAGCACACAGTCTCTCCAGGCACCTCTAACACACACACACACTCTCTCTGCAGGTGCCAACACACACACACTCTACAGGTACCTCTCACACACACACTTTCTACAGGATTCTCTAACACACACACACACTCTCTCTCCAGTTGCCTCTAAGACACACACGCACACTCTACAGGATTCTCTAACACACACACTCTCTATAGGTACCCCTAACACACACACTACAGGTACGTCTAACACACACACTCTCTAAAGGTACCTCTATCACACACACACACACACACACACACACACTCTACAAGTACCTCTAACACACACTCTCTCTCTACAAGAGCACCTCTAATGCGTAATGTTCCCCATCTCCGAAGTTTATGCCCGTAAGGAAAAGGGGCGTATATTTCTTTTGTAAAGAGTGTGTTCTTAGTGCGGTGCCTGTCATCCATTATTACTCATGCGGTCCTGTCCATTCACTGATTAGACACCTGTTAATGGCTTCTTATTCAGTTAATCTTTAATGACTACTGAGAGGGTGCAAGTAGAGGGGGCGAAACAAATGCGTCTTCAATGGGGGGCGGAGGAGTAGAGGGTGGCTGTTTTATTTTAACCCCCCCCCACCCCTCCACATGGGACGTTTTTACTGTAGTCCACACAGCCCAGAAGAAAGAGTGTCCTCATTCAGTTCTCTTTGTGTGCCTGGCATATCTTTTTTGTTTTTGCTTGTCTGTTTGGGCATTGTTGTTAAATGAAACAAGCCCGGTCGCGTCTGTCAGAGGACGTATTGGATGGCAAATTCTTTTTCGCTACACGCAGAGCTCATATTATCTTCCTCTGGGAGCCCGCTGTTTACCAGCCAGGGTATTGATTTACAGTCCACTTGCTTGAAATTGATGGGGGGGGGGGTTTAACTTGCTTTTTTTCTCATTGTAGAAAATATCATGTACTCGAAAATAAAATGGTTTTGTTTCTTTTTGTTGTCTTTCATCGTTTGTGCGGGAGCTTCGCCGGGTTACTGCGGTCAAGTCGAGCCCCGGGGGGGGGGGGGGGGGGGGGGAACACGAGTGTGTGACTAATTATGGACGCCGATCGGTGTTAGCATATCGTCGTCTCTCGCCCGGCGTTGTGTCGCCGTTCCCGTGGCGATGCCCGCGTCTGTGCTGCCCCCCGCCCGCTGCGTTGGCGGCGCGGAGAGAGAAGAGCCGTCTGTCCAGCGGACGCTGCGATTAACTCCGTCTTCTCTGTTCCCCTCGTAATTATTTAAACGCGTCCCAGAACGCGAGCCGCAGCTATTCGGCCCTGTCCGTTGCACACAGTGACAGTTTTAGCGATTTTGGGCGCTTTTATTTTGACTTTTTTTTTTTTCAGTTCTTTTTGATCAGTATTCCGTGACCAACACTGCTGAAGTGACCCTAGGCTGCGGACAAAGAGCCCTGAGTTTGAACAGTTTGAATCAAGCCCGTAATTCAACACGGCGTTTTAAATCATCTTTAGCAGTTCTGTAGATGCGAGCTCATTGGCCCCGTGAGGCATCGCTGATTGCCAGGAGAACTGACAGCTTTAGAGTTTGATCCATTAAGATCGCTCTGTACACCCGCACACCGTCTGGCCTGTGGCTAGCTTATTAATAGCTCGCCGGTTTCATCTTGTCATAATAAAGGCTCCCCACGGTCTTGGTCTTAGTCAGCAGTTTCTGCTTCCTGGTGGAGCCAGAAAAGCCTCTGCCAATCGGCATTGCCGTTGCTGACTGCTGCGATTCTATTGGTTGTTGAGTCATGGAGCTCCACTCTGTTTTCCACCAATGAGGTGACATTGTGGCTGCCTTATCTCATTGTTGTTAGCCCCCCCCACTGCCCCATTCTATCCAGGAGCTTCCGGAACATTCTGTCCGGTTCTGGAGGCTCGGGCGGGTCGTCCAGTCATTGTTAATTCTGCCCCGCGATCCAGTTGAGTCAGCGGGGGCGTTCTGTTGCTCCCTGTGTGAGCTGATTCAGTACTAAAACCAAGTCTGTGCCAGAAACTCCTGCCCCCCCCAAAGAGAGAGAGGGAGAGAGAGAGACAGAACACTGCATATGCTCCACTTACCCCCCTCCCATTCTCATGGTATCATCTATCCTCCTTCACAAACAGTCCTGTCTAGTCTCAAACATTTTTGAGGGGGGGGGGGGAATGGTGAAAGCCCCCTCTCCTCTTCCCCCAGCATCTCTGCTCTCGTTATTTTTTCACCTCTCTGGCTGCACCTCGTCTTTCCGACGAGATGTTAAAACCGAGGTCCTGACTCACTGTCGCCGTTGGAGGTCCCACAACACTCCTCGCAGGGGGGGGGGGGTTCCCCAGCGAAATTGTCAACCTGCCTCCTAATCATCCTCCAGTGTGGCTGGCTAAAATAGTTCTCTCCCTCTGCACCTCCGCTGATGTGTGGTGAGCGTTTTGGCTCAAAATGGCCGCCGTGCATCACCCAGGTGGGGGCTGCACATCCGTTGGTGGCTGAAGAGAGCTTCCCTCTAGTCATTGTAAAGGACTTTGAGTGTGAGAAAAGTGCTATATAAATGCGAGCCATGATTATTATTATATTATTATTATTTATTATTGTTGGAAATGTGCTCTCATCCAGTCTAACCCTTAATTATGTAACACTGGGCCTTGTGATGGCAGTCTGTGTGTGATGCATGGATTCCATTGGGTTTTTGCATTGAGTTTGAGGCCCTGAACTTTTTTTTTTTTTTTTTTTTTTTATTTTTTTTTTAATTGCTTTTGTAATTTAAATCCTTAAATCCAATATGGCCGCTGTCGGAGAGAGACTGGAGATAAACTCACGTCAGGGCCAAGTTGTTTTATGTTGTGCATTTCCCGGCAGATTTGTCACGGTACACTTAGCAGCACAGCCCCGCCCAAACCCCGGAGGACTTCAGTGCCAGAAAGAAAGGCCCTCAGGTGGAATAAACGGGAGGAAACCTCGTTAGGGGAACCGGGCTCATCGGGGGGGGGGGGGGGGGGTGGCTATCCTCCATTGGCCAGCTCAGGGTGTGTAGAGGTAGGAGGGGCCCCAAGTCTCCCCTGCAGGACAGGTGTTGGGGACGGATTGCATCTCAGCGAAAACCTGTTACTGGGATTGGTGCCAAAAAACCAGAAGATTCCTCTCAGTGTTGATCTACGAATCAGCACTGAGCTGAGAGAGGTCATGTGACCTGTTAGTAATGACAGGGGTGGAACTGAGAGGAGTCATGTGACCTGCTAGCAGTGATTAAAGGAGAACATCGGGAGGTCATGTGACCTGTGTGACATGTGATATACAGACCGGAATCTGCTCTAAGCCCCACCCCCCTGCCTCTACAGACCGGAATCTTCTCTCTACAGACCGGCCCCACCCCCTGCCCTCTACAGACCGGAATCTTCTCTAAGCCCCACCCCCTGCCCTCTACAGTCCGGAATCTTCTCTAAGCCCCACCCCCCTGCCCTCTACAGACCGGAATCTTCTCTAAGCCCCACCCCCTGCCCTCTACAGACCGGAATCTTCTCTAAGCCCCACCCCCTGCCCTCTACAGACCGGAATCTTCTCTAAGCCCCGCCCCCTGCCCTCTACAGGAATCTTCTCTAAGCCCCACCCCCTGCCCTCTACAGACCGGAATCTTCTCTAAGCCCCACCCCCTGCCCTCTACAGTCCGGAATCTGCTCTAAGCCCCACCCCCCTGCCCTCTACAAACTGGAATCTTCTCTAAGCCCCACCCCCCTGCCCTCTACAGACCGGAATCTTCTCTAAGCCCCGCCCCCCTGCCCTCTACAGGAATCTTCTCTCAGTCGGTTCCCCAGCAGATGGGCGTGATTAATGTGTCTCCCCACACTCGCACTGCAGGCGGCCGTGGGCTTCTGGGTTGACTTTGGCAAACGGCGTGTTTAGACAGACGCGGGGGACCCATACGGGAAGCTTCAGAACGAGACGACCAACGTGATGGGAGGGAGGAGGGGAGGGGTGGGGTCTAAGGCGGAAATCCCCCTCTTACAGGAATGGAATGTACAACAGTATACTGAAATATATAAATATATTCTCAACATATTGCTAACTTTTCCCACATATATTGGCAAAATTCTGTTTATTGCTGGTTTCAAATATTGCGGTGCTTTTAAAAATATGTATATATCCCTGTGAAATGTACTGAATGGTGCTGAGGCATTGCAGCTCTCACTCATGGGTATCTTGTATCTAAGTAACAATAGGTACCATCCACTAGGTATGACATTCACAGTGAGGCTGCACACACACACACACACACACACACACACACATACACACACACTCGTGCACACACACGCACACAGACACGCACACACACACCCCCACGCTCACACGCTCACGCTCACACACACGCACATACACACACACACATGCACACACACACTCACGCTCACACACACACATATACACACACTCACGCTCACACACACACACACACACACACACGCATGCCACACACACACGCACACACACACACACACACATCACACACACACACACACACACACACTCACGCTCACACACACACACACTACACATGCACACACACTCACGCTCACACACACACACACACACACATGCACACACACTCACACACACACACATGCACACACACTTGCGCTCACACACACACACATACACATGCACACACACTCACGCTCACGCACACACACACCACACACACACACACACACACACACCAGCCTTGTGTACCATGCTATAAACCGGCCGCCTTTTTAGCTGACAGGCTGAAACGCTTATCAACAAGGGTGGGGAGGGGGGGCTTCCAGCGATTGTTCGGTTAATGTGGCCTTTATAAAAGAGGGAACAGCGAGTAACGGTTCCCACGGGACCCCCTGGGGGGGGGGGGGGGGGGGGCGTGGCTCTGTCCTGTCAGCAGTTCTGAGAGGGGAGGTGGGAAAGAGCTTCCGTTCAGAATCAGAACCGGGTCGGGAAGGGTTTGCGCTTCCGGTTTGAACACGTTCTCCATTCTGACTCAATGGCTCCGTTTGTGCTAGACGGATTATGCTAACACTGGATGTACTGGACAACGGGTGTTTCAGACAGGAGTTTCTGTCACTGCTAGCAAACAGCCCCAGAGTCACAAAGAACAAATAACATGTTGAACTGAAAATTTAAGCAGGTTTTTTTTTTTCTTTGCTTTCATTTCATTTTTATCACGTCATGAGTTAATTCGCCGTTGCAGTCGACCGAATAAGTGTGAAAGGGTATTTAGCACCTCTCTGGCCTGGTTATGCACTGCTGCTACAATGAGGCTGGGTGTGTTGCCCTGGTGACACAGAAAAGCATCTGTTGGGCAGATTTTTACAGGACCAAGGCGTAGGTATCTAGAGGATAGCTATTGAATATCGGTATGTTGCGATATCCACGTTTTTAAACTATATTGTTTTGTATTTCAACCAGATCCGCTTACCATCAAAAGTAGATTTTTGGCAGGTGTATTTTAGTACACCTGTTTGCGGCAGTGGGCATCTCAAGGGCATTGCCTGAGGGAAATGACTGAGTTCAGGTGCAGCCAGAGAGTCTGTTTGGGGGAAAAGCCGGTGTGTGGTCCTGCTCGTGTGTATAAGGCAGACAGGACCCAGGGGGGTGCTGGGATGAGGGGGTGCAGATCTCTGTTCCTGCTTTACTGTCCCGCTGCTGTAGCTTACCGTGCGTCTGTCTGGTGGGGGTCACGGGGTCGGCGTCTGCGGCCCGTCATTTGGAAGGCCGTGTTTTTAGAACCGTGCTGGTGCGTAAACCCTCAGGCCCCAGGAAGGCCGCAGTTTAACTAACACGTCACAGCGCTCCTCAACAGTGAGCTACACGTATACGCGTGTTTACGTCCATGTGTATATTCCAATTATATTCTTTCTTTACTTTTCTTTACCGCACACTGAGTTGGGGTTCAAACCCCCGGGCTCCAGAAGGTTCTACTGGCGACGCGTGGAATGCCTGTTGCGTAATGCGGAGAGCCCGCACATGACACCGCCAGCCCAGGGATTATCAGCCCACGCCGCGGCTTTTTCCCGCACCAGGGGAGACAGGGGGTTGAGTCCTGCCGCCGCTCTCTTATCGCCTGTGCCAACCGTCAGCGTGGCGCAGGGCTGCCAACTCCCACCGGGAGCATTCCTGGCGATCCGTGACGATTGTTTTTTTTTATTTATTTATTTCTTTTTAGACAAACGGCCGCAGTGTTGATTGCGTCATCGCCCGCTCGGTCCCGGCTGAGCGGAGCTGAGCTTGTTTTTTGCGGCGGGCCGGGGGGGGCTGGGGGGGGGGGGGGGGGGGGGCGGGCGGGACAGCCGCGGTGAAAGGGCTCACGCAGTGGAAATAACGCAGCAGCGCAGAGCCCTGCTTTTTACGCAGAGCGGGCTTCTTAACTACGCCGGCGACGTTCAGCACAGGCGCTGATCGGAGCGTCGGGCAGAAACGCTCGTGTTCCTGAGAGAGAGCGCCGGAGCTCTGCGCTGCCGCTCGCCGCTCCGGGTGAGAGCGCCTGTGGCGGGACTGTGATGTAATGGCGTGTAACTCGGCTGTGGGAATCGCTCGTTTCGTTTCGGGGGGGATATCTGTTCAGTGGCGGCGGCGCCTCTCCTTGTTTCGGTCGTGACTTCGTTCGGAGCTCTGCGTCGGGCCCGGGGCGCCGCGGCTCGTCCCGCAGCGTTGGCGGGTAATCGCTCCGACGGCGTGTTCGTGGGGCTCGCCGCTCGCCCCCCCCCCCCCCCCCCCCCCCCCCCCCCCCGCCCCCCCCGCCCCGTTCCCGCAGCATCACAGCCAGGCTTTTCACAGCGCGCGCACAATGGGGCTCTGTGTTCCTGCGGCCGGTCCCCTATAATCACACCCCCCCACCCCCCCCCCCCCCCCCCCCCCCACCACCCCCCCCCCTCCCAGAGGCCTGAGTGTCCCTGTAGAGCATATGCTGTTCTTCAGGCTAAACGGACGTGCTGAGAACCCTTTCCTTGTGAGCCACAGGGCCTCATGTTCTTTCTGAGGCCGACTCGGTCAAGGAGGAGAAGTGGCCTCTGATTGGTCAATATTCAAACCTTGCCTGAGATCCCTAATTGACCTCCAGGTGTGGTTCATCGATCCGGATTGATGTATTGTTTCAAAGGGCAACGATCTGATCCAATCGATATAACTCGCAAAAAATCGATTCATATTGTCTTGAATCTTGTGTGAGTTGAGGGTACATCGAGGCTGTGATTCGGTATTTACGACGCTGTGGCTATCTTGGTAGAGTGCGAGGGTTTAACCCCCCATGTCACGGTCAAAGTTTGAATGTGGTTCAGGGTCAGACTGTCAACTTTATCCGAGGACAATCGGGGCGGTGCGCCTTCACCACTGAGTCTCTTAATTGGCTGTGTCAGTCATTATTGGGCTTAAGCCCCAAAGTCACGGTCAGTGTTTGAATGTGGTTCAGACTGTCGATGTTCTCCAAGGACAAGTGGAGCGTTAATCCTTTACCACAAACTGAATTGGCTGTGTAGGGCATTATTGGCTAGTTGTGATGTTTGGTATTGGATGGTATACGATATTGGACGTTTCTCTGCTTGTGTCCACAGTTTGTAATGTGGTTCTAGGTTGACGTAGCTTCTGTAACATTTAGTGCTTTAACCATGTTGCGTATGTCATGTACTTGCTGGTCTGAAAATTGTTACCCAGATTAACTTATGTTTCCTCATAATCTGCTCTTAATATAGAAGAATCTTTAATTATATAGTGAGAAGGCGTAGTTTGTTTTATTTATTTGCAAATGGGAGACACAGGGATAATTGGTTATATAAAAAATGACGGCACGTGTCCGTGTTGTAGGCTAATGTACGGTTAGCGTTTGACGTTTTGCTGACACAGTGGAGTAAAAAGTGTAGTTTGCCCTCCTGTGTTCCAGTGGCCTTTGGACCCGAGGTGAGATCACCTCTTTAAAAAGGTTTCTTACACTCTGACCCTTCGGTGGAGCTCTCTGTATGAACAGCAGGAACTCTCTTTATGAAAAGCAGGAACTCTCTTTATGAAAAGCAGGGACTCTCTATATATGAAAAGCAGGAGCTGTAGCTGTCACCTCATTGGAATCTGGACCCCTGGGTTTTGTTTTCAGATCAAAGTGTGGGAGACAGTCTTTGTGGTCTTGATTAAAGGGTGTGCAGAAAGAAGGTCTCTCAAAACGTCTTTTAAAAGGCTAAAGCTGCCGAATGGTGTGCTAAAAGAAGACTGTATGCAGCAGTAATTTGTGAAGAGTGAAGCTCGTGTTCCACTGAACAATATAGGCCTAATGTAAAATGAACTCTCTTCTTGGGTGCTTTTAGAATAACCTCTGGATTCCATTGTGGTTGTTTTAACACTTTTTATTACAATGATAGTTTCGTTGTGGGTGCCTGGTCAAAGTGATATTTATAATTCCATAAATTAAGAAGGATTAGACTAAATATTCAGAGGTTGGACAGTGGGTTAAACGGGATCATTCTTGACATTCTTCTGAAGTCCCAACGCCCCCCCCCGCACGCGGCCCTTGAGACGCCTGATTGTTTTGTCGGCGGCTCTTCCCCCTGCTCGGAATGGCGCGCCCTGCCGCGCGCGAGCAGGATCGTGTCCCAGAACCCCCACCGTGATTATCATTTTTAATCAGTCTGCGGTGGATGTCGCAGACGCTTCTGCCAGACAGCTCACGAATGCAGGTGTGTCTTGCCGAATCTCCATAAGTGAACGTTGGATAAAATTTAAATCTGAGGTAATCAATGCAAATCGGTGAGTTTTAGATACCTCTCCCGTGAGGTCATTTTGGCTGCTCTGAGGCATGTTTAAGTGACCTGTACTTCAGTTTTGAAGACAACAAATGGGCATACAAAGTAAAAAATAAATTGATAGATAAATTCACGCGTATAGTGATGAATCAATGCGCATAGGCTTTCAGGTTTCATAAACTTGCACATTTTCTGTTGTCGCCGACTGGCTGCTCACGTCACCCAAACCGCAGTTTTTGTCATACCGACGGAGCCGCCGTATCCACGGGTCATGGCGTGCTGTTTACCTGTCAAGGTGTGCTGCCCACGGGGTGACAGCTGGCCCGTGAATGCTTGATCACGCGCGGAGAGGATTCTCCCGTGGCACGTGAATGGCCTCCCGTCCCTCGGTCGTAAAACGTGCGGTTTACTGTCCTGTGTGCGTTGGACGGCATGCTTTTGTTTTTCCCGTAATCTGCGCCGGGGGAGCTGGAGCGATTCCAAGGCTACGAGCGTAAAATCCCCCGGCGCATCTGCAAGCTAACCGCGCCCACGGATCCAAGGTTATGTCGCTGTCGCTGCTATCAGACAGGGAAGGGCTGGAGGAGAGCGGCTTATCTGTTGCTTGTCATGTCACGAGCGAGTATCTGCGCGGCTCCGATGTGTCCGCGTGGAGGAGAAATTAAACGCCCTGACTGTGTGGACGACTGAATAGAAACCGTTATTTTTTAAACCGTTTTTTTACTTTCTGTTTTGGGCGTATTGTGGGTTTAAAAAAAGCTCGTTTTAGAGGAGTAAATGTTTTCCTTCTCAGATTGTGTGTTATCAGATTCTGCAAATCATTGCTGGCCTGCGGTGGTTTAATATAATTCGTTTCCTTTTTGCCTGTGTTTGCAACGGTAGATTGGCCATCTTATCATTTAATGTTTCAAATTAGAGCGGTCGCTTTCAGAACAGATGTCCTGTTTGGCTTTCTGAACGCGGTAATATTTGGAGAACAGAGAGAAAAGGTAGCTTTATCCGTACATTTAAATTAATGAAATTACTCGCCTGTAACGCACAGCGAGGACCAAGTTGAATAGCTTTTATGTATTAATTTGATTGATTGATTGATTGATATGTTTTTTTATAGCTGCGTGCAAATTCAGCCTGGAATAATTATCGTTTTTTCTCCATTGTTTTGTTTAGGAATCTGATCCCTGTGTACCTGCAGGAAGCAAGCGTTTTTACAAATCACTCCAGGGGGCTCTGTGCAAAGGTAGGTTTCCCTGGAGACGCATCAGCCTGGAAGGCACGCTGTTGCCTTCAGACTCGGTTTGTTGTCCTGCTGTTTCCCACGTGCTATTTTGCCTTCTGATCATTCTGATTGGTGGATAAGAGACAGTCGTCAATATTCACGAGCAAGGCCTGCATTGGCGTTTCCTGCAGCTATTTAATGAGCTAGTTTTCTTGGTGGATAATATTTTAATTGGTTGTTTGGGAATATATTTCACTTTGGTTTCATTTTTTTTTACGATTCAACAGGATGTCGTGTTGGTGGTGATGGTTTTCATGAGATGGCTGTGTATATTTAAATATGTCATTCATTTTCTGCTGGAGTTTTTATCACAACTTGATTTCTTGAGCAGGGGGGTCTGCGGGGCGGGGGGGGGGGGGGGGGAGTAGGGGGTCTGCAGCTCTGCCTGTGATGCTGTGGCAGTGTCTCTGTCCTTTAGTACATATGAAATTGGTTACATCACAGCCGTGGTGAACAGTTTCCTGTTCCTGTAGATCTACCATCCTGCAGATTTTTATTCCAACCCTAACAAAGCACACCTCATTCAACAGCTAGGGCAGGGCTGCCCAACCCTGTTCTAGGAGATCTATCATCCTGGCTCTTTAAAAACTTTCTGATTTAATAATGTGGTTCTCCACAAACACTAAAGTGTTTTTTTTTTTTACGTGAGCCCCTTGTGCACGGAAAGTTAAACTTTGACCGAGAACTCGTTGGTCCAACCAGGAAGGAATGCTTGGTGTGTGGTTTCCATGGTGACAAACTGGCAAAAGGTCACACTTCCGTTAGGCTGTTGCTCCTGGTTGCCATAGGTGTGTGACGGATGTGCTTCTGAACTGCAGCGATGCCTGGAGTGATAAGCCTGTATTTTAACAGTACCATATTACAAGGCCAAACACCAGTCTGAATGGTGATACCGGTTTACTGTTCAAATGTGTGAACAAGGGGGGTTGCTGGTTTGAATCCCAGGTGCTGCAGTTTGATGTTTTGGGTCATAGGTTAAAGGAATTGAGGAATGTTCTGCAGGTAGGTTTGAATGCTTGTGTGTGTGTGTGTGTGTGTGCACATGCATGCGTGTGTGTGTGCGTGTGAGTGAGAGAGTGTGTCGAGGAGGGGATGGGGGGGGCGGTGGGTTGTTCCATTCCGTTGCTTACCTCCATGTCAGAGTGTCATCATCCCTACCCTCCTTGATGACATGAGAACTCTTTGATCCCATTGTTTCCTGTTTCCATGGAAATATGTTTGAACTGGGTGGACCGTTAGGCCTCTGTTGTTAGGGAGGACAATCGAAAAATTTATTTCCGGAAATTAACATAAGTATTGTGATTAAAATACCAGTTTAGCCTTAAATTAACGTATTGTGACCAGCGATCGTACATATATGGCATATTAATGTGATATATTGGCTGTTTTTGTGGCCTTTTAGCTCGCACTTTCCCATAATTCCATCAATGATAAGATCGGGACTCCGACGTCACCGAAAACCGGCAGATTTCACTGAACATTCGACTGTTTACATTTATGGGGTTCTGAACCAGTGACATCATAATAACTCTTACTGGTTGATTTTACGCGGTCATTTATGGCAGTTGGTTCTCTCAGAATTCTGACTGATAGCCAGGTCAGTATTTTCACTGGACACTTGATACATCCTGATGTATAACTTCAAAGTCCCAAGTCATTTGTGAATGGTTTAAATGGATTTTGAAAGTAGACACTTCATGCTACAAGCATGCTAAGGGATTTGAGTGTGCTGTGAAGTTTAGGTAGCAAACAACAAGGCTGAATCCTTCTGACGTAATTTACATAGCGACTATATGCTCAGATCGCCTAGTTTCACTCACTACGGCCAAGCGGAATCGATAAGGTTTCAGAAAATATATAACTTTTAAAGATTTAATTCAATCTTCTACTGGGACTTTTTCCGTTTATCGAGGGTGTGACAGAAAATTTCGGTGCCGCTGACTATAATCGAATGTTTTTCACATTTACCGTTCGATTGACCAAGTACCATTCAAAGTATATTTTTATGGGTTAGTACTGTCAGATTGTGCTAGCTACTTCACATTAACCTTGTACGGCGATCAATAAAGGCTAACAGCACAGTACCACTTCATTCTAGTAACTTCTATCACCACTGTAATGAACTAAAAAAAGGTAACAAACGACCTTTTCTGTGAGAAATGTATTGTCAAGCTCACGCGCATACACTGCTGGCGACATTCTAAAGCTTCGTTTTGCCCTCCCTACTGTTGTGTTTAATGAGTGCTCTCTCCCTGGTGATGGGCAAAAAATACACTAATATTAATGTTTTCACAAAAATACAGAATAAAAACTGCTTCTATAAACTACAGGGCAAATTGGGTTGTGATCCACCTGCTGGAGGACTGCACCATACCATAATGCATAGGGAACTGGACTTGCAGCTTAGAGGTTGCAGGTTTGACTCTCAGGTGGGACACTGCTGTTGTACAGTTCCCTAACCTGTGTTGTGTCAGTAAACATCCAATAAAATGACTGTACGTAAAATAATGTTGTGCAAGTAGCACTGGGAAAGGGGTGTTTGCTAAAGGCCTAGTTTTGGGTGGATCTGTGTGCACAGATGAGATCGCACAAACTCACAAACCTTTACAGAGCTTTACTGGGACTCGGCTGTATTGGGTAAAGATGTTTAAGTCTGTTATTCCTGAGATAAACAGACCCATTTAAATTGAATGACCGGACGTTAATCGAAGAGTCGCTACACTATGTTGCGTACAGCACAGCCGCCATTCCAGTAGTTTAAATAGCGGAGCGTAGCATGGCGTTGTTATTCTCTGTCAGACAGAAGACTGGGTGATTTAGAGCGGGGACTTCCGCCCGACTGCATGCGGCCGGGACGTCCTGCATGAAGACGTGCAGCCTGCGCTTCAGAGCTGAATCCAGGCCAGCACTGATTACCTGGGGAGAAAAGTGGGCTACCGTCCCTCTTCAGACCGTAGCCAATCAGCTGTCCCTCTCCGGACCGCAAACCAATCAGGCGTCAGGAAGCGCCCCTCTGCTCCCCTGCCAGCAGGACCGCAGAAAGGATGGAGCGGAGAATAAAAGGGTGGAATGAAGGATGGAATAAAGGATGGAATATAAGGTTGAAAGTGGCTTTTCAAGTTCACTCTGAACGCAAATGGAATATACCGCTATATACAGCAATAAAATATATTATCAAGATAAGACAACACTGCACAATATTTGGGCATGTGTACAAATTACTGCAGCATTTTGATATTTATATATACAGTTGTGCAATATATTGATACATTGACTAGTTTCCAAAAAATCTGTTTGTTTGGGGAGTGGTGTGGGCGAGAGGAAGGATCTAATGACCAGGCCAGGGTGAAGGGCAAGGAGTGAGTTCTGTCCAGTCAGAGTGAGGTTATGGAAAGGTTTGGGAAATTTCGGGGGGGGCTCAGTAGAGGTGTCTGGAGCTCAGCTGTTGCCCCGCCCACGTCCTCTCTCCCGAGGGGGCAGCTGGGAGGGGACGGGCTCCAGTGCCTGCCAGCACCCCGCCCCCGCAACGCCCCCACAAACCCCTAAAAATAGGCTGGCCTCGATTTTAACTGGCTGTCCCGGACCACGTCACACTTCCCCCGTTAATGCCACTGGATGTCCCTGTGTGGCACCTGGCCCCTCACTGTGGCTCCGCACCTGCACTGTGTGGCCCGTCGACGATCTGGGTCAGGGGATCCGGGGTCGCCATGGAGACCGCGGAACCCTTTCTTGTTCCAAGGGCTGCGCCGGGGTTCCACGTCACCGTGACAACCACGACAGTTAAAGTTCAGTCCTGTGACATCACAGGACTATTTTATTTAAAAAAACAAAACGGTGATTCACAAATTCCCAAGCTAGGGGGCGGGTCTGGGGGTGGGGGGCGTTAATCATAACATGCCTGAAATCGAATTACGCTCAGCTGTAGTCGTGCAGGTCACGTCTTTATAAATAGTCCGGTTAAAGCAAACAGGCCCAAGCAGTGAGACAGCGCTGCCTCAAATATCAGAGAGCCAGTGAGTCTCCTAGTGGTGTACGGTCACCAGCTGCTACTGTGAGATGTGGGGGACCCCTTATGAAAACATAAAATATATAAATCCGTTTTGGAGGCTGATGAAATGTATTGCTTATTGCTCATGACCTGGCCCGTCCTTTCTCACTGGCTTGTGTTGATCATGTTGTTTTCGTTTTTTATGTTGGATCCAGGAAACCTATGATGGTGTTACTGTACTTGCCTTGGCTGTGTACTTTACACTGTCTATCGAGCAACCCTATCTCTGGAATTTCCCCTCTGCCCGGCAGTGACACGTCCAAACACGCAGAGACTTTCCAGGCTGTCAAGTTTATGCTTTTTGCATCTTGCACATGTTGTGCATCTTGTGTATCGCAGTCCTTTAGTCCATCCCCAATGCTGTAAACCAGCACCACTCAGCTCCAGGTCCTGCAGGATGCAGTGTCTCCAGGTATTTGCTCCAACCTTGCACTACACCACCAGATTCCACTAACGAGCTTTACTTCCTGAACCAGGACAGGTGAAATGATTGGCTGGAATCTGGTGGTGTAGCGCATGATTGGAGAATATAACTGCAGCCTGTAGGACCTGGAGTTGAGCAGCGCAGCTGTAAACGCAGTTATAGCGCTATAACGGTCTCCACGGGAACAGGTCTCGCGCTCGAACCTCGGGTTTCGTTTTCCTGTGCTGTCACACTGAGGGGGGTGGGGGGGGCTGTGCTTTACCCAAACCTCCCTCGCGGCCCGGGACAGCGGCAGGGTGAAAGGGGAGCTGGGTAACGTGAGCGGTTTCGGGCTGAGGCCGTCGCAGGAGGTAAATAATGCAGCGGCGGTGTTTGTCTGTGACGCCGTGGCAACGGGGCAAAGTTCCGCTGCGTGTGCAGTCTTCGCCGGCTGGCTCGTGGTCATTCAGTATGGCTGGAGCATGTTAGCCATTAGCGCACACTACTAACAGCACTCTCTCTTCCTCTCTCTCTCTCTCTCTCTCTCTCTCTCTCACCCACAGGGAGCAGAGAGTTTTAATAAGTGCACAGGTTGATTAGGTTGGAGATTTTCCCAAACACCCCCCCAACCTTTAATATTAAATATCTCATTTTACTAGAATGGGCCAATGAACACACTCATATATGCAAGCATATCTGAAATGGGGCCTCATGCACTCTGGTCCTATGTCAGACATGTTTACACACAATATAATATAATGCTAATATTACCGAGGGCCTGTAAATCAGGTTTTATTGCCTGTGAAAGCATAAAATATGGACTTTGTGAGCTATGGAAATATAGGGCAACAAATATAACACGTATAACACTTAGAGTAAATGTAATTAATCCCTGACGTGCCGAACAGCCCGTTTCTCCTCCTCGTGTGTTATTATATTCTCATAAACTCTTAACGGCGTTTCGGTGAGGGTCCTGCCCTCTCTCTCTCTCAGGTGTAAATCGGGTCTGGAGCGAACAGGTGTTACGCGCGCTCCAGCCCTCGCACGTCGCCGTGGTAACAGGCAGCCGCTGGGCTCCCGTCCGCGTGCTTCAGCTGGAGCGTGTGATCGGGTGTAACAGCCTATTACAGCCCACTCCTTCATGAGGGCCATCCACTCAGGCTCAGTCCCCCCCCGACCGTTCATTTTAAAACTCGTTATTATTATTGACCCTTCACAGCCACCGTAGAGGTGCCGGGCTGAGAGGCTCCTGTGTAAAGTCGTTATGGCTGAGTTTGGATCGCAGGTCATGTTTGTACAGAAGCGCTCCTCTGTGTGGGCGAATGGGGCTTCGTTTCATTCCGAGCCGAGCACCAGCACCGGTGAGCCGGAGAATGCCGTGAGCTGGGGTGTTCCACCGTGGAAAGGGGGGGGGGGGAAGGAGGTTGGGGGGGCTGCGCGGTACTTTGTATTCAGGACACGGCCGGGCCACATGGAGGCTTGGGGCATTCCTGTTATGTGCAATATTGCGCAATAAAAGGGCGATGTTGTGCAAGGAGGAAACTTTGTTAGGAGCCAGGCTCAGCAGGGTGAGTGGATGTGACTCCACCGGTGGCAGGGGGGGGAGCGGATGTGGATGTGGTTCCACAGGGGGAGTGGACGTGGGTCCGCAGGGGGAGTGGATGTGACTCCTCGGGGGGGGGGGGGGAGCGGATGTGGATGTGGGTCTGCAGGGGGAGTGGATGTGGGTCCGCAGGGGGAGTGGATGTGACTCCACCGGGGGGGGAGGGAGCGGATGTGGATGTGGTTCCACAGGGGGAGCGGATGTGGGTCCGCAGGGGGAGTGGATGTGACTCCTCGGGGGTAGTGGATGTGGGTCCGCAGGGGGAGTGGATGTGACTCCTCGGGGGTAGTGGACGTGGGTCCGCAGGGGGAGCGGATGTGGGTCCGCAGGGGTAGCGGATCTCTTCGAGGTGGTTGTATGTAGTTACGCAGGTGGTGTCGGTGCAGTAGACGGGGCGGAGAGACAGATGGAGAGACAGCGAGCGTGGAGGTAACGGGTTAGCCTAACGAGCAGCCGCTGCACTACGGATGATGTAACAGCACATGGTCGTGCGCTAATGAGGTTTGGCACTGTTCTTGTGCCTATACATAAGGGTGGAGCTAATTAGCAATTAGCAATGGTTACGTAATTAGCTGTCAAATTAAAGAATAATTACAAGAACATGTGTACATGTGTATTAAGCAATTGTCTTCTCGTCTGACGGTTTATTATGTGATCTCTGCTTGCTGGTTTATGAAAGATGTAATGTATTATTGCTTAGAACTTGCGTTCCATACGTGTGGGCAAACCTAAAAGCTGCTCCGTACGTCAATTAGTGCGATTATATAAGAGCCATTTGCACCCAATTAAGCAGCCAGTGTAATAAACACTGTCATCACTCATCTCTATGTACCTTATTTTATTGTGTTATTGTTTAACTATATTCAAATTCTCCTACAACTGCTCTCATGGCAACATGAGGCAGTGATGTGTGACTGTCTGTGGTAATTCTTTACTTCCATAGGGAGAGCCAGTCCAGTTTAAGGATGTATGAACAATAATGACCTGGAGTCAATCAACGATTCTGCACTGAAATTTGACTAGGAGATAAAATTGTTCAGTACCTGTAACTTCAGTTATTATGACAGATCCCAAACATATGTTGTTTCACAAGCAGTTAAGGTGTGTTGAAATTTTATTTGAATTCAAACTTTTTTTGAGTTTTATGAACTTATGAACTGAAATGCAAGTGCATTGTGCAATGTAATGAATTGAACTTGATGTTCAACTTTTCCCGTTTGTGGTTTTCTTGTGAAACACGAGCTGCCCTCTGGGTCAGATGTGATCACGTAGGGCGAGAAACTGACAGGACTCACACACACACACACACACACAGCTGAATATCACACGCACAGAGGTGAACCTTCTGTAGAAACCACCTCAGGGTTCGCCTGGCCTAGATAACGGAGCGTTGAGAACAAGAACAGCAATTACCATAGATATGAGGAACATACGTTACCATACAGTTGAGGAAGGGATGTTACCATAGATATGAGTAACATACGATAGATTTGGGGAAGGGAAGTTACCATACGTTTAAGGGGTGGCTTTCACCATTGATATTAGGAATTATCATAGGTATGAGGAAGGGAAGTTACCATAGATATGAGGAAGGCCAATTCCCATAGATATAAAGCCTGGCAGATACCATAGATATGAAGAATAACAGGTATGAGGAACAATTGGTACCATAGATATGAGAAACAACGGTTACCATAGACGTAAAGAAGGGGAGTTAACACAGATATGAGGACCAGCTGTTGCCATAGATTTGATTGATGCCATCCCGCAAGGGGAGGTCCCCTTTTGAAAGATGTGGGTTGTATGTGCAGGTTGAGGGCAGAGTTAGTGCTTTTGTGATGCAGCGATTCAGGTTTATTTTCCTCGCTGTTTCCACGGCACTGGGAGGACCAATGGCAGAGGAGACCCAGCAGGGGCACAGGCCAGCCTCAGTCCGAGTGGGAAAGGACCTGTGCGCCTTTTTTTAGGACGATATAATGGGATTTACCGTTATAGCTGAAAGCCCACAGGAAGGAGGGCTTGGGCATCTCGTGGATAAACAGGAAGTACACTGATTTCACATACGAGACCCAGCACACAGGGAAAGAGGGGGGAAAGAGGGAGAGTGGGGGGAGAGAGAGACGGAAGCGATGGAGGGAGTGTGGGGAAGAGAGATGGAGAATAACAAGAGAAGAGAGACAGTGATGACTAATCTGTAAAGTAGCTCTGTTTGCTGTTGCTCTACCTCTTGCCCCTGATGGTGACCTCTGAGATGGTGGCGTCCAGGTGCTGCACAAGCCCTCCCACAAGCTGTTTAATGAATCGGACGTCAAAATGAGAACGCCAGTGTGTGTGTGTGTGTGTGTGTGTGTGTGTGTGTGTGTGCGTGCGGGTGTGTGTGTGTTGTGTGTATGTGCGCTAGGGTTAGGGTTAATGGCATTTCAATTAAATCAATTCTGGAAATTCATTGAAGTGCAATTTGCACATTGAGAAAGAAAAACACTTTTTAATTTGTTGATGGAAATTATATTAAATTCAATTCCATTTAAATTCAGTAAATTATATTATATTAACCTCAACCCTGGTACACGCACACAAGAACACCTGCACAGACACACACACACACACACACACACACACACACAGGGAGCACACAGAAATGGAATTATTGAAATGGAATTGATCCCAATTCAGGAGTGTACACATACAGACACACACACGCACACGCATACACACACACACACACGCACACATAATTTAACCCACATTATTCTGCTGGTATGCGAGTGTGAGTGTATGGTGCGATACTGATAAATTGCAGTCATGCATTTGATCCCAGTGGATCTGGGTCTGATAGTGACAGGGAGGGATTTTGTGCATGGGGTGGGGGGGGGGGGGGGGGGTGCGTGTGTCAGCAAAGTGTGGGGACAGATTCTGCTGAGTCTGCGTCCCCCCCTCGCTCTGCGTGTCCCCCTCCCCCCCCGCCCTGCGTGTCCCCCTCCCCCCTAACCGCCCCCCCCCCAGTGCCCCCCGGGGAGAGATTAACTCCGAAACTGCTGGTTCTGCCGTCCCGCTGTGATGGATGGGCTCGCCCCGCCACGCGGTGTTTCCCCTCCCGCCACGCCCCTCTCCTGCGCCAAGAACTCCCATAATGCCTTTCCACGTCTCGCATGATGCAGCAGCGGGGGTTTCTGGGAGGATCCGCACGCCGGTTGCTGAGTTTCCTGTTTTTTTTTGGTTTTTCCTACATTTCTGTCCAGAGTGCAGATTAAAGTGGAGATTTGTCTCTTTTTTTCCCCCCCCCCGTCGAGTCCTTAAATCTTTAATGAAGGACTTATTTTTGAGTCATAAATATTCAGGTGAAAAATGAAAAGTGGGAACAAAAACGACAGTTTAAAGAGAAGCCTGGTCATTTTCACGTTAACAGCCTCATGAATTTCGTAGGTTCCCCCGGCTGCGCCGATGGAAGGGGGGGTGAAGATTAAAAGAGGGGTTCGCGGGACGGGGCGATTGCAGGACTGGTTTCGGGTGCACGGGGACACGCGTCCTTTGATCTTCGGTTTGTCATCGTTGGTGAAGAGCTGGTGAAGGGTGGAGGCGAGACTCCATACAGAGCTGGAAGTGGAGGTGGAGGTGGAGATCGCAGGTTAGCATTGTTGGGCTGAATGGCCTGTTCTCATCATTATATTATGTTATGAAGAAAATCTAGGGGGGTGGGGTTCAGCAGGGACAGCTGATTTATGATTGGGTGCGTGGATTGTCACTCTTTTGATAAATGATTTTTGATTGGTGGTTGTGACTTCTCTTTAGACTGACTTTATCTTTGACCCGGTCAGTGTGTGAATAGTGCGATGCTATTATCCCCCCCCCCCCCCCCCCGCACTGGTATTGTGAAAACTCTGCAGTCAGCAACCTCTGTTTAGCACTGCATTCTCTCTCTCTCTCTCTTTCTCTTTTTTTTCTCCTTTTCCTTTCCTCTCCCATCTTTGCTTTTCACTCCCTCGGTTTCTCTCTCCCTCCAAATCCTTCCCTCTCTCTCCCTCCTATCCTCTTATCTCTGTCACCCTCTCCCATTTCCTCTTCTGTCAACCTCCCTCTCTCTCCACATTCTCTTTCACTTTCTGTCATCTTCTCTCCCTCCCTCTGCCCCCCTCTCTCTGTCTCTCTGTCTATCTCCCTCTCTCTCTCTCTTTCTATCTCTGTCTGTCTCTCTCTCTCTGCCTTCCCCCACCCTCACCTTTCTCTAGTACACCAGTGCTCCTGAGGTGTGTCCACACACACACACGCACACACACACACACACATCTCAGCGTGAAGCGTGAAGTGGACCTTCTCTTCCCCTCACTGATAATTTACAGTTGCAAAAAAGAGCTCGAATGCGGGCCTCTGCTTCCGTCAGTTGGCCAGTAACCCCCTTCCCTCTCAGCCTTCCGGAGCTTTCCGTCTCTGTCTGAGGAGGTGAGGGTCACACCCCTCTTTGTGCCGGGAGTTTATCGTATCTCTGCACCACGGTGTTGAATCTGAAGCATTCTGCTTGGCTTTCTCGCGGGAGTGAAATTTCTCACCTCTGTACCGCCATCTGGTGGCGACAGCGTGCCGGTGCACCCCCAAATTGGTCACCTGCATTCTGCTGTCTCATCAGTCTGCTCGTTTCAAGGTTTCTTTTCTCTTCGTAGTTTCATGTCTTTTTCGACAGTATTTTAGCGCGCGATGATGCTGAAACTGATCTATGTTTGCTGTCATGTTCAGCAGGTTGTTTTTTAGTTTTCAGTTTTTCTCAGACTACCTCATTCTCGCCTTCTTACGACAGGATTTCTGGATCTTTTTTTTGTTAATGATGGGTTTTTTGTTTGCTAATAAGCACCATGTGTCCATATTTATCAGTGTTTAACTCTATTTTACTGTGTGAAGTTTGAATGCTACTGGCGTTGTTGCGTCACATGCAGTGTGGACTCAGTCTCCCGTGCGTTTGAAATGAAATGATGTCACATACCATGTGACCCACATGTTTGAAATGATGTCACATACCACATGACCCGCGCGTTTGTAACGATGTCAGGTACCATGTGACCCGCGTGTTTGTAATGATGTCAGGTACCATGTGACCCGCGCGTTTGTAATGATGTCATGCACCATGTGACCCGCACGTTTGTAATGATGTCAGGTACCATGTGACCCGCGCGTTTCCTGACGCGTCTGTAACGCTCTCTCTCCCTCCTGTCCCGCTGCAGGGCGATGGCGGTGAACGTGTACTCCACGTCTGTGACCATAGAGAACCTGAGTCGCCACGACATGCTGGCTTGGGTCAACGACTCTCTGCAACTCAGCTACACCAAGGTGGAGCAGCTCTGTTCAGGTGAGCCCCTCCACCCCCCCCCTCTTCATTTAAACATGTATGTGTTCATCCTGTAAATCTCATCCAGAGCGACTTGCACAGCTACTTACACAGCACTTAAATAGCATCCATTTATACAGCTGCAGATATATACTGAAGCAGTGCAGGTTAAGTACCTTGACCAAGGGTACAACGGCAGTGTCCAACCTGGAAATTGTACCTGCAACCTTTCAGGTTACAAGACCAGCTCCTTACCCATTATTCTACACTGCTGCCCCATGGGACATTAAGCAGGGACAGTGTGTAGCCCGTTAGCCGTAATGCTAACTTTCACCTGCAGTCCCTGGGCCGCTATTATACCCTGCAGCAGGGGCGCCTGACCCAGGTCCTCAGGAGCCGCGGTGTCTGCAGGTATCTGTGGCTTCCTTTCAGTTAGCGGGATAACTACGGCCTGGGGAACGAGGTGCGCGGACTCTCCAGCCAATGGCGGCTTCGGCGAATCGCTGGCGCCGAGGCGCGCCATGGAAACCGGCTGACACCGCGGCCCTCGGGGGAGCGGATTCTGACGCCTGTGTGCCGTGCGGCGTCGCTGAGCTCTCTCACCCGCTTAACCCTTCAAGGTGTGAGGTCACAAGCGCGTGATGACAGTGTTCTTAACTGAAGATTCTACTGCTGATGTCACAGTCAACTAAACAGTGACTGAAAGCAGTGGGGTTCTAGAACACTGACTCCAAAAAAAACCTGCTATTCAAGGGTCAGGGAGCACATGCTGAAGCAAGAGTGTAGGGGTGTGGGGTCAGTCGTTGTACCCTTGAGGAAAGGTACTTAACCTGCATTGCTTCAGTAGACATCCAGCTGCATAAATGGACACAATGTAAATGCTGTGTGAAGGGTTGTGTAAGTCGCTCTGGATAAGAGCGTCTGCTAAATGCCTGTAATGTAATGGAGCAGTAATGTAATGTAAGGTAATGAAAGACAGAGCCGTTTGAAGGACCCCCCCCCCCCCCGCCCCCCCCGCTCCCCCCCGCTCTCTCTCCCTCCCTCCCTCCACAGGTGCGGCGTATTGCCAGTTCATGGACATGCTCTTCCCCGGCTGTGTGCTCCTGAAGAAGGTGAAGTTCCAGGCCAGGCTGGAGCACGAGTACATTCACAACTTCAAAGTGCTGCAGGCAGCCTTCAAGAAAATGGGCGTCGATAAAGTAAGCCTCCCCTTCCTGTCCCTCCGCGGTGGCACCGCGGCGCACTACACCCTCCCTCCACAGGGGGGCGCTGAGCTCCACGGTCTGTAGGGCTAAGGCAGCGCTGCCCAACCCTGTTCGTGGAGAACTACTGTCCTGTAGGTTTTTCCACCCAAATTCGGCATATCTGACTCTACTGATCATCAGCTCAATGAGATCTCTAGGTGTCAGACGAGGTGTGCTTTGTTAGGGTTAAAGGGCAAACCTACAGGACAGTAGACCTCCAGGAACAGGGTTGGGCAGCCCTGGGCTACGCTATCGACTCCAGTTAGCGTCCAGCGGCCTGCGTTTCCCCTCCATTAAAGGCAGTGAAGTCACACGCGGTCCCCCAGAGAGGACACAGCTGCAGTATTGATTCGTGTTCAGAACAGGCCGGGGTTAAGTGCTCTATCTGAAACGCTTTTAACCCTTCACAGGGACTTGTAAAATTCCTGCAAATTGCTGTCTATTTATTTATTAATCTGTTTAATACTGCCTTGTCCCCTGAGGGCTGAATCGTTTAACGCTCTCTATGGTCCATGGATTTTTCATCCATATTTATTTCGTCCGTGTCGTCGTAGTCCCCCACCCACCATATCTAACGTTTTTTTTTTTCTTCTCTGTTATTTTAATTTTTAATTAAAAAAATTTTTTTTTTTTTTGTTGCAGATAATCCCTGTAGAAAGGTTAGTAAAAGGGAAGTTCCAGGACAACTTTGAGTTTGTGCAGTGGTTCAAGAAGTTGTTTGATGCCAACTACGACGGGAAGGAGTACGACCCTCAGCTGGCCCGGCAGGGCCACGACGCGCCCCCGCCTCACAATCCAGGTGAACAAATTTTCCACAAACCCAAGAAACCTTGTGGCCCCACAGGTAACACGCTGACCCCGCCCACCGGCCTCGTCCGCCTCTGCCGCTCCGCTTTTTACCCAGAATGCCCTGCAAAAAAAAGCCTGCTCTTGGCTACTGGTTTTCGTTTCCTTTTTTTTTTTTTTTTTTGTTTGTTTGTTTGTTTTTTTTCATTAAGCGGGTGAGCTACCGCTGTTTGTGTGTGCGCTACGACCATTCACGTGCCTCTGCCGGAAATATGAACCAGTAAACAAACAAAGGGCCATAAAATAGAGCTTTTTAATGTTCCTCTGTTCAGACACCCCTGCACTGTGGTGCTCAGTGCTCTTCTTTGTGAGAGAGGGGAGAGCTTTTGCCCTGGAGCCATTGTGCTGTGCTTCTGAAAATAAAGCCGCGTTTCCACCAAATTACCCGGAACTTTTAGTCCCAGGAACTACTTTTCCAGGAACTAAAAGGTTCCTTCAAACAATGGTTGCCTGCGTTTCCACCGGGGTCTAAAGTTCCGCGAAGATTAGGCAAATTAGTTCGCTGACGTGTAAAATAGCGACGTTGTCGTCGGTCCATCTGTCCTATGATTTATTCTGTAACCCCATACTACCACCGAAGTAGCCTACATTATTTTCTAATAACCGGGACAGCCCGGAGGGGTTTATTCCACTTGTATACAACGGGTTACCAACAATGACTATATATGGTTACTTTTGTATTTATTGATTTTTTAATCAATTTAATCACCTGGAATTGAAATATTCTTCTGCAGCCGTTTGGGCATATTTTACCGTTGTCAAGCAAAACTGTCGTTGGTAGTTGAACTTGGACCGTTGTTATGCAACAAAAAGGATATAACAGGCCAATAGTCAGATTGTAACTGTTTTATATATCCTCTCAAGCACATTCATTATGTTTTTATGCGAACATTCACTTTCATGTCTTGACATCCGAAGCGACAGAATGCATTCACATTTCCAATATAACTGGCAACAACAGCAGAAAACATGCACACGTTGTAAACAATTTGCTGTTTGATTACTTTCTCATCCTCAATTCCATATAGGCTAATCGCAAAATGACAAGAATAGAACGAAAACTCGGACTTGCGTGAAAATTTAAATTAGCAGTGGTACAGCCACCGTTTGCTTTCCATCGAAGTTACTGCTAGCCGAGCAGCGAAGTGTGCCCTCCAGATGCGAACCATGCACCATAAATTAGTCCATAGTCTTCCTGGTCTTTTTGTGGAATTGAAGAATGGCAGAGTAAAATTACGGCAGTCAGAAAAAGCTAAAGCGACGATTACTAGAATTAACCTGTTATTTTTCTCTGACAAAAAGTGCGGAAGGTGATTTCCAGTTTGCTTTTACTGTATCAACAATGTGAATTACGCAGAACTACCGCATACCTCACATAACTGTATCAAAACGTTTTGAGTCAATTACAACGGACTAACAAAGAAAATCCGGAAGAAAATATTCAGCAACCGAATTAATCCGTTTGAATGTTTTGGTACGTAATATGCTGTCCCAGCACGAATGCTTAGCATTTATAAAACGAATACTAAAGCAAGAAAAAGAACAGAAGAGCACACGTTATAATTCCAAGACGTTGGCAGGCTATAACTAAAACTAGTTACTGCGCCGCATAACATACAAGTTTGATTTGAAGTTATTATGAAAAATAAATTGGTTTGCGGCTGCATATTTTCAAACATGGCGGTTGAAAATAAATACAAAAAATGCTGCGTGTACTCGACCAATCAGAAATGTTCAGCGCTGCAAGCTCCACCCAAAAGGTTCCTGTACTTTCGGAAAGTACTACCCCCCGAGCAGGAACCTTTTGGAGGTAAAATAAAGCCCCCGGAACTAAATTTAGACCCTAGTTCCTGCGGTGGAAACGCACGTAGTTCCTCAAAAGGTTCCTAGTTCCGGGGTAAAGTTCCTGCGGTGGAAACGCGCCTTAAAACAATAATGCAAAAGCGAATCCACGCATCCCCCGCAAGGAAACAGCACATACTGTACTATATTGCGTGTGTGTGTGTGTGTGTGTGTGTTTGCGTGTGTATATGTGTGTGTGTGTGTGTGCGTGTGCGTGTGCATGTGTTTGTGGGTGTGTATTTGTGTATGTGCGCTTGTGCGTATGCGTGTGTATGTGTGTGTTTGTGTGTGTGTGTGTGTGCGTGTGTGTGTGTGTGTGTGTATTTATGTGTGTGGTTGTGTGTGTGCGTGTGCGTGTGTCTGTGTGTGTGAGTGCATGCGTGTGTGTGTGTGTGCGTGTGTGTCTATGTGTATGTAGCAATATCTGACAGTGGAAATAATGAGTACATTTACCTGTACATTGTGAGGGGTTGTAATATCCTTTTTGGTCTTGATCATATATTTTATTGCAGTATATTCTGTTTCCTTATATTGGCTTCGCCACATGTGGTCCTGAAAATAAATATTAAAATGACACACATTCCATCTGTGTGTGAGAACAGCAGGGGCACTTTAATGGTCGATACTTTTCTTGTTTCTTGTTTTTCTTATTTTTGACAGAATTTTCAGGGCATAATAATTTGCAGGAATTACGTGCCGTATAGATTCTTATTCTGATTTCTTATGCTAGTCAAGGTGAGACATTTGGAGAGTTTATGCACGTGGCATAACATACTCCAGAAAATTAGAACAGTGCATATATTCATATATTAATTTCAAATTCCTATGATCGACTGAATGACGTGTGTCATTTCTTACCTTTTTCTATAAGATTGATAATATATTTGAATTGTGAGTATCAATAGGTAATATCGACAATGTTACATAATTACGTGTCTTCCAGTAGACATAATTAGTGTAATGACAGGTTAAAGATGGCTAGGACTGCATTTCCCAGAGTATCTAAAACCTCTGAAACCTCTCTTAAAACTCTGTTCTGACCAATCAGCTCTGATCGATCTGCAACGTGACACTTTAATATCGATTAAATAGAGGTACCACATTTTAAAGAGAAAAATATGGTTTTATTTTTTGGTTGATCAGACAGATTTTTTGCTTCATTCTGAAGCTCAGCTGTGTAGCTGCATGCTCCTTCTGCTTCTCTGGGTGTTTTAAACTCTAGGCCAGGGGCGTCAAAACTCCAGTCCTGGAGGGGGCACTGTGTCTGCAGGATTAACTCCAGTCCTGGAGGGGGCACTGTGTCTGCAGGATTAACTACAGTCCTGGAGGGCCGCAGCGTCTGCCGGTTTAACTCCAGTCCTGGAGGGCTGCAGTGTCTGCAGGTTTAACTCCAGTCCTGGAGGGGGCACTGTGTCTGCAGGTTTAACTCCAGTCCTGGAGAGCTGCAGTGTCTGCAGGTTTTCAGTGTTTCAGTGATTAATTCGAGTCTTCGATTGGCTAAAGAGTTCACGCAGCTTGTTCTCAAGGCCTTTATTGGCTGCTGACAGACACTGTGGCCCTCCAGGACTGGAATTAATCCTGCAGACACAGCGCCCCCTCCAGGACTGGAGTTAAAACTGCAGACACAGCGCCCCCTCCAGGACTGGAGTTAAACCTGCAGACACTGCAGCCCTCCAGGACTGGAGATAACTCTGCAGACACAGCGCCCCCTCCAGGACTGGAGTTAAACCTGCAGACGCTGTGGCCCTCCAGGACTGGGGTTAGACACTGCGGCCCTCCAGGACTGGAGTTTGACGTCCCAGCTGTTGTTTGAGGATTGTGCAGCAACCAATGCGCTTCCAGTGCTTGTGGAGGGGTTGCCAACCACCTCGAAATTTTATACCAGCCAAAAATAAAAGTATATATTTATCTATAATACTCACTTATACCTGGGGTGTGCAGGAGGTGGGATTGTATTGAGTAGTCCTTGTTAATAATAATCCCGGATAGTTAATCTCTGCAGTGTATGGAAGGTGAAGCTGCTGTTTGTGAGATAGTTGTGCCCTGCAGTCTGATTGGTTCCGCCGAGTTTTAGCCGGCGTTATTTCATTGGTCCGTGATCAAGTCGACTTGGAGATGCCGCCTCCCATTGGACCCTCACCCACTAAAGATTGTGATTTGTCAGAAAATGGAACTGATTCCTGAAAATTGGGATGACTTATCTTACATCAACCTGGTCTGGCTCATTGTACCATGAAAGTAGATCTGTGCAATGCTAAAATTGGTTGGCAACCCTTCTCTGTTGCTTTGGAAGGGGGAATACCCCCCCCCCCCCCCCCAAAAAAAAAGGAAGCTTGCTTGCTGCTTTGGTTTAAACGTTTCGGGCATGTAGTGCAGCTGAGTGTCGCCGTGCCGATGTTGTTAAATGACGCGGGCCGGGTGTCCGTCAGAGTAACTCACCTGATGCCTACGCCCCCCCCTGCTGCAGTGCCTCAGAGAACGTCCCCCACGGCCCCCAAGATCATGCCCGCCCCCCAGAGGGCAATCAACAACCCCATGAGGAGGAACCCCCCCATGGCCAGAAACGGGGGAGGGGACACCGACGTGCAGATCATGGAGCTTAACCGGCAGGTCAGCGTCCTGTGATTAAATTATCCTTTAATTAATTAGCCTTTAATTAATTAGCCTTTGGACATTTATGGGGTGCTTTTAACCTAATGTCCCCTGCCTGGGGTATCTGTGTCCAAATGGGGTACCGAGTTGCATCATTCAAGCTGTTTGCTCATTGGTTAGTTAAAGAATGACAGGAGCCCAGGCCCCACCCACTGCTTTTGATTGACACGATCATGCACTTGATGAAAGTGTTTTTACAGTGTGCACAGCAGAATGTCCATTTCTGATCGGGCTTTTGAGAATATATTTACGTTAAAATGTCATTTGAATTAAAAGTTGTTTTTTTTAAATGTGTTGCCCAGATGTTTGGTTTTGACCGATACTCAGAGTTTTTTTTTAATTTATTTTTTGTTTCTGAAGCTGATGGATCTGAAGCTGACGGTAGACGGGCTTGAGAAGGAGAGGGATTTCTACTTCAGTAAACTGCGCGACATCGAGCTTATCTGCCAGGAGCACGAGAGCGAAAACAACCCTGTGCTCTCCCGGATCATCAACATTCTCTACGCTACAGAGGTATCACATACACACACACACACGCACACACATATGTACACACACACATTCGCACATGCATAAACACACACACAGTGAGTCTTTTTTCTCTTTGGTACAGGACGGCTTTGCTCCACCAGAGGATGAGGAGATTGATGGCCAGCCACATGAGGACCAGGACGAATACTAAACCCCTCCCTATACCTGCTCTCTTTCTCTCTCTCTCTGTCTCTGTCTCCCCTCTCTCTCTCTGTCTCTCTTTCTCTCTCTGTCTCCCTCTCTCACTGTCTCTGTCTCTTTCTCTCTCTCTCTGTCTCTGTCTCCCTCTCTCACTGTCTCTGTCTCTCTTTCTCTCTCTCTCTGTCTCCCTCTCACTGTCTCTGTCTCTCTTTCTCTCTTCCTGTCTGTCTGTATGTCTTTCTCTCGCTCTCTCTGTCTCTGTCTCTGTCTGTATCTGTCTCTCTCTCAGTTTATCCTTTATCACTTGTCTTCCTCTCCCCACTATTCTTCTCTCACCCTTCTCTCCTGCTCTCTCCATCTCTCCCTCTCTCTTTATCCCTCGTTTTCTCTCTCTCCCTTTCTTCCATTCCCTCAAGTTCCTCTTGCTCGTCCACCCCAGGAAAACAGCGCCCCGAAAACCCAGCAGAACTTTTTTACACAGGTCCATCAGAGGCCAAGCAGCCGGCAGGCTGACCCCTGAACCCTGACCCCCGACCCCGCCCACCGCACCATGGCACAGTGCATTTACGGAACTTTGCGCATAAATTATGAGGGAGGGGCTATGGAACAGCAGTCTTCTTCAGTGGGACTCTGCTCTTCCAGGGCTGGAGCCACCCCCCCCCCCCCCCCCCCCAAACACACACACACACAAACATGCCTACCCCCCACCCTCCTGACAACCAGCTTCTGCTGCATCGCATGGTTGCTAAGACTCATATTACACGCCACAAGTCAAAAAGACGCTTACCAGCACCAAAACACTGCACCTGAACCCTTTTTTGAATTATTTTCCATTTTCCCTCCAATAACTTTCACTGGTACTTTGTAAACTGTGTTCAGGGGCAAATCAACTGAAAAAATATATCAACCATAATCAAAGATTTGTCCAAAAAAAAATGGCGATGATGGGGTAGCCTATGATTATATGAGGACTGATTTAACAGCTTTTTTTGTTTTCAACGGACAGCATGAGGCGTTTTCTTTGTTTGTTTGTTTGTTTTATTTATCGTGTTTAATTTTATTTTTTATCAACTGGTGTGGGGGCGGGGGGGGTAGGGGGCAGGAAGATGTGGGGGTTGACAAGGGCGGTAGCATGTCGCTTAAAAAAAAAAAAAGAAATCAAAGGAAGAAAAGATAATTTTAAAAAATGTAATGGCGGTTATGGCGGGAACAGTAAAGGCCGGCCATTTTGGCTCTTCGGCCGGCTCTCCCCCGGCGCACATCTCCGTTGAGCATGTGAATGTCATAGATGCAGCAGTGAAGGAGTGATATATTTTTTTATCTTCTTTAATTCGGGGGTGCGACGCTCAGCGGGTGGTGGTTTCGTTCCTCTGTGCCCATCGCCTGAGTGTTTTTTTAACCGTGGGCCTCTTTCAGCGAAACTGTGAAATCTTATTTATTTAAAGCGATAAAAGGGCCGGCTAACGTTCGAAAGGTTCGGGCTTCTAAAATCAAGCTGATTTTACGAATGATTGAAATAAATACGGAGAAACTGAGCACCGCACCTGGCTGACGACTCCATTTCAGAGTTTGTGTTTTTTAGCTGCTATTGTTATTTTTATTATTATTATTTTTTTTTTTTCCAGTTTTGAATGTTTGGATTTGGTTTCTCTTGATATGTTCTGCACTCATTTAAAATGCCACACAGGTTGTGAGTTGAGGCGGAGGTGGGGAGTGTTGCATTTCAGACAAGAGGCGTGTGACTGATTGTGAGAGTTAGACTAAGCGCGCGCGCTTGCCCCCCCCCCCCAAAAAAAAAAAAAAAAACTGCTTGTACAAACCAACACCACAATTACCTGATTTGGAAATCTCACCTCTTAGTCTCTGATCAAATGTCTGAAATACAGTGGCCATAACAATCTTGTGCAAAAAAAACAAAAACCTGCATCTGTTTTGAGTTTTATTAAGTAAAATAAACTTGTGTGAAAAAAATGTGTTGGTGTTCTGTCATTGTTACATGCAAAATGTTGTTTTTATGCTGTTGAGTATGAGTGTGGTGTTTGTTAGGGATATTACGTTTAATTTTTTTGTGGAAAAAACACTATTTGTGCACTTTAAAGACCAAGCTTATGCAATGAGAACTGAATGGGTCCCAATGAAGGAAATGCTGTCTTGTCGCAAGGAAATAACCGATTCTGTGATTTACTTTTATTAGTTCAAGGTTTGCTACCATGCGTTCCTTCAATAAATAACATACAGTAGATATGGACTGCCACTTGTTGTCTTGACAGGTGCAAAGCATGCGATTTACTACCATTTACCTTATGTGAATTTAATGATTAAATCACTGTTTACTGAAATGCATGGCATCAATTTAATTATTTTAAACATAGGAATAATCATAGTTGGAAAAGAAAAAATGGCTAAAACAAAGTTACTAAAAAATACTGTTCAGTTCTTCCATAATTCTGGGTGGTCTTCCAAGTAATTGCTGGAATATTAATCAGTCTGACCTGTATATTAAGTCTAGTGTCAATGAGAAATATCCAACTCAAACAACGCTGGCTGACTCGTTGCTATGTAAACAGCAATTTAACTATTTTAATGTCCTTTTGATGCGGACTGTGTTGCTTTTCCTAACTTTTAACATCGTGTGATATTTCTGAAAGCTTGTCTGTGTCTCCTTCTCGACTCCCCTTGTATTGAATGGTATTGTATTGAACGGGACTGGATGACGTCACACTTACTGACAGGTATGATTGTTAATGGTGTAGACACTCATCTCTGAGCTGAAGGCACACAAGGCCGTATCCCACTGTCACTGTCAATACAATACGAGAGAAGGAGGAGCTTGCCAAAGATCAAAAATCATGAAGAACACGTCAGTCCTATACTATGAAGTATAATTTAGAGTAGTACCAAAACAACTGCATATGACCATTTAATACTACTACTACTACTAAAAATAATAATAATAGTAGTAATAGTAGCAGTAGTAGTTGTAGTAGTAAATATCATCATCGTCATCATCACCACTTCCAATATGTCATTAGTAGGCTGCCACGAGCTTCAGTAAATCAACATTGCGACTTTAAAATACTGGCTAATAAAATTATATATTTTTAAAATACGGCACGCATAGAATGGAAATGTAGCTACTCTTTCCAATGCAAGTAATTAGAAGCTGAGTTATACACTGAATAGGCTATGTTGTTGTGATGCAGTGACCAACAATTGGTGTTCTCGTGAATCATTTTGGTGGAATTAGTGGCGACAACTTGCGAAGTTTTTTTCTGTAAATGTGGTATGTACGCATATGGTTCCCTCTCGTCCGAGGAAGACTATGGCTTTCAGAAGAATAAACGTTAATATCTGACGTCATGTGGCAAGGAGACGTGGCAAAGAGACGCTTAAATCCTCAGACACCGTCAACCACCAACCAGGCGACCATTGTTTCCTCGCACGCAAGTACACAGCCGAGTAGTAAGGGGCGAGAAAAAAAATTTTAACAGACACGCAAAGCATTTGTCCTATTATTAGTTCGTAGTGAGATTTAGATAATGGCTTCGGCTGGGAATAATGGTTCCGTTGGCAAGTGGGAAGTGGTGAAGAAAAGCAAAAAACCGAACGGCGGAAAGAATCCATCTGACAAGAAATCGGGGGGAAGGAAAGCTCTGAGCGAGTCTAACCTCCCCAGGATTGACCCGACTCGTAAGTGGAACACATTACGGAGCGGTCCCCAAATTATCTTATTTTTATGATTCATTGTTGATGCGTGCAAAATGGCTTTGAATGGATTTGTACCTCGTACTATTTAGCTACTTCCCGAATTAACGTTAGCATGTAGCTAGCTTGCATGGTAGATAATTGGCTAGCCAGCCTACCAAATTCTTTTCTCCCTAAGTGTAGTTCATAATCCCATTAACATACATTACATGGAGTTAGCTTATTAGCCTTGATTAACAATACAATGTAACTATATTTTGATTATTTGTTATCAGTGTTGTTATACACTGTCAAGTGTTAGCTTGTGCCAGATGGCTAACTATTTAGCGGTAAACAGCGACAAGAGTTGACAAATGGCTAGCTAACGCTAACTAGCTAGCTAACGTCACTAATAGACCTTAAGATGAATCTATGTTGAGTGAAATTTGAATTGTCCGGTTGGGACAACGTTAATGTTGTTTTTGGGACGTAGGGTTAGTTTTTTATCAGTGATTAATTTGTTACGGTAGCCTCCCTAAGATTGAAATCTTTTCTGTTAGCCGGCCGGCAAGCTGGTTAAATTAGCTAGCTTGCTGATGATGAGTGTTAGCCTTGTCTAGCTATTTGGTTATAAAGCTAAAGTATGCTAGATAACATTAGTGTGCTAACGTCAGCTAAAAGCTAAGGGATGGACGGCTAGCTGCATATTTGGCAAGATGCGGGCTTGTCTTTGTGATCTTTTGTTTGTTTTAATTGTTGAAACTAGCTGTCTAGTGTAACCTGGCACAGACATGCCTTCGTGCTGACGGAGACTGTTTGAGCGAGCGGTCCAAGTTTGACTTGTGCCGTGGGGGGTATCTTACACGGGCACGGCATGTTAGCATGCTCTTGCGCGCGGGTGCTGACATGTGGCTGTCAGTCTAACCCTGGTTTCCCTTGTCAGAGTGTGCAATGAGGTGACTTTCTCCCCTCAGCAAAATACTTTTTCGTTAGATATTCCTCTTTGAAATGGCTGCCTAACCTTGTGGTTGGCGATCACTAGCATTTAAAATTGCGTTGGCAGAAATTTTGTTCGGGTTGTTGTGAGTTAGATTTTTTTTTTCCGATTTAAGTTCCACAACGCTACTTTACATTTACTCATCTTAACTTCTCTAGTCTGGTAGATGGATAGTTCGTCCATTTTGTCAGTGTTTTTAAGTTTGCGTTTGAATCGCTGCCCATTGTTTGATTAACAAGCTTACTTTTTAACGGCAGCCAGATGGTGTAATATCGCACTCTGAAGTTCAAAGTTTCTTTATCATTTTTGATCATGCTGCCTTGACGTTGCCATGACACTCAGGGCAGGAATCTCGCAGAATTGCCCTTGAGTTATAAATAACCATGTTGTTACTGAGCGAGGGAAGTGCTTAATCAACTTAGATATTTAGCTTTAGAAATCCTGCAGCCGCGTGGCGGTATACCGTCTTGGAATTTCATACCCTTGTGAATGTTTACCTCACAAGACCTACCTTTTTTCGTGGGGGTTAATCATAAATCAAGTCCAGATTTAGAAAGCACAAGTCCTCATCGCTCGCCGAAGGCGTTTTTAAGTTTTAAAATTTTCTTGCCGTGCGCTCGCGGTGTCGCGCATAATTCATTAGCAGGTTTGACAATCCCATGAAAACTCTGTTACTCATAATACTATAGTAGGCTACAACGAATGCGATTCTGAGAAGATGTATTGTGTTACAACTTAATTTTTTTAAACCACTGCTTTTCCCCTAGGACTTTAGGTTGCTAGAAGTGCTTACATGGAAATTATACCTTCACCCACGGAAGATCAGATGACATGTTTATAGAAATACCAGTTGCCGTCAACAGAAATGATATTGATCCAAATGGAGAGTTAAATTTAGATTTTCTAAACATATACTGGACATGTGAGATCTATAGGGCCCCCGCGTTTCCCACAAGTCGTAATATGACTCCCTTTCACCTTAAATGCTGCCGAGGTCGTTTTGCATTTTAGCAAGCAATGCTGTGGGCGACAACCTGTCTGATGTCGCATGTCATGTGCAGCAATTCTGTGCTGTAAATAAGCAGATACATATTGCCTAATCTAAAGAGATTAAAAATGAAATGTAAGACTGTAATTTTCCTTTCATTATTGTGAATTTGGCGGTGACGGATTTTAAAAAAATGATCTAGCCTCGCCGTTTTTGTGAACGAGCAGGGCATTCTAGTTCACTCCTGGAGGCGGCCATCTTGGAAGGTGTGTGACGCAATATGCCCTGGATTCGCAGTTGACGTGTAGTTCAGTGATGTGGAGCTTTGGCAGTAGTTATAGCTCTCGATGCATTGCGTGTGCGTGTTGTGCTGGAAAGTAAACCATCACCGAGGGCAAAAACTAGGGGAAATGACATTCACGTATGCGATTTTTCCTGACTTCTGGACTTATCCATGCGTGCTGTGCTGGAAAGTAAACCATCGGCAAGTGCAAAAACGGGGAATTAACATTCACTTATGCGATTTTTTGTGACTTCTGGTAAATGAGTAAATACAGATTTATTTATTTTTTTCATACCCTAGTTAGAAGTTAGGCCTTGGCTGTTTATTGTTGAACATTATCTACTGTAGTGGTTCTCATCTCGGGCCAGAAAGGGCCGGTGTGGGTGCAGGCTTTTGTTCCAACCAAGCAGTTACACACCTGATTCTACTAATCAAGGTCCTTAGTGAAGACTCCAAAGGTTGATCAGTAGAATCAGGTGTGTAACTGCTTGGTTGGATCAAAAGCCTGCACCCACACTGGCCCTTTCTGGCCCGAGTTGAGAACCACCGCTCTACTGCTTTCAGCTGTCAAAAATGCTCTTGTCAGAAACCTCTTGTTATCGCGCTCGACGTTACCCACGTCCTTAGGGCCTGAAAGTCAGCACTTCCGGATTAATAATGAAACGCGCGCCCTGAACGTTGCGTTCATTTCCATGCGCATTTGATCTCTGCAGAGACGGCTGGAAGCAGACCTAGACAAGCAATGCAAACAGGCCTGCTCTGTTGCGGATGAACGACGCCGTTCAAGGAGTTCCCGTTGAGCATGTGAGGTCCGGCGTGTGACTCTGTCGGAACCGTTATTTCTCGGGGCAAACCAAGATCGCAAAAATCGGCTCTTGTTGTTCCCGAATAAAATGTGACGGAAGCATTTCCTTGCTCTGATTAGATTAGAGACCTTTTTGCGCTGCGCTCCCCCCTTTTGCCCTACGATCATCTCTATCGTTCTCAGGCTCGTTTGCATCTATTTGTTTGGTAGGCGCTTTCGTCAAAAGCAGCTTCCACAGGCAAAATAGCAAAAAAAACTCCAGTGCAAATAAGTAATGAAATTAGCAGCGTCAGAATGTCCGGAGCAGACAGCAGACAGAAGGCACAGCGAGACGATAATCTCAAAGCTGCTCAACGCGATGCTTCCTGCCAGTTTACCCGGCCCCAAATGACAGATAGGACAGTTGGAGCTGAAATGGCTTGGACTGAGAGTGAGAGAAGGGAAGGTTGCAGTAATTATGAGCTAGGGCAGTGTGTCAGAGATTGAAGCAGGCTTTGCTCAATTCTGGGTGAGAGGGGACTCTGGAACTTGCTTCTTTTTTTTTTCTTTTTTCTTTTTTTTTGACCTTGTGATGCTTGTTGGAGAAGGGAACTTAAAGGCTGTGCCAAAACGCTCCCCACTCTAATGCATACAGTGTCCGGGAGGGGACGGGCAGGGGACAGGCAGGGGGCGGGGCAGGGCAGGGTGGCTCTCCAAACAGGACCTTCACCATCTCTAACGCCCTCTCTCCCACGCGTGCGGTGTCCGAGAGGGGGTGGAGGGGTAGGGGGCGGGGCCGGGCGGCTCTCCAAACAGGACCTTCTCTGTTGCCAACGCCCTCCCTCCCACACGTGTGGTGTCCGGGAGGGGGTGGAGGGGACAGGGGGGCGGGGCCGGCCGGCTCTCCCCAACAGGACCTTCTCCGTTGCTAACGCCCTCCCTCCCGCATTCGACGCAGCGCCGCTGAAGATGTCGGAGACGATCTTCGAGGGCTTCGAGAAGATGGCCAAGAAGCAGAACAAGGAGCAGGTTCCCCCGGCAACGGTCGCAGAACCGCCTGCCAAGAAGGCCGGCGCCAGCAAGCAGCCGAAAAAGTCTCCCGCCAACGGCGGGCCGGGTCCCGTCCTGTTCAGAACGCTGGAGGAGGCCGTGAACGCGGTGAGCTGCACCTCCACCCCATTTCAGTCCTCCACTCTCCTTCTCCCTTTCCCTCTTCTTCTGTGGTTTCTCATTTCAGAATAACACCTCACACTGTACGCTGCAGTCAAATGCTTGTGTGCTCGTGTCTCTTTTTTTTTTTAAAAAAAACAAAAAACTTTTATTTAAAGGATTTCTTTTTAATTCCTTTATTTAAATTACCTTTCAAGTCATCGCAGCACACTGACTTTGGCTGTCCAGACCTCGTGTTAAGTATTAAAATTTAAAAAAACTTTGACGCGCTGAAATTGACACTGAGATTGATTGCAATACGCTTTTATAAATATAAAAAAACGAGGCTTTCGGTCAACAGACAGTCATCAGAGCTATAAAGTGAGTCCAGTAGGGCGGGTATTTCTCTTACGATGAGTGAAAAAAGGGTTAAGCTGACACACCTGGTCTGACTGTCCAGAGCTGGAAAACGGAGGGAAAAAACTGTCTTGTTTTTACACTCATGAATGCCCCTGGATATTTGATTTGTAAAGGTGCAGAAAATGGCTCTCCTTGGTTGCGATGGGTCATTTGCATAGGGGCGGAGCTACGGCTGTTTTCTGCACTGTAGGAAAATGGACAGGTGGAGGGAAAAAACAAGTGTGTCGCTGTAACTTAGCTGGGGGGATCTCTGCATTTCAGTGTAACTTGTCGTGGGGGGGGGTCTCTGTGATGTGATTCACTGTAACTCATTGGGGGGGGGTCTCTGTGATGTGATTCACTGTAACTCATTGGGGGGGGGGTCTCTGTGATGTGATTCACTGTAACTCATTGGGGGGGGGGTCTCTGTGATGTGATTCACTGTAACTCATTGGTGGGGGGTCTCTGTGCTCTTCCTGCAGTTGGATATCTCAGAACTGCAGCAGCAGCTGGAGAGGAGCCAGAGCGTGTTCCCGGAGAACCCCTCCGTGTGGGTCAAGGACCTGGCCGGGTACCTCAACTGCAAACTGCAGGCCCCGGAGGGGGACCCCACGCTCAGCACCCACAGCTACGGTCAGTCTCCCTGAGGGGAGCCCCCTGGTCCTCCCCCTCTGTCTGCGGCCTGCTAACAGAGCCGGCCCCCTTTTTATTTTAGCTAACAGTGCCTGGCTGCTCTGTGTTCCGTTACATTCCGCTGCATTCCGTTACATTCCATTCTGTTCCATTGCAGTTCATTACATTCCACTCCATGCTGTTACATCCCACACCATTACGGTTCATTACATTCCACTCCATGCTGCTACATCCCACACCATTGCAGTACATTACTTCTGCCGCTTTCATTCTAGCACATTCAATTCCACTCCATTCCATTACACTGCACTCTGTTCCATTACAGTGCATTACGTTTGATTACAACACATGAGACGCGGTGGAGAGTGTTTGGTGAGCGTCACGCCCCCCCCACCCCCGGGCTCCACTGACACACACAGTTACGCTGCAGACGCGTGAGTCATCGGAGGAAGGCGTTTCAGTCACGGTTCTGAAATGCTTACGTTGCGGCGTGCAGGCGAACGTTTGCCTGCGTGGGCGTGGGCGTGTGCGCATGCATGGGCAGGCGTGTGCGTGTTTGTGTGCCTGTCTGCGTGTGGGAGGGCGTGCTTGGCACCAAGAGAGGAGGTGATTAATCTGTCAGGGATGTGAAGATGGGTGTTTAATCGTTATACCCAGGGAAGCGTTTCATTTCTGTGAGAGTTGAAACCGAAACCCAAACGCAGGCCGGTTTCTCTGCCCCAGCACGCACACCTGTTGCAGCTTTCGTATCGAACCCCTCCGTCCGACGTGCACAAGTCCTCCCTATCCGTTTTTTAAAGTGAAGTTTGTGGAATTTCAGATGATGAAATGATGTTATTTCTGTCTCTGAAAACCGAAGTTCACTGTGGCTGAGGCCAGTGGTTTGGTAAAGGTTTTTTATTTATTTTTAAATTTTTTTTTTAACGTCTCTCTGATGCTCTGAATTTCTGTTCCCTCATGGGCTAAAATTACAGCAGGGTTAGCGACACTAACACTGCCAGCAGAGACACGGGCTTTAATCCACTTCTTGAAACGATCCGTGCTGACTTAAACAGCTGGATGCTGTTATTGCGTTCTTGCTTTAGCCAGATAGCCATGGCTAGATTAGTTATTAATTAGCTGCATTAGCACTGTCCCTGCGGCTCAAAGTGTTCTCTCCCTGCAGATTACCCATACTGCCTTGCCAGTAAGGAGCTGAGGAGCATCATTAAGAGCCTGCTGGCCCAGTGCAGCGGGTCCCTGCAGGACTTCTTCGACCACTGCATCTACACCATGCTGCGCGAGCTGGACAAGGCCTCAGGTGCGTTTCAGCGCCCCGCCCCGCCCCGCCCCGCCCCGCCCCCGTCCTGCCCCCGCATCTGCCCCGCCCGCCCCCGTCCTGCCCCCGCATCTGCCCCGCCCCCGTCCTGCCCCCGCATCACACCTGCCCCCCTGTCCCGCTTCTGCCCCGCCCTGCATCCGCCTGACCCCAACCAGCCCTGCCCTGCCCCACCTTGCTCCCCCTGCCACACCCCATCCTGCCCTGTCCCACACCTGTCCCCCCCACCTTGCCGCACCCTGTCCAGCCCTGTCCCGATTTAACCACCTGACCCATCCTTCCTTTAGGGAACACACATGTACCGCAATATATTGTAAGTGGAAAGTAGAAATATATGTAAGTATAAAGATTTCAGATTTTAGAAATGATACATTTCTCAGCAGTGTCATTTCTAAAATTTGAAGTATGAAGGTGGCTGGGGGCTCTCACTGTTGCTGCACCCCTCCCCCCCCCCCCTGTTCTGGAATAATGTGAACTCTTCCCTCTGGCAGGAGAGCCGCTGCACGGGTACAGGATCTGCATTCAGGCCGTCATGCAGGACAAGCCCAAAATAGCCACCCTCAACCTGGGAGAGGTGAGCGTGTGACCAGGGGCCGCACACACACGTGTGCGCACATACACACACACCGTAAAAACACACACACTGACATGCCCCACACAAACACACACACACCTCCCACACACACACATGCCCCACACAAACACACACACACCTCCCACACACACACACACAAGACCACACATGCACACACACACACACACACACACACCACACACACACACATGCCCCACACACACACACACACACACACACACAGTAACATAACACACACACACACACACAGACAGACCACACATGCACACACACACACACACACACACACACAGACATGTCCCACACACACACACACACACACACACACACAGACATGCCCCACACACACACACACACACACACAGTGACATGCCCCACACAAACACACACACACACAGACAGACCACACATGCACACACCACACACACACACATGCCCCACACAAACACACACACACACACACACACACACACACACACACTCTCTGTGAGGCCACGTCTTGGCATGCTGTGCTGTGCCCTTTTCTCCGCTGTCCTGAGTAACAGCACTGGAGCCGTTTCATACTGAGTGTCATTGTAAGATCCGTTTCATTAAGGCAGATGTTATGTAACTTTATACCGTAAAGCTGTCAGCTGGAACACAGCCATAAGCCCCCTGAGCGGAATGTGAATGAGGAATCCGACACCAGTTACTCTTACCCCGGATTACACATTGTCATGCAGCAGATAATGACAGGGTTGTCCCCATCTCTCTCTTTCTTTCTCTCTCTCTCTCTCTCTCTCTCCCCCTCTCCCCCCCCCCCCCCCCCCCCCCCTCTCTCTCTCTCTCTAAAGCACCTGGAGCTGTTGCGGTCCCATCAGAATCGGCCGGTGAAGTGCCTGACCATCATGTGGGCTCTGGGCCAGGTGGGCTTCTGTGACCTCAGCCAGGGCCTCCGAGGTGAGTGTGACCCCAAACCCCCCCCCCCCCCCCCCCCCTTACGGCTCATGTGCCCCATGCCGCTACTCCACCATAAACACTAGGGGCCGCTCTAATAACTTTTACTGGGTTAGGCTTCCGAAGGGTTGCGAGTAGTTAAGCTGTCTGGTCTGCCCTCTCCTGGCAGTGCTGAGGTACTGCATCAGTGCCCAAACCTCCCGGGTGACAGAGCTCTCCCTGCACGGGGTACTTGGGGAAGGGGGGGGGGGGCTGGCTGGCTGGGGCCCCTCTGTGGGGGGGGGGGGGCGGCGGGTTTGGAAACCGCGATGCGAAATAAAACCCGCCGTCGCTGCAACCGCCACTTTTGGGTCCCCTTTCACAACGGCTCGTGCGGAGAGGGGAGGGGGAGAGGGAGAGGAGAGGAGAGGAGAGGAGAGGGGGATTGCGCCAGCAGCGACCGCGTGCTAAAGGTCAGCCAGCGGCTCGTCGCTGAGCCAATGAGAGAGGCCCGTTCCCTCCCTGACGCAGACTGGCCTCTGGTGTTTCCCCACTGGTTTTCTCACTCCAGTGGATGGTGGGACGCTGCTGTTGGCGGTTTAGGCTTCACACAGGGGTGACGGGGTTTTCTCTATACTAGTGACAGTTTTCTTTACGGTGTCAGATGAGTATATTGGCTGCAGGGCTGGTGATGTTTGCAGTGACTGATGGGTGTTTTGGACACCAGCCTGGTGATGTTTGCAGGACTGATGGGAATAGAGAATAGAGAGTAATGACCTTTTCTCTCTCTCTCTCTCCTCCCTCCCTGTTCCAGTGTGGCTGGGCATCATGCTGCCGGTGCTGGGGATAAAGTCCCTGTCTGCCTACGCCATCGCGTACCTGGAGAGGCTGCTCATGTGAGTATGAACAACGCTGAGCGGATGCGGACTGAGTGTGCCAAATGTGTGTGTGTCTGTCTGTCTGTCTGTGTGTGTGTGGTGTGTGTGTGTGTGTCTGAATGTCTGTCTGCCTGCCTGTGTCTGTGTGTCTGTCTGCCTGTGTGTCTGTCTGTCAATCTGTGTGTGCGTCTGCAGGTCTGTCTGCGCCTGTCTGTCAATCTGTGTGTGTGTGTGTCTGCATGTCTGTCTGTGTGTGTGGTGTGTGTGTGTGTGTGTCTGAATGTCTGTCTGCCTGCCTGTGTGTGTGTGTGTCTGAATGTCTGTCTGCCTGCCTGTGTGTGTGTGTGTCTGTCTGCCTGTGTGTCTGTCTGTCGGCTTCTCAGACTGTCCGATTAAGAAACGACTGGCTTTCATTGACACATCTGTTGTGTAACGGCTACGGCACATAATCATGCACTTTCGGCACTTTTTCCCCCTCTTTTGAATTGCTTAGTTGTGTGTGTGTGTGTCTCTCTGTGTGGTGTGTGCGTGTCTCTGTGTGGTGTGTGTGTTTTTAAATGCCATTCTGTTAGGGGATTTTCATAAATTTCCTGCAAGGAAGCTTCATCCTGCAAGAGTGTGTGGGACTGTCGGACTGGACAGTTGGGGGGAGGGGGGTTTGAATTGCGGTGATTTTTACAATTGCATGGCAGTGCTGTGTCTTTGTCGTTCGGTTGCACGCTAACGTGCTGCGTTTTTGTCATTAGGTTTTGTGAACGTTGCGTTTTTGTGATTTTTTACAATTGCGTTATGCTAATGTGCTAACGTGCTGTGTCTTTGTCGTTCGGTTGCACGCTAACGTGCTGCGTTTTTGTCGTTAGGTTGCGTGCTAACGTGCTAACGTGCTGCGTTTTTGTCGTTAGGTTGCACGCTAATGTGCTAACGTGCTGTGTTTTTGTCGTTAGGTTGCACGCTAACTTGACGAAAGGCTTCGGAATCATGGGACCGAAGGAGTTTTTCCCGCTGCTGGACTTTGCCTTCATGCCTAAAAATGCACTTTCCGCCAGGTAAAGCACAAACTGCTGCTGCAGAGATATCCTCACCAAAACCAGTAATGCTGCAGTCTAAGTTACATGCACTGTCATAATTAGAAAATACCTTTGCTACACTTCGCAATAATATGGGTAATTGTTTAATTTTCTGAGAAGTCCATATATTTACAATATATTGTGGTATTTGCTGTTTCCATGATCAACATGGTCTGACAAAACTAGGTTGCAATATTAAAGGATGGTAATTTGGGAATGCAGTTAACCCATGTAGTTTTATTCATATATGTGCTGTGATTTGAAAGTGTAAGCATTCCAAAATGAAATTGCCCCCAGAGCAGTGATCTCAAACTCAAGTCCTGGAGAACCAATCAGGATCCAGTTTAGACCTGGGTGTGATGTGTGTGTGACTCTGTAGCCAATCGGTGGCCCCAGAAACCAGCAGGTACCAAGGGCTTTTGGGACTGGAGTCTTATGGGCCTGGGGTCTGGGTCTTATGGGACTGGAGTCTTATGTGACTGTGTGTAACCCCTGCTGTGATGGGTGTGTAGCCCCTGCTGTGATTTGTGTGTAGCCCCTGCTGTGATGGGTGTGTAACCCCTGTCGCGGTTCAGCCTGCAGGACCAGCTGAGGCGTCTCTACCCGCGGCTGAAGGTCCTGGCTTTCGGCGCAAAGCCCGAGTCCACCCTGCACACCTACTTCCCCTCCTTCCTGTCCAGAGCCACGCCCCACTGCCCCGACGACATGAAGAGAGAGACGCTTTTATCCAAAAGCGGTGAGCTCTGGTCATAGACAACTGCTAAACCAGTGAACTAGGCCCCTGCCCCTGCCCCTGCCCCTGTCCATGTCACTCTGTTCCAAACCTGGGTCAAATACGTGTTTGTTTTGGATTCAAATACTTTTCTACACTTTACAGATCGTGTCTGGTGTATTGGAACCAATGAAATAAAAAGTGCAAGCCTCGCCTTCTGGTCATATTGGCAGGCTTAGTTGCACCAGGCAAGATCAACAGAGCACAGAAAAGTATTTGAATCCAAAACAAATACGTATTTGACCCAGGTCTACTCTGTAAGGGAGAGGGTGCCACGTTTGTTATACTTTTACTCGTACACTGTCACTCTGTCACATTACTGAACTGCCAGTCTCACTCCCACTCCACCATCACATTATTCCACTGTGTGCTGGACAAAGCTGTGTAGAGTTGACTGTTTTATTGTGGTGGGGGTCCAGGTGGGGGCCTCAGTTACTGGGTGGTTATTTTTGGGCGGTGGGGGGTATGTTGGGGAGCCCTGGTGTTTCTCACACTGGTGTGTGTTTGTGTGTGTGTGTGTGTGTGTGTGTGTGTGTGTGTGTGTGTGTGTGTGTGTGTGTGTGTGTGTGTGTGTGTGCGCGTGCGTTTCTCCAGCTCCTGAACAGCATGACTGAGTGCCTGTCAGTGGATCCTCAGAGCCTGGGGGTGTGGAGGCAGCTTTACACCAAACACCTGCCGCAGTCCAGGTGAGAGAAGCACCTGCACCTGCAGGTCACCTGACCCTGAGAAGCATTACCTGGGTGCCTTTCCCTTGTGTTACCTCACCTGCTGAGTACCTGTTCACCCTGAGCACCTGTTCACCTGCATTACCTGGGTGCCTTTCCCTTGTGTTACCTGAGCACCTGCTTTACCTGAGTACCTGTTCACCTGCGTGCACACACACACACACACACACACACACTGTCTCTCTCACACACACACTATGCCAGGCTGTCCTGCTCAATGCGTCTTTGTTCCGTCGCTAACACACAGTCGTTTTACGGCGTCTGCGAACACGACCTCCTCCTCCTCATCCTCCCCTCCTCCGCACTCATACCAGGCATGCTTTTGTGGGCGGGTCAGCCTGTTCTGTTAGTTTCTACTGTAAATCCGGGGGGGGGGGGGGGGGGGGGCAGGGGGTCAGAGTGCAGTATTTCCACATTGTGCAAAGAAGGGAAACACTAAGTAGGGGGGGAAACAGTGCTGTAGTTCAAAGCCATACAATCAGGGTTTTCAGTGAGTCCTTGTAAACCTTGCAAAACACTGTTTTTTTGACTTGCTGTTTTTTTTGCGACATCCTCTTCTGTGTCCAGTAGAACAAAGCCCAGTTTTGTTTCTGCAATGTTCTCTTCTCTAAATTACACCATGTCATTGATTGCGGCCGTTTGAGTGCAGGGATTTTTGATCAAAGTCATGTATCATTTTCTAAGAAAATTGCTGTACTAAATTGGGTCATTCATTCAAAAAAAAAAAAAAAACAGGCCCTTGGAAATGAGGAATGTTGACCTTGAGAGGGTCCTTCAATGCAGCACGTAGAAATGCTGTAGGTACTTTACAAACAAGACTGGCTTGTTTTCTACTGGGCACTTTTACAAAGAATTTGTAGTTTTGTAACTTCTTTTCTTGCTGTTCCTTTTTTGCAGCCTTCTGCTAAATAATCTCCTTAGCTCCTGGAACACGTTACCCGCTAAGGTATGTGCTTAATATTGCTTTAACAGTTTTGTGCTACATTCATTTCTTAATGAGGCTCTGGTGTTTGTTACTGCTACCAGTTTGACCACTAGAGGGCAGCAGAGGTTGTTCTCACACTTTTTTTGTGTTTTCAGCTGCGCAGGAATCTTCAGGAGACGGTCCAGTCTTTCAAAGTGACCAATGAGGAGATGAGGTCGTCGCCAGCTCTCAGGACGTGTTGGAATGCAATGAGCTGTGCAATGTAAGGGTGCCGCGCAGGGCCAGAAAGCACCGTGCTACGTAGCGCTTCCTCGTGCATCAGGGACAGGGAACCCAGTTCCCCAGGGATCCATGTCTGGTTTTGTTTCCACCGATTACCCGGGCGCTGTTAGCTGATTGGCTGTGTACACCCAATGGCTGTTCATTGGCTGATTAGGTCACAGTTAAGCATTTTATATAAGGACACGATAAGACCCCTGAGCTGAATGTGAATGAGGAATCTGACTCCAGTTGCTCGTACCCTGGATTTTACAGTGTTCATGCAGCAGGTTCTGTCCTTTACTCTCTCGCCCTCTCTTTCTATCTCTGCCTCCTTTCTCTCTTCTTTCCCCCTATCTCGCTCCCTCAGAGCCTGCAGCTGAAGATGAAGGGGCGGGGCTTCCCCTGGACCCGCCTACTGTTGGCCGTGCTGGTCTTTGCCGCTGGCTTCCTGGTTCACGACATCCGTTCCCAGGGCTCTTTCAAAGGTCTGTACCATTCTCAGTGTCACACGGGGGGGAAAGGTCTGTAGCATTCTCAGTGTCACATAGGGGGAACAGTCTGTACCATTCTGAGTATCACACAGGGGGGGAACGGTCTGTACCATTCTCAGTATCACACGGGGGAGATAGGTCTTTACCACTCAGTACCACACAGGGGGGGAAAGGTCTGTACCATTCTCAGTATCACACGGGGGAGATAGGTCTTTACCACTCAGTACCACACGGGGGGAAAGGTCTGTACCACTCTCAGTATTACACAGGGGGAAAAGGTCTGTACCATTCTCAGCATCACACAGGGGGAAAGGACTGTACCATTCTCAGTATCACACGGGGGGAAAGGTCTGTACCACTCTCGGTATCACACAGGGGGGAAAGGGCTCGTTTTTGGGGCTCATTTTTGGGAGCGGTGACCTCACTCACGCGGCGCCCCGTTGCGCTCTCTCTCAGCCTCGGCGACGGCGGGGTACCTGCAGCAGTCGGGCCTCCTGTCCGTGTCCCAGCAGGCCTGGGGCAAAGTGTCGCACTACTCCCAGGAGGGCGTCAGGTGAGCCGCCCGCGCCGCGAGGCGAAGCACCGAACATCACTCACCTGATCCTATAAACCACCCACAGCCAGGTTTCTGCTTTCACCAACTTACCCCCTCTGTTAGCTATTGGCGGTCTGCATCAATGCTGTTTCACCAGTAGATTCCTAGATTACAACAGTAAAACTGTTTGGCTAGTTCAGACTTCAGAGTTTTTTGAAGAAAAGGTGTAACACTTGTGTTTACGTGTAAGAAAAAGTTACAGTAAGTTGATTTGTATCTTGTCCTTTAGCCATCTTTAATAACCTTTATCAGGAAATTTGGTGGGAATGTCAGATCATGTATATGACTGTGCTAATTAAATAATTAACCTCAGAAGTTGGTGTGGAATCCTAAAGCAGATATGGCTGTCCTCGCCCACCCCTGGCTTAGCGGTCTACTTTGGGTCATTTTCCTTCCCTAACGGCGCGCGTGCGTTTCCCCTCGCGCAGCTGGCTGGAAACCAACGCTCCGTATTACTACTCCGAGGCTGTGACCGCGGTCGGGCCCGTCCTGGAGGTCGCCTGGGAGAAGACGAAGGTCGGCACGGTCTTCGTCGTGGAGCAGTGCTCGGACCTGGTGGCGTGGGTCAAAGAAAACGCGCCACGCTTCATCGAATGGGTGAGCAGAGCCGAGCCGAGCCGAAGACACAGGAAGTGCGTCTCGCTATGAAGCTAATTTGTTTGTTTCGTAACACATCTCAACATGTCACTTGTTACATGTTGCCCCATCCCAGCACCTTTTGGTAATTTGTATTTGTCCTAATACTGTAGCTTATTCTTCTGCCTAGTTGGCTTTGCAGAGGTTAGGTTAGAATAGTGTTCACTGTGTGAACTGTGTTCTTGGCTAGAAATAGCTGTACAAAACAAGTATTTTACCTTTCTGAACTTGTGTTCAGCAGTTGCCTACGACCATGATATGCACTTTTTGTACGTCGCTTTGGATAAAAGCGTCTGCGAAATAAATGTAATGTAATGTAACATCTGTTCCTTTTTTTTTCCCACCCTTCAGCTTAACGCCAACATCCCTGAGAGCGTGTTCCAGTTCATTGAGTATCTGAAGGAGCTCCTGGTGTTCATCCATCACAGCTATGTCCTGCCGTCTCTGGCGTACGTAAAGGTTTCGCTGGAACACGCGTGGCAGATGTTCGTAGAGTCCTGCGAGTAAGTGACACAGCCGGCCTCTGGCTTGGTATTGGTTACTGCTCTTTAGGAGTACTGGTATTTTAACATCAACGATTGGTTGAAATGGATCCATTCTGAAGTTTTGAAGTGCAGTACATTTTTATGAAGCAGATCAAACGGGTCAATCCGTGTTTTCAGTGTTTAGTATTACGTTATTCGTGATCGTGGTTTGCGACGAGTAGTCGACATCTTGATTTTGGCTTTTCTGTGCACGTCTCAGTGAATGGCATTGAACTGCACTTGCGTGTTATTCATCTCTCTCTCTCTCTCTCTCTCTCTCTCACTCTATTTTTAGTGGTGAAGTGTCGTTACATTGTGTGCAGAACCACGTGATATCCCTCTCCAATTCCACCTGGACGTACATGCAGGACGCCACCGTGGCCGTTAAGAACTGGGCCTCGGACCTCATGTCCCGGTCGTGAGCCGTGGTGATGTCACACGGAACTATCAGAGACTGCAACTTGCTTGTGTTCGCCCCCTACGGGGGACTTCAACCAACTGCGCTTTCTAAACCCCTTGCTTAAAGAAGGATTTTTTTTTTCTTTTTGTTGAGAGAGATGGAACAGACACTTGACTCTTTCTTCTTTTTCTTTTGTCAGACTGCATGAAATTTTATATCACACTTGTTTTTCTACCGAAAGAAGTTGTATCATGTATGGGTGCACAGGCATTTTCCTGTTTTTTTTTTTTTTTTTTTTTTTTTAAACAGAGGTATTCAGGTTTAAAAATAACCAGTGTTATTTCAGAATTAATTGTCAAATGGGAACAAACTTGGACAACTTCCAGGGGTTCTGCTTTGAAGATATTTAAGGGTAATCTGCAAAAAAAAAAAAACACAAAAACTAGGCTCTCACTGAAGCCAAACTCTTTGGTCTGTGTCTGATGGTTGCTGCTTGACTGAAACAAGAACGCTTTAACTGCAGACTGTTGAAGCCCTGCCGTCCTGAGTGAAGCCCGAGTTCATCTCTCGCGCTTCAACAACATGAGCCATGCAAGTTCGGAAGGTGGACGGACACCCGCTTTGTGCCTAGCTCCAGTTTCCTTAATTCTTTTTTTAAATTTTTCTTTCTTTTAAAAAAAAATATATATATATGATGATGAAATAAAAAGGTTGTATTTGTGTACGTCCCTTGTGAAAGAGCACTGGACTGTGGACTACTACTGCTGCTTGATATCGAGGCCCGCTTTTTACTTGAACATCAGTTGTTTTTCTGTTCGTGGGGCGATTCAGTGACGATCCACCTACCTCCCGTGCGGTTTAGATCTAGGCTTGTTGCTCCTCTCCTGGGTCCCTGCATAAAGTACATAGACCATACCTGACCCTTGACCCCTGACCTTTGACCCCCCTCCCTCCAGTCTGCCATGGCATGCATTTTCCCTGGAGAGGAGTGGAGTGGAGTGGAGTGGAGAGGATAGGATAGGATAGGATAGGAGAGGAGAGGTGAGGAAGGGTGCATGGAACCCCCGGACCAGGGGAACAGACTGTTTTGGGTTTCAGGCCTGTGAAGAGAGAGAGGTGGATTTATAAGCTGCTCTGGTCAAAACCAATGAAATAAAATAAAATTCTAAACATCAGCCTGAAATTGTGAATCAGTTTGTGACTTTGTACATGTGAAATGTTTATGAATAAAGATTGCTGAGCCCGTATCTGTGTTGTAGTTGATGAGTAACAAGTTACCCGTGCCTGGACATGGTCTGTGCTACTTTGTATGGGCACTCTATATTGTATATTAAGTATTTATGAGGGGGCATAGTCCAGTCACAGCTTCCATAGCGAATGTGATGCATACTTTCAGTGGCATTTGGTGAATTCCCGTTATCTTAAATATGTATCTTACTGTCTGTGCCTTTCTGTTGACAGCCTCTCTTTCTAACCAACCGTACAACAGAACGGCTTTTAAACTTACGGTAACACTGTCTCGGAGACTTTCAATAGCTGTCGAACCGGTTATTCCATTTCTGTACTGTCCAGTTAATTTTATTAATTGAACTTCACGCAGATGGTGCTTCCAGGTTGTCTGACTTTGAAGGTACTAGCACAAGAACGTTGGCTAAGAACCACGGTAGAGGGCGGCGTTTGCTAATGGTTGTAGTAATGCAATAACGTGTCGTTGCCTAGGCACCAAGTTAGGGTGCTGATGAATTTAGGGAGGATTTTGGATTATACCTGTTCGAACAGGAATGTAGTCGGCGAGCCTTCGATAGCTCAGTTGGTAGAGCGGAGGACTGTAGTGGGATACAAAGTAATCCTTAGGTCGCTGGTTCGAATCCGGCTCGAAGGACTCTCTTTTGGTAAGTATTCCCGTGTCTGGAAATGATCGTAAAATATTACAGAACGTATAGCGATATAGTATCTGTAAAGAACGTATAACGATGCGACGAATGAGTAGACAAATTACGTTTTTTTGGTAAATGTTTACGGGTCTTTACAAAAAAAACTTCGACTTCGCGTATGTGTTGTCGGGGGATTAGCTCAAATGGTAGAGCGCTCGCTTAGCATGCGAGAGGTAGCGGGATCGATGCCCGCATCCTCCATTATTTACTTTGTTTACCCTAGTGGATGCGCTGCTATTTACGTTGGCTTTGCGCAAACAAACCATCTACAACGAAACCCTTAATAAATGCTACTGCGTGCTGCCTACATGCTAAGCGAGAAAAGCTCAACTAAACCAGCCAATCGGAAAGAACTTTGCTTTTACGTGGGCAAACCATGAGCCAATCAACGCACGAGTTGTTGTCGTTCCGCGGAGACGGGGGTCGATGGGTTTGTTTGGGTTTAAAGAGCTGGCTGTTGGTCGGGAAATGGGACGCACATGAAATATGAAAACATTACAGTAATAAACACATTCCTTAAAGAAAACCCTGGCAATTTATGCACTTACTCTGTCTGTGTAATCGGAGCTGTCGTGTGGGAGCACCAGTGCCTTCAACAAGGAAAGAACGATTTTTGCATTCATTATTTGCAAGTAAGCATAGCTAAACTTGGCTACCAAGCTGATTTTGTTGTTATCGCCTCTGCAAGCTGATGCTACCTATCTATCGATGCAATATTGGCTTTATTGTGCATAACCATAGGGAATTTGTCTGAAACGTGCATTGAAAGTGTATCTTGCAAGCTAGCTAAAATGGCTTGAGCTACATTCGTGAAACAAACGGCTTGCAACCGCGAGCTTTTGCTATTGCATTTCTTCACATTTGTGACTAGCAGTCGAGAGCTGAAATTATGTTAGCTGGCTATTGCCGTTCTGGCCGTGGATAAATATAATTAGAGAGTTTGAATAGCTGACGTCAGTTAACATTAATTACGCTATTGGGAGTAATTGGAAAGCCGAGTAGCCTACTAGCTAGCTTTAGAAAATGTTTTATTTTTGTTATTTTAGTTACAGCTACACGGTGTAAAATTGATATCTAGCCAGGTAAGGTTTGCTATATTGCGAGCTAGCATGCACGTTTAACGTTTGCAAGTAAGCTAGCAAGCTACCAGCCCAAAAGGCTTAGCTGCCTGGCTAACGCTTGGATTTCACTTGGATCTTCACTTTCACTTGGAAATCCCGTTGACATTCTTATTTTCTTCCATTATAATTGCTTTCATTTTTCTGTCTCATCAGGTGTCAATGTTAAATATGCATCACCTCAGGGAATTCAGAAGACCAATACACGACTTCAATCCTGCATCAGTATGTACAATAAGATTTTTTTTTATTTCAAGAAAGCTTGATGTCATATAAAAGTATAAGACAAAACTACTAGAATATTGCGAATATTTTATTTTTCGCTGTTGCTGTTTTCAGTAATTAAAGGTAGCACTTGATGGGCGGAGAACGGTTTGAGTCCGACCTCAGCCATTGTCATTACTTTGTTTTCACAGCTGTCTGGATTGGTGTGACCTTCTTCATGAGGGACAGGGCAAGAAATTTGGGCGATCCTTCAGGCTCAGAGTACAATTATGGAGTTCCGCTTCGGAAATGTGATTTTCAGCTCCAAGTTCGATTCGGGTAATTTGGGACGGGTTGAGAAAGTGGACCGCTCTGAGCCGGAGGGGGAATCTCAATTAACGGGGACCGGGATAGCCATACCCGGGGTCCTGGCTGGGGGTGCTCCCAACCCGGACTATGAGTTCAACGTTTGGACTAAACCCGATTGCGCCGACACCGAGTTCGAAAATGGGAACAGGTAAGCTCTATAACCAAGTGATTGGTTTTCTTAACTTTGGTTTTTAGTGGTGCGACATTTATCGCCTTAATAAATGGAAAATTATGACGGTCGTTACTTGTGGCACGTAAGGGATCAGTAATTTAAAAATATATATTTGAAAAAACTGGTACAGTGCCGATGAAATTAGGGACCAACTAATATTACCTCTTACACCTTTTTTTAGGTCCTGGTTCTATTTTAGTGTCCGTGGCGCAGTCCCGGGAAAGGTTATTAAAATCAATGTGATGAACATGAACAAGCAGAGCAAGCTGTACTCGCAGGGCATGGCGCCGTTCGTGAAGACGTTGCCCATGAAGACGCGCTGGGAGCGGTTGCGCGACAGACCGACATTTGAGGTGCGTTGCCATGGTAGCCGCGCCACTGGGTAAAACGCCTTAAGCAACCCGAGAACGGGTTGCCGGTTAAAATCTCAGGTGGTGTTTCATTCCCATCGGGTGTTCAGTTTTTCTGCCTTTTGATGTCAAGGTTCTTGACCTGAATCCCCCCAGTAAACAGCCAGCCACGCGAATAGTTCATATACGTGGTAGGAATAATAATACAACGTCTGGTAATGTATTATTGGCCTACTTGTAACTTCAGATCCACCTCAGGAAAGTTCAGCTTAGGTAACATAGCACCCTAGCTCTAAACATAGCATCTTCCTATTCTCCCTTGTGCAGTAGGGCACACAAATTATGTATTATTTTGTTTTTAAAGGATTTCTGTCATCATTTTTGCAAGTTCTATTGTTAGTGTAAGTTACTTGGTCAGTGGGTCGTAGCTGGATTGTGATGGATTCACCTAGCCTCTCTTTTCTGGAGTGTAGTATGGCGTAAAAAAACCTGCGTAGCAAACCTAATCAATTGAACAATCAGCACTTACAGGTCGACCGCCTTTTTTTTTCACCTTCAGATGGTGGAGAACCAGTTCATTCTGTCTTTCCATCACCGCTTGCTGGAGGCGCGGGGGACCACAACGTATTTCGCCTTCTGCTACCCGTTCTCCTACGCCGAATGCCAGGACATGTTACAGCAGCTGGATCAGAATTTGTCAACACTATGCACCTCAGTCCAAACAGGTGGGGGCAAACAGCAGGGCATAGGCTGTGCTGTACTAATTCTGTCTTATTCTGAGCAGCTGTCCCAGGTCATAATGCCCTTTCAGTCAATACCATTGTCGGTTTATTGTTGCGTTGTGGCAAAGCAAACCGACCATCTGGCTTAAATGTTTCGTGAAAACACAAATAATGTCCCGCCCATTTATATCAACAATTTCACCCAACAAAGCTGTGCTGGTATTGTGATGTATTTAGTGGGCAAAGTAGTGTGTGTGTGTGTGTGTGTGTGTGTGCGCGCGCGCGGTTGGATGGGTTTCTGTTCCCCTCGGGCAGTTTCAGTCTCTCGAGTGAGGGGGAGGGGAGTGCTGCAGGGCTTCTGTGTGGGTCATCACTGGCCAACAGTCACCCTGTGGTAGTCCTTGGTCATTAGTCACCGTGCAGTAGTCGTTGGTCATTAGTCACCCTGCAGTAGTGTTGACCCTGTCCCTGTTACGGTCAGAGCGAGGCTGACTCACAGCAGCTACAGGCACTGCGTGTGAAATGCAGGCTGGCTGGTCGGTCAGGCCAAGGCTGTGCGAAACTCACCGGCGTCGTTGCCCCCCGCAGCCCCTTGGACTCCGTGTACTACCACCGGGAGGCGCTGTGCCTGTCGCTGGACGGCCGCCGCGTCGACCTCATCACCATCACCTCCTGCCACGGATGCTGGAGGAGAGGGAGCCGCGGCTCGATAGGCTGTTTCCCGAGGGCCACACCCCCCGGCCTCACCGATTCGCCGGGAAGCGGGTGAGTGACACTCCCGGGAAACTCACATCCTCCAGTCTCCATAACGGCTTGCCAGGAAACGGTTGAGGGTGTGTAGAAGGGGTGTTACTACTGTAGTTTAGCAAAGCCTGAAACAGGTGCGAATCGTTGCCTGGTTTACTGCGGCTCACGGGTGATTTAAACAACCCCCCAGCCTGTCCCCGCACCCTTGCACAGCCTCCTCTAAATTTAAGGAGAGGCGGCGGGCGGGGTCACTGTAGCAGAGCTCTGTAATTGGGCACAGGGTCTCGTTAAAGAGAGAGAGAGCCCCACGCCGCCTCGCCCCTGTCCTCAGGGTTCCACTTCACAGCCACACATCTGAGCAGGAATGTGACAGGGTGGCGATCCAGTGGATCCTGTTTCCTCCAGTACGGACACAGGACCAGCGTGCGAACTGGCACGCTGCGAATTGGTTCTGAAGGACAGAAAAGGCTTTACAAATGGCTGTGCTTTTATCAAAATGACAAGTGAGACTCCAGTGTACAGTGACCGTGATGCCATTGTTGCATTTAAAAAGGGTAATTGGAGCAGTCGTGTCATGTGCCCACTTCTCCCCATTGGTCAGGGTCTGCTCCAGGCTAAATGTGGCACCTCCTTTGTAAGTTTTCCACCTGTCCAGTTTGTCTCTGGTCGGGCTGGTTCTGTTCGTGGGCTGACTGCAGGGTCAGGTTCTCCCACGAACAGGAACGTCCTGTTTCCGTAAAGAGGTTAAAGTACGCGAGAAGAAAGGAGGCATTCATCCGGGAAAGACTGAGGAGCCAGAGCGTGCTCTGCTCGGACTCGACAGGCCGTCGCCCGGGGAAACGGGCCGATGGGAAGTTATCTCCTCGTCGCCCGCGTTTCGTTCGGAGAGACGAGGCGCTCCTGTCACTTTAAATCACCTCTGGTTCCGTCCCCTCTCCTGCTTTAGAGCTTATCCTTGGGTCGCTGTGTGTTTCTGACACGTCGGCTGAATGATGAGGCAGTTCTCTATACCGATGGCCCAGTCAGATTTTGCGAAACACAAAAAATGGGCAGGGCTATGGTATGACGTAAGTGATTCACGGATTTGAGCCAATTATAATGTTCTAACAAGTCAGTGATCGACAGGTTATTGTAGCCCAACCCAATATGGGGTTTGTGAAGCCTCACTCCCCTTTGTGAGCTGGCCTGTGACCCTGCTGGTGGAATCGCACCTTGCCCCGAAAGGCCGAAACCGCCAAGGGAGAGCGATGATCAGACAGCAGGGGGCAGCGTGGAGCAAGAGGCGGAAGACGTTAACGCTGACGTGTCTCGGATTCCGTCTCCCCCTCCTCCTGCCCCCCCCTCGCCCAACCCCCCCCCCCTAGGTGTTTTTCCTGAGCAGCCGGGTGCACCCGGGCGAGACCCCCTCCAGCTTCGTCTTCAACGGTTTCCTGAACTTCATCCTGAAGCAGGACGACCCCCGCGCCCAGATGCTGCGCAGGATGTTCGTCTTCAAGCTCATCCCCATGCTCAACCCCGACGGGGTCGTCCGGGGTCACTACAGGTACCACCACGCTACACCTGAACACTGCATTAACAGTAATGGAAGCTTTTACGATTAGCTTTTAGCATTTAGCGGACGCGATTATCTAGAGCTACTTACATCTTATTCATTTTTTTTTCATATAAGGCATTTTTACAACTGAATATTTACTGGAGCTGTTCAAATTAAGTAACTTTGCACAAGGGTGCAAAAGCAGTTGCGAGGACTAGGATTTAAACTTGCCTCTGTTTTGCAAGCACAGTTTTTGAAACCGTTTCACCGCAGAGCTAAACTCCGGATGTGTCCTTTTTTCTCCCCTCCTGTCTGCCGTCAGAACGGACTCCAGAGGGGTCAACCTCAACCGGCAGTACCTGAACCCCAGCTGGGAGCTCCACCCCTCCATCTACGGTGCCAAAGCTGTGATCCTGTACCACCACCTGCACAACCGCGTGGGGCCGGACGCGCCCGACTGGCGGACCTTCGCCTCGTCCCCATCCTCCAACCCGCTGAGCACACGATCTTCCAACCATTCCAACACGGGCAGGCGGAGCCCGCCCCAGGCCCCGCCCCCGCCCGCCGCGCCCCGCCCCTCCGCCGCCGAGCGCGGCCGGAACCTGCGCAACGGCGAGGAGCTCGGCGAGGGCGACCTCATCCCGCTCCTCGGCGGCTCCGGCGCCCCCGAGATCGCCATGGTGACGGAGGAGAACGGGGGCCGGCCCTGGGGCGTGGAGGCGGAGCCCCAGAAGGGGGTGGAGCCGGACTGTGACGGGGAGGGCGAGGGCGAGGGGGAGGGACCCTGCGACCACAACGAGGCACCGCACGCCTTCAAGGCAGCCACGCCCCCTGAGGCCCCGCCCAACCCCCACGCCGCCGCCGCCGCCGAGGACGTCCCCCCGCAGGAGAGCGGCGTGGCATTCTACGTGGACCTCCACGGCCACGCCTCCAAGCGCGGCTGCTTCATGTACGGGAACAACCTGTCGGAGGAGAACGAGCAGGCAAGGCGCTATATAGTCTCTGTATACGTGTTCGCTCTCTCACATTTATGCAGCTGTACAACAGCGATGGTTAAAATCGAGTGAATGTGTTTTGAGCACCTGTTTTAAAATGTTCGTTCTCTTTGCGTTGCGGCCCAAATGAAGGTGGAGAACCTGCTGTACCCGAAGCTGATCTCCGTCAACTCGGCGCACTTCGACTTCCTGGGCTGCAACTTCTCCGAGAAGAACATGTACGCCAAAGACAAACGGGACGGCCAGTCCAAGGAGGGCAGCGGCCGCGTCGCCATCCACAAAGCCATCGGGCTCATCCACAGGCAAGGCGCGGCTATCGTGGCGCTAACGCTATGCTATCTCGATGCTACCGCTGTGCTATCGCTGTGCTGTCGCTAGGCTATCTCTATGCTATCTCTATGCCACTGCTGTGCTATTGCTGTGCTATCTCCGTGGTAATGCTATGCTACCTCTGTGCCACCGCTATGCAATCTCTGTGCTATTGCTATGCTACCTCTGTGGTACTGCTGTGCTGTGCAATGCTACGTTACTGCTACGCTGTCGGGCTGCTGGCTGGGCTGGCTGGCAGTATTGGCAGGGGGATCGCTGACCTTTCCCACTGTTCTTTTCCCCCTGCAGCTACACGCTGGAGTGCAACTACAACACGGGACGCTCTGTGAACACCATCCCCCCCGCCTGCCATGACAACGGCAGGGCCACCCCGCCCCCTCCCCCGGCCTTCCCCCCCAAGTACACGCCTGAGATCTACGAGCAGGTAGGCTGGCCCCCCCCCCCCCCCCCCCCACCCACCGTAACGCAGCTCTTATCTGACTCCTGCTGCTTAAACTGGACGAAACAAAAAGAAAAAAAACCCCAAAAACTGGTGAACTGTGTCCCCCCGCAGGTGGGCAGGGCGGTTGCCGTGGCAGCGCTGGACATGGCGGAGAGCAACCCGTGGCCCCGCCTCATCCTGTCGGAGCACAGCTGCCTGGCGAACGTGCGCGCCTGGATGCTCAAGCACGTGCGGAACAGCCGCGGCTCCAACGGCGGCAGCAAGAAGAGCAGCTCCAGGGCCCCGCCCAAAGGGCTCGGCACGTGAGTGCAGCCGCCTGCGATCGCTGTGACAATCACCCCCCCCCCCCCCCCCCGCGTGACCCCCCCTCTCTGTGAGCCCCCCCCCCCCGCATGACCCACCTTTTCTGTGGACCCCCTCTCTATGAACCGCACTCTCTGTGACCCCCCCACTCTTTGTGACCCACCCTTTCTGTGACCCCTCACTCTCTATGACCCCCTCTCTATGAACCCCACTCTCTGTGACCCCCGGTTGCTGCAAATCCCCGCTCTCTATGAACCCCGGTCGCTACGAAGTACGAACCCTGGTCACTACGAACCCCACTCTTGTGAATCCTAGCTAACATAACTACCGTATCCTGGTCTTTTGCATAGTAGTGTCATTTTTGCAATAATGGTTTTAAAAGCCTGAAAAAGTGTCTTGGGTGAAGTGGCCACTAGGTTTGTAATTCTGGTGAGCAAGTTTCTCCTATAAATAGAGAATTATGGGTAATGAATTTGGTGGCGTGTGTTTATGAGTCGACCGAACGCCTCTAATGAAGTGGCTGGCGTGTCTTCCAGGGGCCTGACCAGCTCGGCTTCGGAGAACGCCCTGAGCCGCATCCGTGGCAACGGCACCGGCACCGTTGGCAACGGCGGGCAGCAGGTCTCCCCCCCCCAGCTGAAGAGCTCCCCCAGCTTCACCTTCGGCTGCAGCCAGCCCCCCCGCGCCTCCGGACCGCCCCCCAGAGCCCTGGGTCCCGTACGAGGTAAGCTGGGCGTGGGGCTACGATGCGGCCCGCTGGGGGGGCTCCTGGACGTCCTGTGGTCCTGTCTGCTCCCCGCACGAAAATCTTAAAGGGAACCCCAACCCCCCCCCCCCCAAAAAAAAACCAAGAAAAGCAACAATAATTTAACGTGTTGGTCCTCAACAGGAAAAGTAACCATGTTGGTAAATTTTGGTCCTTAAATGCATTGTGATCTTATTTTGAGTGAATCGTTTGCCCACTGCAAAAAAAAGATGTACAGAACCTGCACCCCAAAATGGTGATGTCATGTAGGACAGACTCCACCCCTTTCCCCTGTTGTTAGAGAACGGATTTGGAATGTTTAGTGCAGGCTGCAGTTCAGATGGAGCTAAAACAAGGTGTCTGTATGTGTGTGTGTGTGTGTGTGTGTGTGGACGTTGAGCTCCTTTTGTGTGTCTTACAAAGCTTTGAGGTCTCTGACGCTCTGATTGGCTCTCAGCCGTTGGGCAGTGAGACGACTCTTCAGATGTGCCTTTTGCCAATGTGTACGGATAGCTAAAAATACTTAAAACCGCAATTCCCAGCCACCACTGCTTCCAGTTGACTGCATAGTCATACTTTGTTTACTTCCCATGATGTGTGGAACTTTAATGTGCACTGAATAAATCAAATTGCATGTCTGTAGAATGTAAAAGTCAAAAGTATATGGTATTGTGTGGTCGATCTCACATGGTAGATCCATATGGGGATCAAGAAGCCTTGTTTTCCAAGTGGCAATCTAGGGTTTAGAGAATAGTTATGTCACCCAAGTACAGGGGTGGTAAATCCAGGTTCAGAAAGTAAAAGTCCTCCCCAGAATTTAGTTACAATTACCTGGATTTGCCAGTTAGCACAATTCTTCAGCCGCTGGCTGAATTCATGGGTGGAAGAAATGCTCGGCAGGACTTTTACTTCCTGTCCACTGGACTTTCTGCCTCTGGCAGAGGCTAGAGAGGAGCTCCACCAATCAACAACCAGCAGAGCAACACTGAGGCTGATTGGTTCCCGCCTCCCTGTTGATATGCTGGTTTGCGCGGTCACGATCGCCTTGATTGGTGGAGCTCCTCTCCGTTTTCTATCAGTAAGGTGACGCCACAGAGATATCGTCATGCGTTAACCAGACGGTCAGTTTCCGCATTCGTTGTTCTAGCATTGAAAGTTCTACCTACCGCTGAACACTCTGATTGGACACATCTTCTGAAAATTCATTAAGGGGCACAACCTAGAACAGTTGAGTTTCAGTGGACGTTTGAAGAATCTTCAGATCACAAAATATGTGATTAGAATGTTCTTAGCTGAACATTCTAACTCTGATGTAACAATCACTGCTGGTAACAGAAAGCAACAGAGTTCTAGAACACTGACTTAGAATTTTGAAAAGGTTTTCCAAGAAAACCTATTCTTCAGGGTTAATGTTACTAATGGGAAGACTCTTCTTGTGAAGTGAAATGCTGAAGGTGGAGAGAACATGGGAGTTGACCGTCTGGTTAATGTATAATAATATCTGAAACGACAGTCTCATCCCCTATTCCATTGTCCATGTTGTAACCCAGGGGTGATGAGATGCGGATAAGATTAGGTTGTGATGTCGCCTTACTCACAGAGAACAGAGAGGAGCTCCACCAATTACAGAGCACGTCATCTGTGATTGGTCGATACTTTCTGGCTAATTTTTGAATGATGATTCCCTGGGCGAAATGTATTGGATTGAAACAATAAAAGAGCTTCTTTGTCCCTCTCTACTTCAAGTGTAGCTGTTTCTTCTTCGTTTTTCATTCTGTGCATAATGATAGACCAGCATGGTCGCGTCAGAATCCCTTATTCTGCTTCTTGGCAGTTCACACATGGATCCAGGAAGTCCAGCCAGAAAGTGTCCACCAATCACAGTCAGCGTTTTGTTGGTCGCTAAGGACGTACTCTGATTTGGGCGGAGCTTCTCTCTTTTCTGCGTGACCGTCCCACCCCCCATTTTATATTACCCCTGCTGTAACCCAGGCAGTGTCTCTCTGTATCTCCGTAGAGTCAAAAGCTCAGGAGAAGAGGCGGTCCCTCCAGCGCTCAATGCGAACTGCCGCCAGCAACCCCAGCCTCCACCACCCCGCCCCCGCCCCCCCCCCCCCCCTCCCCCGCCCCGTGCCCCGCCCTCCTCCCCCTCTCCCCGTCCTCCACCACCTCGTCCTCCTCCTCTTCCTCGGCGGCCGCGGGGACGCCCCGGCCCGGGCCGGCGGCACTGGGGCCCTGCGCCATCCCCGCGTCCTTCAGCATGGCAGGTCTGTACGCCCTCCAGCCGCCGAGCCTCTCCAAGCTCCTCCCCTCCCTGCAGGCCATGCCCCGGGCCCGCCTGCTCAACCGCGCCTTCGGGAAGAAGCTCAGCCCCCTGCTGCAGCAGCAGCGCCGGCCCCCGCTCGCCTTCCTCAACGACGTCGCCAGCTCCCTCGCCTCGGGCCCGGCGGGGAGGGCCGCCAAAGAGTGAGCGGGCGAGCGAGCGAGAGAGCGGGCGGGCGAATGAACGGAGGCCCGTGTAATGTCCCCCCCCCCCCCCCCCGCCCACACTCCCCTTCTCTGTTCCCGTACGCATCCAGTTGTGGGACCATTTAGAGGCCGCTGCTGTTTTCAGATGTAAATCACCACCCACCCATCCACTGCTCACTCCCCTTGCGACCTCCTCCTCCCTCTCTCCCCCCTCCAAAAAAAAAAATAACATGTTTAGCTGTCAGAGCGGAGGAAAAAACAGTTTTCTAGCTTTACGCAAAATTGCTGATCGGTGGTTCCTCTAGGACAGGTTGGGGGTCTTTTTACGTTTGTTTTTTTTCCCCCAGTTAGACGAGGTTGTTCTTCGCTGCCCGTGTTGTACCCACCGAAAGTGTCGTGTCACGCCGTACGGAAGTGAACCGCTGGCCGTTTTAAACACGGGTTTAGCGGTTAGAGGCGAGTTCGCGGGTCTGTCCGTGTTTGGAGACCATGAAACCGCGTGCTATGCTACTCGCTCACAGTGGTGGCTTTTCCGCTCTCCTTCCTCACGCCGGGAGGCAGCTACGGCTACTGTCCGAATAGCGCCCCCTCTTGGGCATTCTGAACCACAGCACTGTGGCCAGTTGTGGTAAAACATCACGTTGGGTCCGCAGTCAATCTAACTGCAGTGCGCTTTGTCCTCTCTATTTTGAGTATTGAATTCCCAAGGAATGTTTTTTCCTCTGTCTGATGTAAGGGAACACGCTAACTGCTGAGGTGATGTAATGTTTGCATAGGAAACGGGGAGAAATGAGAGAAGCAGGGTTTGTGTAGAATGCATTCCACCTGGAACTGGGGAAGATTTTTATTTTTCGTTTTTTAAATCTGCATTCAGCAGTTCTTTTCTTTCTTTTTTTCAAGAAAGCAGCATATTAAAACACATGGAATGGAGTCAGAAGGATCTATTTTTGATCGGCCTCACTTGGCTACGAAACCACTGGAAATGGGATCTAAAGAGCTTGTCAATAGAATTTGTTACATATGGAGTTCATCCATCAAACGCAGCTAATATTAAAAGTGACAAATATTATTTTCAAATATAACGACGACCGTTATTACAATTTTATTTTACAAATCATAGTCTTTGGGTAATCTGTAATAAGGCTCTTTGGAACCCACCAAAAAAAATAAATGAACTTTTTCTGCCTCATTGCACTTTTTTAAAAAAAATGTTCATTCGTGTAAATATGAGAGAGTTGTGTGTCACGTGTCCCAGACAATATTCCTATTGTTTGTTGGAATGTAACCGTAACCGTCGCCATAGGAACGCAATCTAGCCGCAGTTTACTCTGTGTTCTGCAGCAACGTAGCAACTCTGTGACTCTTGTTTCAGAATATGTCCATTTGTAGACTAAGCATTTATCCGCCAGGATAGTTTTTATTAAGTACAGGGCTGTACTCGCCTGGTATTTTGTACACTTGTTGTTCATACTTTTTATTTTTTTATTTTACTGTCTTTTTAATAATCACACGTGCTGGAAATTTCTACTATAAAAGTACTAGAAGTTCGCCTAGAACCCTGTGCCATACGCAGTTTCACTGAAACGCAGCACATTTCAAGATCATCGTATGTGACTTTTTTTTTTTCTCGATGTTTTTGAGGAAAGCCGCTTTCGGCTCCTCGGTTTGACTGAAGGGTTTGACTGTGACGTTTAACTTTGATTTTTTTTTTTTTTTTTTTTTTTTTTTTTGTAAATGCCTTTCTCCGTGTGATGCTTGCCTGCCACGTGCGTTCGCGTGTGAAACGCGAGACCACTATGCACGAGTTTATTTACCATTTTATTTGTAATGATTAGAAAAAAATGTACAGTGTACTTTATCAAAACGGTCAACCTAAGGGTGTAGAGGCCTACACGTTGAAAAACAGTGATTCACGCCGTCACAAAGTGTATGTGCTTAAACTGTAACGCACTGTGCGACTGTATGCGTTTGTGGCTTAAGTTATATGGGTTGTCATGGTAACGGTAGATTTTTACATTTGCGTCACTGTCGTTTACTTTGCGGTGTAATAGGACGCGTTGTTTCTTTGCGTTCCGCCTTTTCAACTTTTGAGGCCAAATTGTTACTGGAACAACATAAAATTGAACAAAAAAAGAGAGCTTTTTGATTCAAAAGTTTCACGTGTGCACGTTTTCTTTATCGGAATAGGTGTTGAATTGTGTATACATTTTTGGATCACACAAATGTGCTTTGGTAGAAATTGACGCTGAGCAAATAGTCTGTTGGCCTACTGTGAGATATGCACTCAGCTGAAGCATGCACAGAGGTGCCTAGAGGACAGGGTATTGGTTGGGCAGTTTGTGGTAGTGTTGGTGTACTTGTGTAAATGGTTGCTCGGTACTGGTGGTTGAGGATATTTTTTAAAGCATGTGCTTTAAAACATACCTGCTGTTGGTCGTCCCAGTGTAGTCCCTTGAACGCGCTATGTGTTTATCAGAATTATCACCACGGTGAAGAAAAGAAAATACGGTTTTTACTGTTGTTGGAAGTTGCTCTTACTGTCGACGTAACGTCACATTGTTTGTAATAAGTGCCATGTATTGCCTTTTTGCCCAGCAGTATTATCATAACAAAGCTACGTGTAGATATCTATTTATATAAAGCATATATATATATATACACATATGTCTTCTATTTGAGAACTCAGTTTTAGTTTCTTCCATTGCGGCTGTATTGTATTGAAGGCTCAGATTGTGCTGTTGTTTTTCTCCTGTTCCAGTTAACACGTATTTCACCTGGGAAACTGCCGGTCTGAAAGGATCAGTGCCACAGTCACTTTATAGCGCCCGCTGCTTGTGCCGTTTGTACGGTGACACAAGCATCGATGAGGCCAGTTCGAGAAACGATTTTGCACGATGAGAGCAAACCCCCCCCCCACCCCTGACCAGTGGCAGGCTCCACATGGGACTGGAGCAAGAACTCCCCCCCCCCAGAACTGAATAAATCTGGAGAAATAATGTCACAAAGACGTTCTTGCTCTTTCTTCTTCATTTAAGCATTGCAGTGGTTTCTAACACTGCCCTGTATGTCAGAATATTTTCCCTTTATGACGGTACTCTTCCTTTCAGTGCTGCGCAGTAGAACTTAGAACTCATTCTCTCTCTCTGTGATGTCACAATGATGCTCTGTTTGTTGGCCAGTTCCCAGATGTGCTGATCTCATTTCCAAAAATTGTCTGATCTTTCTTTGTGTAATAAATGTTCCCTTTATGACTTAAAAAAGGTCCTGACCTTTGCCACCTTTTTGACCTCCTCCTCTGCCGACTGTCTGTCTTTTCCTCTGTGTCCTTTTGGCGAATCCTAATTTTTAACAATTTAATTTAATTTATAGAAAACAGACATTTCTCATTGCACTATTTATCAAGAATTTCACGAACATCTTTTCATGTTTTGATGATGGTGAATAACGAGATATCATATGAGTTTCGTTTTCAGCTGCATTTTCCACACACAAAACACACACACGCACACACAGAGTCACGGGTTTAACATGTCAGTTTATTCTCCTTTGTCTTATGGAAGTGGTCAAAATAAGTTGTGTGTTTAAAATTTTGAAGGGTCACTCTATACCTGTGATCCATTGAAAGGATATTACAGCTGCTGTAATGCAGGCTCAGAATGCATCCTTCAGTTCCTCCACAACCACAGATACCTTCTGCTTACTGAGATGTGGCACCAGCATGGGAGAAAGCATGGTATTGACACATCACAAACAAACCTAGGAGTGCATTTTTATAGAGACACATACTTCATAAATGTGTCTGAAATAGTTTGTGACTTAAAAATGGTCAAGTAATGATATGTATGGCTATTGTGCGTTGCTTATTTGAAAGTCCCCATAAAATAATGATTAAACTACCTCATTATCCTAGAAGAATGCCTCATTATCCTTGAAGAAAGGTAGTATTCTATACATTTCCGTGCAGAAACCGTGAGCAAGTGCACCCCATGTCCCTGAAACCACCCATTTAACTTATGCCAGTGAGCCCAGCTATGAGCAATGAATGCGGGTCCAGATATTCGCCTCTCATCGTCAGTCAGGGGAGAGGCACCAGGAGGCGGGACTGTCGGGCACTTTGGTTCAGGAGCAGCCAGTGAGGTTGCCGTGGCGATGAAGCCCGAATTCAACGATGCCACCACCTCTGTGTCATTCCATGACAGGGAATCGCACTTATATCTGAGTCATGATGCATGTGCGCATAGCAAAACACTGGCATTATTATTATTATTATTTATTGGTGTCTTTATTATTATTATTATTATTATTATCATTATTATTGTTAATAATAATAACAATAATAATAATAATAAGCGGCTTCTTATACCGATCAATGCTTATTTTGGGTGGGTCTTCATGGGATTTCTATGACATCATCAAAGTGGTGCTTTTCTGTTTGCTTTGTCCCACATTGCCGTCCACCGCCCCCCCCCCCCCCCCCATTCATTCTCAAGCCATTTTTGGTTTGTTTTCATTTTTCTTCTGTCTCCATTGCTCAGGTTACAGCTGCCAAAATTCTCACAATGGCTTGCAAAACAAAGACTTTCCTGTACGGAATGGGAGACCTGGGAAATGTAGTTCCAGGCTTCCCGAGTCCCCGAGAAGCCCGGTGACTTCTCTGCAGGTAAGGCACTGGTTTAATGTAATGTAATGCAGTCACCCAAAATGTAGTAAATCCTGGCATTACAAAAGACTGCAGTAGTCTGGGCTGACCACTAGGTGGCTCATCGTGGTGGGGTAACGTTTGCTGCATATATTCACACTCTCCTGAGGCCGATAAAAAAGGAAGAAAGCTGGACTTTCCAAATCAGGAGAAAATGGGGGGGGGGGGGGGGGCAAGTTCAATAAAAGACAATTCAGTAGTCATCCTTAAAAAAACTGCTGCAAAACGGTTTAAAATTATTGCTTTTTATTTTTTTAGAATTCTGTGAAAGGAACCTTCAATTTTCTGACGTCCGTGGAATATTCCAGGTAAATATGCTTCTCCTTTTCCTTGGTAGATGCTTCATTTATTTTTTTTTTTTTTATCGCAGCTGCTCTGGAAGGTCGTAAATTCTCACCAACCAATCAAATGTTCTGTCCTCCTGAGCTGATCGGGAAAGTCCTTGAGCCACAACATGAATTATGCTCACCGTGTCAGAGCACCAGCACAGTCCTGAAACGTCCTTAAATGGGCTGGCTTCACTCAGACTCTTTCCCTTGCACTGCTGCATTAAACTGCCAGAAAATCACAGCCTATAAGGTATACAGGTGATAAACGTTAAAGGTAAAAGGAACCACTGAGTCCTCATCGTGCCACTGCCGAGTAGCTCCACTGGGCTAGTTGGCAGTGGCAATTAACTAACTAACCCCAACCCTAATTAAGAGACCCCCCCCCCCCCCCGCTGCGGCGTTTCTGTCGGCAGGTCTGAGCTGCAGCGGCGGCCGAGCCGGATCCCGGTGAGCAAGGCGGGGCCGGCCGGCCGCGGAGAAGAGGCTGGCGCGCTCGGTCAGCGTGGCGGAGGGCGCCTCCATGAGGGTGTGGAAGCTCATCAAGCCGGGCATTGGGCGGAAGCTCTCCCTGGCCGGTGAGTCCCCCCCCCCCCCCCCCCCCCCCCACCTCCTGCTTGCTCTGACGTTACATTCACAGCTGCCACCGGCCTGAGGCCCCGCCCTCCCGGCTGGTGCGCACAATTGCACACTTAACACTTCAGGTGTGAGGTCACAAATGTGTGATTAGAGTGTTCTTGAGTGTTCTTAGCTGAACATTCTAACGCTGATGTCACAATCGCTGCCGGTGTCCCTGAAAAGAGTTCTAGAACACTGACTTAGAAAAAAACAAGAAGAGAACGTTCCAGATAAAGCTGCTCTTCAGTTAATATTACTACTGAGGGTGGACAAAATGTGGAAGTTGACTTGGAATTTTTGGAAAAAACCTAACAAGAAACCTACTGTCAAAAGGGTTAAACGTCTGGGACTGTTGTTGTCTTTCTCTCCAATGTTTGGGGTGAGCCAGGCGCTTCAAAGAAGGAAGACTCTGCCCTGCACCTACCTCCAGGTCACTACTGAAGAAAACGGGCAGGAGCTTGCTCTACCTGGTCAGCACTGACACAGAGGCCAAGAATGCCCCCCAACAGGTGAGTCCCTACACCTGTACAGGTTACGACAGGGCAGCAGTGTGGTGTAAACGACTGGGGCACTGCATTCAGAACTCAGAGGTTGCAGGTTCACCTCCCAGATGGGACATCATCCCTGAGCAAAATGCCTTGCAGACGCGCAATCTCAGATCCCATTGAAATAATTTTTCAGCCCCTCTTCTGTAACCCCATTAACCCTAAAACCTCACCTGTCGTTGCAGGAGAGCCCCCTGGTGGCCAACCCCGTGGTGTCTGAGCCTATACCCGTGTGCGGGAAGGTACCACTCTGTGGTGAGGCGTGACGGGACCGAAAACCAAGCCACGCCCCCCGACCCGTCAGTCTCTAACAGGGGCGTGTCGGAATCCAGAATCCTGCCGGCCCTCAGTGCACTTCTGCGCCAGGGATTCGCTGAAGTCGTCGGATCCGCACACCTCGTTGTCAATGCCTTGAATCAGGGCTGCCTGTTCCTGGAGATCTACCATCCTGTCGGTTTTCACTTCAACGCTGATTTAACACACCTCATTCAACAGCGGGGGATCTCGCTGAGCTGCCAAGTGGTAGAATCGGACGTGCCAAATTACGGTCGAAATGAAAACCTGCAGGAAGGTAGATCTCCAGGAACAGGGCTGGGCAGCCTTGCTCTTGCTGTTGAGTGAGGTGTGCTTTGTTAGGGTTCGAGGGAAAACAGACAGGACGGCAGCCTGATTTCCAGGAACAGGGTTGGGCAGCCCTGCCTTAAATGGCCAGTGTTTGAAAGGAAAGAACAAATACCTGCAACCCTCTGGCAGTGTAACCCCTGGGGCCTGTTTCACAAAGCAGGATTACGGAGTTAGCCGGATAACTGCGCTGAGTAAAACCCAGAACAGCTGTTTTCACTTGAGTCCATGTTCCATATTTGGGATTGTTCCAGGTTTTACTCAGTGCATTTATCCAGCTAAATCAGTAATACTGCTTTGATACAGGATCCAGGTCCAGGGCAACACACTGTCCAAGAGACTGCATCCGTTACTGTGGAGACAAGTGCCGTCCAGGTAATTTGGGTGGTGAATGATACAAATGATTTGCACAAGATTTTTTTTTACAGTTATATCTGCACCTTTTTATCTCCCTGTCAAAATGGGCTCCATTTGCCATTAATTTTTACAAATTTTAAAAGGCACTGCCGTTTGGGCAGTGATCTGGTGCAGCTCTGGACCAAATCCGGCCTTCATGTATGTAGCATTTCGGCAGCATTCCAACAAAATGTTATTTTTAACACTGTGTCTCATTTTGATTTTTGTGTTGTGTCACCTTTATATTGCAAATACGGAATTGCTGCAGAATTGAATTTTTTGCTCTGTGTGTTTATATAGTCTCCTGGTACAGTAGACTTGTAAAAATGCACCAAACCAGGGACTGTTTCAAGGCTTTTCCTAAATGAACATAGTTACCCTTTTAAAGCCCTGAAGTGAAGAAGCTGTGAACGTTTTAAGTGAGACTCTAAACCGTTTAAATGTGAATGTGTTCTGTATTTACATTTTTTTTAAAGGCCAGATGGTTGTTGGTAACTGCAGCGTTGAAAACATGGTTTTATGAAAAACAGGACCAATTCAATGTGAAAATTTGCACTCTCTCGAAAAAGTTTCAATGCACATTGTAACCTGTCATATCAGAACAGGGCCATTGAGAAATTATGTGTATGTATTTTTAAAAATCAATAAACAAATACAAATGTGTGTGTGTGTGTGTGGCAGAACCGACAAATTGTAATACTATAAAAACGAATGCTTTGTAACACTCCGTAGTAAAAATGCATCAAATAATATACTATAGACTGGTAATAATTAATCAGCAAATTAAAGCAACTCCATGAATATTTTTATTCACAACATAATCCAAACAAAATAGTCATTTACAGGCTGATTCAAGCAGTGCATGTCGTTCCATTATGGCAGACGAGGAATCTCATCACACACGGAATGGTCCCTGGCAACGAGAAGAATATTAAAAAGATCGTTAAAATATTATAAGCGATGACCCCATATAGTAATTCAATTGACTGCAATTGTGGTTGGGACGAAAACCAGCATGGGACCAGGGCCAAGGTTGAGAACCGCTGTATTAAAATGCGCTTACCTTACAAATCAGTTGGACAGCTACTTCACTCCAGTTTCTTTGGGTTATTGACAGCAACGTAATGGTAAAGGACCACCAGCAGGAAGAGCGAAACGCCGAGCATATTGGCGAAAATCGCCAGTTGTACGTCCGTCACCATTCTACAGAAGAAAATTTCAATTTAATGAATAGCTTTAGCTGACGATTGTTACTGCTAGCAATATAGGCTAACTAGCTGAGTCTATATACCTAAGTTGTTTTGTTAACTTGCCAACAAGATATGTATAAAGCACAAGCATAGCTTACATTATTTCCACATGGCACATTACAACTTCACTAGTTTTCTAGTTTAGAAAGCGAAAGAAGTACCACAAATCATTGACACTAGCCACCTCACGCTAACTGAATGTTTCAGCAAAGAATCTAACGTGTAGCTCACGTAGCTTATCTCTGAATTACAATTTCAGATTTCTAAAAGCATCACATTCGATAACACTGTTTAGTCATTTGTCTGTTAACTTACATTACTGGTAGCTTGTTTGATTTTTGAGCAGAATGGTGTTTCTGACTGATCGATTTGTTAGCAAGCTCGTCGCTTCACATTCGCGTTTGCCTTCTTGGCCACGTCACGTATGTAAGGGAAGTACCATAGATGTCGGCGTCACCATCGTCATTTCCTATCCACAACTTTTAAAAGTGCACTGATCGCTGCAGAGGATACAAACAGGGAACAATACATAAACGCTTGATATACGGGTATAGTTGTAAAGCGGGTATATATTTAAAATTCAAGGTTAAAACATAACTGCCTCAAATTATTCACAGAGACCATTCATAACTGGTGAGACACTTGTGTTGCTGTGTTTCCTAGTGTAGCCGCAAACGAGATTTCTGCAAACGAGAATCTAGTTATTAGTTGACAAACTGCCTAATTAAAGACAAATAACAAAGCATCAGTGTTATCATTTGTAACTTTGGGCGTTCAGGCATGGTTCCTGCCCAGTTGTCCTTCTGTTCTTAGTAAAGCATCTTTGCTATAGTTCTCTGTAAAAAAGAAAAGAAAAGCACTACACAAAATAAATAGATTTGATTTTATAATATCAATGTTGTGGAACCTACCCTGGAAGACAGCAAAGCTCCCCTTCAAACTACTTTGCACAAAAAATGATCAGCATCAAGTTTGCCCAGACACAGAGTGCATCTGAGCAATGCCTTCTTTTTGCACACGTGGAGAACCAGCAACTAGCAGTTGACCGTTTGCTACTATAGCTAAGTGCTTCTCATCAATCAGGATTAGAGGAAGAGTGAAAGATAAAACGGTATTTGATCATAGGGTTTGGAAAAGAATAAATATTTAGGGCCAAATGTAGTTGGTAGTTCCTGTAGTTAACTACTCCTCAAAATTACATAAAAGTAACTAACTACTACAGTCAATACACAAATTTGAATGCAGTTGAACCGGGGCAAACTGCTAAAAAAACGAATTGAAGTATTCCACCACACTGGATATTATCATGAACTCTATGGATTATAATTATCTCAATGCTTTGTAGAATCTCTCCTGTTCCTCCCCAAACCGCTGGGGGCAATGTTTCCTATTTGTGTTGCTCTGTCATCAGAGTCCCGGATGTGCGTCCTTGCTAGAGGCGTGGTTGGAGTAAGTCAGAAGAGCCGCAGCGGCTTGGTGCTGGATGAAGTCGGCGTGACAGATAGCGTACGGGACGGTGCTGCGGGAGGTTGAATCGTTATTGTCGGGGAAAATTAGTATATGTACATAAACGCTGAAAGGCGACACCATGGCTTTTTACGAGTATGTCACCAAGGAGCAGCTGGCTGGCTTCGACAAGTACAAGGTAACTTAACTTCGTGACTGAGCCCGCCTCATAATTCGCAGCTAGCAGTCCTGCTAGTTAGCAACACTGTGTGCTGAAATATGATGACTTAACCTTACTGCACAAGCTGGCTAAAGAAGTGTTTTAAAACTTCCTTGAAAGCTGCAGCACCGGGCGACGTTTTGTGGACGAACTCAGTTGTTGGGGTTCCTTCGACTCGTGTCTTTGATTGAGGCAGGATTAAGGAAAGGTGCCGTCCTCGCCGGGAACGTCCTACACGGGGGCGCTAACGCTATTCGATGTATTAAGATGACAAGCACGCTGCATTCAGCGAGATACCTGTATTTCTTCTAATATCACTAATATAGAGTTCCATATCACGATATGGTGTGGGGGGCCTTTTCCGTTGGGCAGCTGGTTGGATGGATTACTAGCTTGGATGCATGTCCGGACTGATCCCGGTTAAATGGCTAGCCTACTGACCAGCCAGTAAAATGGTAGAAAAACATTACATGCTTTGTACTGATTGACGTCGAGCACTCGAGATTTGTGACAGTGTTATTAGGTAGTTGGCTTAGTTTACTGACTATGTAATCCAGGTGGTTCGATTTGCAAGCATATACGAGCCAGCTAGTCATATTAAAATTATTGCGGGTCTACTGTATGAGAGCCGGTCAGTTTGTCTGGCAGTCTGTCTGGCAAACTGATTGTTTCAACGATGGGCTGATCAGGTTGTAACTTTCCATTTCTTGATGTCGCTGACCGTAACGATAAGGTTACGGTATCGCATGGACCGTTGCCTGCTTATAATAGCGTTTACGCGGAGGGCTGCGTGTAACGTTAACACATTTGTCACAAATTGCTCACACATCGTCCTTTTCCGTCGCAGGCTTGTCTAAACCAAGTGTGAAACCGCAAGTTGCTGCTGCAGTCTTGTTCGCAATTAACTTTGCCGGGTCACGGGGGACTGACGCCCTGCGCGACGCTCACGCGAAGCGCTGGTTCTCTGCTGCGAGTTTAGCGCGTCTGCAGTGCAACAGTCCAAGAGTTAATCTGTCTGAGGGAGCAGGGTGGTGTGATTTAGTTGGGGTACTACTGTTGTAACCTTGATTGAGCAAGTCGCCTAACCTGAGTTGCTTCAGTGAATATCCACCTCTGACGATTTATCGACGCTTACGCAATTTGCCCTCGGGGGGCATTTGAGTTGCAGGTAGCGTGGGGTGATCCACCTAATATAGCCCAGCAATGGAATGTACGTTTTCGGTGAAAAAATTTGCATAGTCAGTTCCTCGTTTTATTATTTAAAAGAGGCGAACTTACGAATCAACGGCTGAAGTATTGACGGTTCATGGAGGCTTGGTTCGGGCGGGCCAGAGGAGGACGTTGTGATGCATTGCCGGGCAGGTAGGGTTTCTTCACCGCGCATATATCACCGGAGGGCGGGATGTGTCCCGGGCAGGATGCGGAGTTCTAGAGAGCAGGCGTGTAGTGTTTCTCCCGCGCGACAGACAGTCAGCCAGGGATCTCCATTATTTATGGCCTGGCCGGGGCACGCGGGGGCATACGCGCGGGGCATTTCAAATGCGCTCCCGCTGCACTCCAGATAACCCAAGGCCTGCCCGCGTGCTTCGGCTCCAGGAATGGGCTTATACTGCGGCCTGCAGAATCGCGGAGCCTGCAGTGCCGAATGCATTTCTTCCATTGTTTTGTTCCATTTGAAGGCTTAAGACATGGGATTCAAAAAGTTTGTTGTCTTTAGGAGCAGTAAAATTAAGATATACTTTATACTTTATTGAACCCCGTGGAGTAATTTGTCCTCTGCATTTGACCCATCCTTAGTTACCTAGGAGCAGTGGGCAGTCACAGTGCAGCGCCTGGGGACCAACTCCAGTTCTGAGGCAAGTGCCTTGGTCAGGGGCACCTGCAGGAGCGCACCGAACATGCAAATGGCTGCCCTGTGGCTGTGGAGGTTATACTTTATAAAAAGTGGTTAATGTTTGACCCCTCATCTGACACCAGCTGCTCTCTGATGTAACGCAAAACAGACATACTGTGCCTGAAATCATTTCTACATTGTGGTGTATTTGTGGGTCTGTGTGCTTGTAGGCATTTACAAGGATCCAGATATCCCCACGGCTATGTGAATATTCACGAAATATGAAACAAACAAAATATTATTTAAAGTATCCCCCTCCCCCATTTTGCCGAGGGTCCCCAGGTTCCCCTGCTCAATGGGGTCATTTATAACGGTGGATTAGCATCAGGCCTTCATGTGCTTTTGCACTCGCCTGTCGTCATTTGGCGCAGTCATTTAAGTGCACTGATGGCGTGTGTATATGCATGCGGGAGTGTGTGTTCTCCTGTGCATGTGGCTTGTGCACTTGTGTGTGTGTGTGTGTGTGGGGTGTGTGTATGTCAGTCAGTCCGGGTGTGTGTGTGTGTGTGTGTGTGTGGGTGTGTATGTCAGTCAGTCCGGGGTGTGTGTGTGTGTGTGTGTGTGTGTGTGGGTGTGGGGTGTGTGTGTGTGTCAGTCCGGGTGTGTGTGTGTGTGTGTGTGTGTGTGTGTAGGTCAGTCCGCGTGTGTGTGTGTGTGTGTGTGTGTGTGTGTGTGTGTGTGTGGTTTCTGGGTTCGGCAGCTTTTTGGGGGCGTGCCCCGAGGCGCATGGGTGACGCCAGACGCCCCGCTATTTGCCTGTGGCCGTTCGCAGGAAGCATATGACCTCTGACCTCTCAGAGAGGTGTGAGTTTCAAGCTGCTGTGGCGGCAGTGAGAGGGTTATGTTACCCCCACCCCCCAACTCCCCCAAGAATGTCATTAGAGTCCTGTCTGGGACACCCCTGCTCTCTGGGCTCCAGGGCCTACTTTCCACCAGCTGTAACACTATCAGCAGTGCTCTGTTCTTGTTTTACACAGGAAATGCGCTGGAAGTGTTTTTTGCATGAGATAGAAGTTCTGGGTCTTATCCGTATAGCCCGGGTGTGTATTGAAAAGGAAACGTAAGATGAGGAAGTGCACTAAGCCCTGTTGCTTTCGCTGCCTGGCATGCTGGTCTGTTACATGCTGAGGTTTTGTAGATCTACTGTGAGGTTGCAGGGGGTCATCATGTTGTTACTCTGCATTTCTGTTAATGGAGAAAAAAAAGGACAAAAAAATAGGCCTGGAGGGGACAGTGTGATGTTACTTACTGATTCGGCCATTCACCCAATCTGTCTGTCTGTCCTCTTCCTCTTTCTCTCTCTCTCTCTCTCTCTCTCTCTCTCTCTCTCTCTCTCTCTCTCTCTCTCTCTCTCTCTCTCTCTCTCTCTCTCTCTCTCTCCATCTCCATCTCTGTCAATTAATCGAGCAACCTGTCAGTCAGGCGCATGTTATGTAGCCTGCTTTATAGGCTGCCGTCCAGTTATCCAGCTCTCTGGATGTTGGAAACGGTGATTTTTTTTTTTGTCCCATAAAACCAGAACGCGCAGGAAGTCCTGCGATGGAGGACTCTTTCCCCACGCCTCCGTTTCCTGTGACGCTTTGCCGCTCCTTCCTGTTTCCCGGGCCCCGTCTCGCGACGGACGGCTGTTTGTCGCCATTTGATTGGTTGTGGTGGTGATGGGGCGGGGACTGAAACCATCCTGCAACGGCCCCACAGTGAATCGGGCGAGAGACCGAATGGATGAGTGTGTTTTTTTTAAATTGTTTTTTTTAACCAGTGGCTTTTCTCCTGCAGTACAGCGCGGTCGACTCCAACCCCCTGTCCGTCTACGTCATGCACCCGTTCTGGAACTCCGTGGTCAAGGTAAGAGGGCGGAGAGTGTAGAGACCCTGTACCAGAACCCCCCCCCCCCCCCCCCCCCCCCCCTTTGCATTTAAAGTGCTCACTAAGCCACAAGATAAAGATTTAAACTTGTAAATTCCAACCCCACCTGTAGAGGACAGTATTAGAACTTTTTTTTACTTTCAAGGATAAAAGCGTAAAATCTTAAAAGCTTTAAAAAAAACTGCTTTCACTGAATAATGCAGGCCTGATATCATAGTTTGTATTCCTTGGTTCTTTTATGCTGATTCAAGTATGTAAAATGGTGCACAGGGTCCAAATTAATGATGAATGTAATATGTAGTAATCTAGTAGTGATAACATTAAATCAAATCTCTGTCCCCCCTTTCCCTCACTCCCCCCCCCTCTCTCTCTCTCTCTCTCTCTCTCTCAGGTGTTACCCACCTGGCTGGCTCCTAATCTCATCACCTTCACTGGGTTCATGTTCCTCGTCCTCAACTTCCTCATGCTGGCCTTTTACGACTTTGACTTCTACGCATCAGGTGAGTCGCAGTGTTCCGTAGACCCGCCCCGCCCCGCTCCGATGCCCCGCCCTGTTTCGTTTTATGACCAGTGAGAGCATGGGCTACCTCTGCTTCATGGATAACCTGTGCTTATCCTCTGCCTCTGCCATTCACTCTTTCTTTCTCTTTCTCTCTCTCTCTCTCTTATCTGCTATCTTGTACTCTCTATCTCCAGATCTCAAACTCTTGACCTCACCCTCACTCTCGGTCTGTCCTGCTGGGTCGTATTCAAATTCAGATACGCTCTCTTGGGATGGCCAAACATGGGCATGGTGTTCCTTAAGCCGGCGTTTTCCATTAAATGTAAATGAACAATAAGTGTTTTAAGTAATAAAGTAAATAGAAAATGATTTAAAAATATAAATTTCAGTGCCCATTTCAGTCTTTGGGTTCAGTCTACTGGCTGGGTCTCAGGTTTTGGCCTGCTCTCGCACACCGTGCAGGGAGAGGCGCTGCTCGTACCCCTCCCTGAAAGAAGGCGTCCCTTCTGTTTATGAAAAGCTGTTGTGTGACCCGTTTTAAATTTGAAGATTAAGTCATACATTCCATTGTGATTTCCACATATTTATTACACCACGGCAGAAAGTGGACCTCTGTTCGGTATCTCTCTCTCTCTCTCTCTCTCTCTCTCTCTCTCTCTCTCTCTCTCTCTCTCTCTCTCTCTCTCTCTCTCTCTCTCTGTCTGTCTCTCTTTCTCTGTCTGTCTCTTCATTCTCTCGCTCCCTCTCTCCTTATCTTTCCACTTTTTCTCTTTGGCTGTCTGTCTGCGGGTCCGGGGGGGGGGGGTGTGTATTTGGAACATTTTTGCTGCCCGTTTGGTGACGGTCAAAGTTTTACTGCCACATCACAATGGACATAGTGCCCCCTGACTCATCGGCCCTGCCCCCCCCCCCCCCCCCCCCCCCCCGAGAGTTATGGTTGGTCCTGGCGACTGTTAAAATCAGCTGAGCTGAGCTGTTATCTGTTGGACAGGTGCTGTTGCCTGCGCAGGGCTCGTCTTACCATAGTAAACACCACCCCTGTGTTTGTTCAATCTCTTACGGAGTGCCCGAGTGCCTGTAAGTTTCACTCGAACAGCTTGTGGTCGGCCCTCTTTGAATGTTTTCCAAAATGTTTTTTTTTTTTTTAAACCATGATTTCGCAATGATTTTTCATGCCCAAAATATGTCTGGAGGGCACCAGAGTTCGGCGTGGTTGTCGAACGTTCTCTCCTGAGAGGCGGTGTGAAAGCCTGTAGATGTGTGTGCTTACGATGTATCCGAAATACACTGCCTCTGGTTGAGACTTCTCTGGTCTGAAAATGATTATTCTCTGATTTAACCCCGGGTGGGGGGAGGACCTGGAAAAAAAAACCAATCACGTTCACCCTCGTTTGGGTGCCTCATTTGTGTTCAGTGCAGCTCGTAGGCTTGTTCTACTGTAGACCTCCCTTCACAAACCATGTTGCTTCTTGTTTTTGGCTGGACCGCAACAGCGGGGCCAGCCCTACAAACGCGAATGTCTGTGAGTGACTGACTGACTGACTGATGAAGTTACACCATTGGCCGGCCGGATCACATGTTGTCTTAGCAGTTGTCTATGACCATGAAATGCACTTTTTGTACGTTGCTTTGGATAAAAGCATCTGCCAAATGAATGTAATGTAATGTAATGTAATGTAATGTAATGTGTTAGGTCCAGCCATATACTACTACAGGTTTTAACCTGGTCTTGTTTTTTTTTTGTCTTCCAGGTGAAGGTCACGTCCACGTGCCAAGTTGGGTGTGGGTCGCGGCTGGCCTCTTCAACTTCCTGGCGTACACGTTAGGTACGTGTTGCCCGGTGGTGGCATTCTGCTACACCAGCTCTTTGCACCACACGGGGGCGGGGGGTGGGGGGGTGGTGGTTGTTTGATGTCCCAGTGTTCCAGGAAGGAAGGAAGGAAGCAAGCGTGGAAGAGAGGGTGGAATTATGTAACTTCAGGTTTTTTTCCAGAAACGTCCTGTGGCCTCACAGTCGTTCGTTCAGACCGTGTTGTTCTTGGTCATACTTTGCGTGAGGAATCCCAGTGCAAAGCCCCAAAATTCCAAGTCAGTGTTCTAGAACTCCGCTGTTTCCAGTTACCAACAGTGATTGTTACATCGCCGTAGAATGTTCAGTTAAGAACACTCTAGTCGCATCTTTGTGATTGTACACCTTTAAGGTTAAAATGTGGTTGAAGTGCTTTTACCTTTAACTTATTTAACTTGGGTTTTTCGTAGGCTTCGGTTAACTATGTACTCGTACTTGTAAACAAGAAGTGAGTATCCTTCACACAAACCTTTATGACTACTTCTGTGTCTCATTCTGTATGTGAAGCACTTTGAGAAAAAAAAAAAAAACGCAGAACCCAAATGCTTCTACCAAATTGTTTTTTGACAAAATTCACAGAAGTTGTGTGAAATTCTTTTGGTAGTTTTATTTTCCTTTTTAGTCATTTTTTTATTCATTTATTTTTAAATTAGTGGGATGTGCCCTGAGCAAAGAGTTCTGTACAGGTCGTAAAAGCCGAAGTTGTAAAGCACGCAGATAAGGGAGTCCCTAACCCCGCGTGTCTGTGACAGTAATGGGCGGTGGGGCTTGCTGACACTGTAACGTGCGAGGTTCCTCTGCAGCACCGGGTCTCTAGCCCAAAACGAATCCCCCGGCACTGTACTGCCGGAAGCAGGCAGGCGTTTGGAGAATGTTTGTTGCTATGGCGACGATCTCTGCCACCCCACCTCAGGAAAGATACCCCCCCCCCCCCAAATAGTCACGTGTATTTGTGAGGTGATTGATCTTTGAAATGAATAATGGGCTTGTTCTTTCTTCCTGTTATGCATTTGATTCCAATTTTAAAACTTCAGCCACCATGCATTAAGCGCAAAAGGAAAGGGTAAAAGTTTCGTTTGTGTTGTTAAAATAAGTCAGGATGACTCATGTTTGGCTTAGGCATGCTTCTGAAGCTGTGCCGTTACCTCTGTGAGGTCACTGCTTTGGTAACAAATGCGTTCATCTCGGTAGAAATGTGTGATTGAAACTGTGTGTAAGGCGGTCCCATCCTGATTGGATAGTTATCTGTGCGTTCCAGACGGCGTGGATGGCAAGCAGGCTCGGAGGACCAACTCGAGTACGCCACTAGGGGAGCTGTTTGACCACGGCTTGGACAGCTGGGCCTGCATCTTCTTCGTGGCCACGGTCTACTCCATCTTCGGCAGAGGGGTGACGGGCGTGGACGTGACCACGCTCTACTACATCCTGTGGGTGGTGCTGTTCTCCTTCATCCTCTCCCACTGGGAGAAGTACAACACCGGCATCCTCTTCCTCCCCTGGGGCTATGATATCAGCCAAGTGGTGAGCCAATCACAGCGCGCTTTGCAGACCAGGTGTGTCGGAGGTGAAACACACCTGTGTGGGTTCCTCCGTGTTCTCACTGAACCGTCAGGCAGGGTGTCCCGTCCCAATCGTCAAATTCCACTCAACTGAAATTGGATTTAGTCAGAATGCATTAGGCTCGCTTTGTAAGCATGATGGGATTTGTAGTCCTTGGAAACTGCCCCGTGTTTGCAGATGTAGTCGTTTTCTTTCATCTTGGCTGGGAAAGGGGAAATGGGAGTCCAGACTCAAAAGCTAAGGTTTGAGTGTGGGAATAAACGCATTTTTATTTTCCTTTCTGAATAACTCAGCCATCTTTGTTTTTTTTTTTTTTCCGCATAGACCATCTCCATTGTGTACATTATTACGGCCGTTGTGGGTGTGGAGACGTGGTACATCCCAGTCTTTTGGAGTTTCCACTACAGAGACCTGTTCACGATGATGATACTGGGTGAGAATCTGGACTTTCGTTTTCACTTTCGTTTTTACTTCTGCGGACAGGAGCTGAGCGCTGCGTGATGCTCATCCGTCTTTTGCAAAAGAGTAACCTCACGTGGGAAGGCCTTAAGGTGGATGACGGGCGTACGTCTTAACTGAGTATTTTTAAATGCACTTTTGACTGTTGTCTTGTGTTTTTTTTCCCCCCCACACAGGTTGTTCCTTTGCTGTGACTCTTCCGATGAGTCTTCGCAACGTCTTTAAGTAAGTGGCCGAATTCAAACTCAAATACAAACTCAAGGCAATTTTTTTGGGGGGTGTCATAGAGTTGTTAGCGGTGTTAGCGTTATAGTGCTGTTAGCGTTATAATGATGTTAGCATTATAGCATTGTTAGCATTGTACCAGTGTTAGCGTTATAGTGGATTTAGCATTATAGTGTTGTTAGTGCTATAGAGTGTACTGTCTCTCAGTGGTGTTAGCGCTATAGAGTGTACTGTCTCTCAGTGGTGTTAGCGTTATAGCGGTGTTAGCGTTACAGTGGTGGTGCTAGAGCACTGTTGTCAGCGGTGTTAGCCTTGTAGTGGTGTTAGTGTTAGCATTATAGTGGTGTTAGCGTTATACCGGTGTTAGCATTATAGGGGTGTTAGCGTTATAGTGTTGTTAGTGCTATAGAGTGCACTGTCTCTCAGTGGTGTTAGCGCTATAGAGTGCACTGTCTCTCAGTGGTGTTAGCGTTATAGCGGCGTTAGCGTTACAGTGGTGCTAGCATTGTAGCGGTGTTAGCGTTGTAGCAGTGTTAGCATTATACCGGTGTTAGCGTTATAGGGGTGTTAGCATTATAGGGGTGTTGGCGTTATAGTGGTGTTAGTGCTATAGAGTGCACTGTCTCTCAGTGGTGTTAGCGTTATAGCGGCGTTAGCGTTACAGTGACGTTGCCGTTAGTTACAGCGTGCGCTGTCTCCCGCCAGGGCGTACCGCAGCAGCACGCTGAAGCACAGCTCCCTGTACGAGTCGTTCTTGCCCTTCCTCTCGCCCGTGCTCCTCTTCCTCCTCTCCACTCTGTGGGTGCTGCTCTCCCCCAACGGCATCCTCCAGCTGCAGCCCCGCGTCTTCTACCTCATGGTGGGGACGGCCTTCGCCAACGTCACGGTGAGGCCCCGCCCCCTTCCCATCATCCCTCACGCCATTCCGGTGGCGGTGATATCTTGTAGCAGTAGCATTGTTACTATTATTGACATTATTATAATCATTACCATTATTATTATATTATTATTATTATTGTGCTTCCACAATATTATAAACACTATAACCCTAACTGTAACTTGGAATAGTAACTATTTTTATTGTTTTTGTTGTTATAAGTTGTAATTGTCCGTATTGTGATTATGGTTGATGTTTGTAATGGTTGCTTTTATCGTCATTATTGCTGATATGTGCACAGAACACAGTCTCCTTTCCCTGCGGATCTGATCATTGCCCGCCCTGGAATGAATCCTGTTTAAAGGAGTTTTTTTTGAGACTTGTGAAGCTTAGAGCTGGGAGCTGTGTTTTTCAGTACTGGGAGGGGGGGGGGGGGGAATTACAGCCTGAAGAGATCTTTCCTGCCCTCTGGGGGGGGTGACTCACAGCTGAAGGGTGTGTGAGTCAGACGGAAACCCATTCTCTGGCTGAGGAAAGCCAGATGTGTGTGTGTGTGTGTGTGTGTGTGTGTGCGCGCAAGTGTGTGTGTCTGTGTCTGTACATGTGTTTGTGAGAGACGGTCCTTTCATTCTGGTATCAAGTAGAGACTCCATATTCAGTCAAAGTAAGTGTTGAGTCACAGGGAGAGAGAGGACTGTGTTGAGTCTCAGATAGAGGACTCGGTGTTGAGTCAGAGAGAGAGAGAGAACTCTGTGTTGAGTCTCAGATAGAGCACTTGGTGTTGAGTCAGAGAGAGAGAGAGAACTCTGTGTTGAGTCTCAGATAGAGGCCTCAGTGTTGAGTCAGAGAGAGAGAGAACTCTGTGTTGAGTCTCAGATAGAGGCCTCAATGTTGAGTCAGAGAGAGAGAGAACTCTGTGTTGAGTCTCAGATAGAGGACACAGTGTTGAGTCAGAGAGAGAGGGGACACGGTGTTGAGTCAGAGAGAGAGAGAACTCTGTGTTGAGTCTCAGATAGAGGACACGGTGTTGAGTCAGAGAGAGAGGGGACACGGTGTTGAGTCAGAGAGAGAGAGAACTCTGTGTTGAGTCTCAGATAGAGGACACGGTGTTGAGTCAGAGAGAGAGAGGACACGGTGTTGAGTCAGAGAGAGAGAGAACTCTGTGTTGAGTCTCCGTAGAGGCCTCAGTGTTGAGTCTCAGATAGAGGCCTCAGTGTTGAGTCAGAGAGAGAGAGGACTCTGTGTTGAGTCAGAGAGAGAGAGAGAACTCTGTGTTGAGTCTCAGGTAGAGGACTCGGTGTTGAGTCAGAGAGAGAGAGAGAGGACTGTGTTGAGTCTCAGATAGAGGCCTCAGTGTTGAGTCTCAGATAGAGGCCTCAGTGTTGGGTCTCAGATAGAGGCCTCAGTGTTGGGTCTCAGAGGCCTGCCCTGACGGCGCTGTGCTCCGTGTCTCCGCAGTGTAAGCTGATCGTGTGCCAGATGAGCACACGCGCTGCCAGCCGCTGAGCTGGCTGCTGCTGCCCATGGGCGCGGCGGTGCTGCTGGTGGCCACGGGCGCGGTCACGCACGCCGAAACGCTGCTCCTCTACGCCTGGACCGGCGTGGTGGTGCTGGCGCACGTGCACTACGGCGTCTCCGTGGTGAGTTACCCCCCAAAAAAAATTTAAACCACCTGCGGGAAGGACGGCCCCTCCCTCTGCTTCTCCCGACCTGCCCTGTCAACGCTGCCATCTTTACAGGCGACCAAGGTCTCAGTTCTCTGAGCTGTTTATTTGTTGTTCTTCCACGGGACACCAGGAAGGTTCAGGGGGAGCAGATGGAGGGGAAAAAAACTGTTATCATGCAGGGGGGGAGCGTCCGCGTTCTGAAAGTTGATTTATTACTTTTATCTGCTTCCTCGTATAAAACATTGGCCACTCCCATCCACTCTTCTGTATTGCCTCCAGGCTGGAAAAAAATACAGTGGATATTCACTGCAGTAAATTTGTGTGTTAAAATATGCATATATATATGTATATATATATATATATATATATATATATATATGTATGTATCTATATATTGGTGATGGTGATGGTTCAGAAGCCAGCAGGGTATGCACTGGTCATTTCACCTGTACGAGTGTCCACTGAAGTGTGTGCTGAACTGAACGTTTCTGAAGGCACTTCTAAAAAAAAAAAAAATTAAAAAAAACAGCGTATCAGCAGCAATACGTACAGTCGCCACAAGGTGGCAGTCAAACAAATGTTTGCCAGGCCTCCCCCTTTCAATGTTATTTATGTATTTATTTGAACATTTATTATTCTTTAAAAAAAAAAAAATGTTATGGTCTTTTTAGATTAGCCTGACATTTAGGGTCTTTAAAAACCAGTATTTCCTGATTTTGAAAATGGGTAGAAACTGGAATCGCACCCACCAAACTTGCAGTAGGCGCTGACGTCCCCCCCCCCCCCCCCCGTTCCCCCCCAGGTGCACCAGCTCAGCGAGCACTTCAGCATCTGCGCCTTCTCGCTGCGGAAGCCTGGGGCAGATTGACTAGACGGGGAGGAGAAGGTCGGTCTGCAGGCTGCGGAGGTCTAGACTGTCCCAGCAGCCCTCCAGCGCCGCAGCCATCACCACGGACACCGACGAACACCTTCCCGCGAGGAGATCCATCATCCCTGCCTCCGTACCCCCCACACCGCCCCCCCCCCCCCTCGAAAACATCAGCCCCCACCATCGCTCTCATCGTCGGCTATTTCCATTGGCCTGGCAGGAGGTTCGGCTCTTTCCATAGTTATTATTTTTTTTGCCCCCCCCTCGCCCCCCCCCGTACAACAAATGAGGTTTCGCTGGTTTGGTTTCCGTGGGAGGTGTTCCTCTGCCGATTCCAGCAGCTTCGCTCCGCACCCTGGGTCCGCCAAGTCGTCCCACAGTGCACCTCTGCTCCGCAAGCAGGACGGACGGTTGAGGAAACATCGCGTTTCTTCACGTTTATAACGTCTTTATGAATGTAACGCATTTTCACCTTTCGGAGAAAATGTCCTCTTTCTCTCTCCCCCCTCCCTCCCCCTTTTTTTTTTTTTTTTTAGATCACAGCTTTGGTTTGGATCGGCGGGCGTTTCTGAAACTCAACGTTTCGGAACGCGCCGAACGTTCTTTCGTCTTTTGTCGGACGTTAATGCTTTAGGGTTTTCCCTCCTGCGTCTCCTCACAGACGTGTTCAGCACCCAGAATTCTACAGCCTGCGACCTGAACACGTCTGCGCAACACAGGACTGGCGTTAACAAACCCTGACGACGAAGGTCACGGGTTCCAAAAGAAGAAGCAAGAAGGCAACTTTCAGCAACGGTTTTTTTTTTTTTTTTTTTTTCCCCCTCCCCTTCCCCTCTCGATATTAGCCGGGAACCACTATGACGATGTTTAAAGCATACTTAAGTGCAGTATTTCTGCCTTAAAAACTGGACATTGCAACAGCTTATTATATCATAATCGTGATTCCAGAGGACTGCAGTCATTCGGAACCAAATATACACCACACGAAGGGTCGTGTTCACGTTCGACCTCAAACCAGCCGACGAGAGAAGATTGCTCAAGTCCAACGTGTTTTACTTGTCAGTTGAAATTTGCGCAGACTTAATTTTGAATCAAGTTCTGAGATGTCCAGTGGTGGTGTGTCAGCATGCCGATTTTCGTACGCCCCCTTAATCCTTTTATTTTATTTTCTTTTTTTTTTTTTTTTTTTTTTTAAAACCTCTGGTAGGCTTGATTGAGTTTACCTCATGCTTGAATGAAGAGTTCGCCTGAAACCCTCTCCAGGAAAGGGTTAACTCTGAAGAAACAAGCATGGTTTCGCACCCTTATTTAAACGAGATGAACCACTAGTTTTCCGTTTGTAAACATGTCTGATGTCTATACATGTCTTATGAGTTAATGCTATCATTATTATTGTGATTAGCTGTGTACTGGTCTTGTCAAGATGGTGGGAGCTGGTCAAAGATGCGCTGGTGTAAAGTTTATATGTTGCCATAGATTCAGTTCCAGTAACTGTGAACTGGAAAGTATCAACACTTATGTATATATAATATATATTTCTTTTTCTCTTTTTTTATAGAATACTTCACTTCAAAACAACTTCAATTTTATCTCTCCCCAAACAACCCATAAAAATTCAATATCACGGTTTATGTTTTTGAAGACTATTTTCAGACCGACTTTGCAGTGGAGTTTCTATTTAAGGGTAACGTGCACTGGAAGGTACCACATGAGTGTTGTCAAATTTGTTTCACGAATTGAGTGAGTTTCTTTCATTTGTGGTTTGTTTTCTCTCCTCTGCTCTTTGGCTGGGGTTGTTGGAGCAAATATTTGTGAATTTGCTCCAATCGGAAATCGTAGGCAGATGATTTGAGAATTTGTGTGGTCTTTCGGGTTGAAGTGATGGTTGCATAATCCAGTTTTGCGTTCCATAGAAATTGCATGAATGTCATCAGAAGAGAGCTTGGGGTCAGCTGGAAGTATTTGGCATTCTGGATATTTTCATGGTAATGATCATTGTAGTTTTGTATTAACCATCACCATTTATCTAACTTTAATCCTTAACCTCCTGTAATCCTGTACCGTGGAAATGTACACTTGAGAAATGTACAGTATATTAAAATCCAAGAGTTAAATGAATATATAAATATATATAAACATGCTGTTAAATGACCACAAGAGCAGCAGTTATTCAAAAACAGGTTTTGTGGATGACTGCTTTCACAACACCTGACGGTCAATGACAATGGTGCCTTTGCTCTCTCCTCCACCAGGTGTCACTGTTTTGCCTGGTGACGTTGCTGCAGGCTCACCAGAATGCACTATAGCTACATGTTGTGTCACTGTGCCATTGTGGTGTTATTGGGGTGGGGTGGGGCCTTCCTGTAGACACCCTGTTGTAAAATGGACACGTGCTCTGATATGTGAATAGTGTGAAAGACTACAGTGTAAACTGTAAAGTGGGAGGGGGGAGGGGGGAGGGGGGCTTAAGCCGTTTTCTTAGAATGGCTTTCCGTACAATTTCACGAGAAAATCAACTGGATTTTAAATGGCGATGAAGCTGCTCAGTTCATACATCAGACGATGGGGTGCGGTCCTCATTGCCTGCTTTGTGGGGGTGTGCACGTGTGTGTGTGAGTGTAAATGCAGTTGGGATTTAGTTTCATTTGCAAACTGGATGCTAGGCTACCCAGACCTTTGAACTTTTTGGGCATTGTCAAGAACCTTGGCTTGAAAGCTTATGACAAATTCACTATCACAGTAAATTCCGTCTAATAACATTAAAATGTCTTGTTTACTTTTTTCTTTTTCTTTAAAAAAAACGGATCTTCATGTGTCTCGTTAATGTACCAACAGCGGGGACAAATGGTTATCATAAAAAAGTCGGTTATTAATTGGCTTGCTACACGAGTACATACTTGAATATTCAACGCGATTTCCTTGCTTTAATTGGCAGTTCTGAGAAATGCACCCGCGTTCTTACCGCTGAGCTCCTGTGTTCTTGCAAGCGTTTGTCTTTCCAGTGCATAACATCCATCACGCAAAAGTACCACTGGTACTAGGCGTAGGCGTACGTTCCCCTAACGCACAAAAGTGACTACTTGTTTTCAATGGGTGACATACGCAGATCCATCGCAAGTAGTTTCCATGGCGTTGCCCGTGCCACCCGTTCGAAAGAAAACAGTTACGATTTTGCCGCTTCGGCGAGTGCATATGTGAGCGAACAGTTGCACACCGCATGCGAAATTTAATATTACGTTGTCAGTGGCCTGTACGCTCCGCACATCAAATATTAACTGTTCTACCTCATGGTATGTTAGCACCGATGACGCGGGAACGTATTTGGGACATGAATGTGCAGGTCAGTGGTGGAATTCTTTTTTTTTTTTTTTAATTTAATTTATTTTTTATTTAATTTTTTTTTTTTTTTTTTGCAGTGTCGTTTAAAAATGTATGTCTTCACAATAGTTACTAAAAATCTAGCACGTTTTTGCAGAACAGCTTTTTTGCTTGTTGATGCTGCACTGACTTCTTGATATCTATATTTTCTTTTTCTTTCTTCCTGGAGTAGAGGAATATTAGGGATCCGGTCTCCACTAACTGTATTGCTGAGCCTTCTGTGTCACTGGATTTCAAATGGATTGCAGGTTCCCCAGGTATACAGTGCAGGTATGTGGCCCAGGTGCTACAGGTGTGAATTAGCCTCTGAGCTGCTGTCTGTTTGTGTCTGCTGTTCATTGAAATGCATTTCTAGAATTTGGTAACTACTGAACTATACAGTGGCTTGGATGCCATCAACATGTGTCCTTTGACTTGCAAGTTAATACAAACTTGTATTTATTTTTATTTAATTTATTTGGTTGGGCTTTTTGCTTTTGAATCAAACTTTTGGTTAGTTTTTGTGTTAAATTTTTTTTTTTTTTTGAGGGGGTATTTGTGATGAAGGAGGGAAAAAAATAACCTGGGCATTTTATTTGTAAGTCAAAAGTTAAGGACAGAAATTTGATAGTCCAGACCTATGTGTCAAATGGGGTTGTCAGTTGTGCTGTCCTCCTTAAAAACAGGAGCCAAGTCGATGGCGATTTGTAATTGAGAATAAGGCAACAAGCCTTGCCAAGCTGGTTGGTTTGGGTGCTCCCACAAACACCTTCACCTTGACTGAAATTGTGACACGTGGTATTGTACATGTCCACAAACAAAGGAACTCTTTTTTTTTGCTTTACGACCTTTTGGTTGTTTGTACATTTGTAAATGTGAATCTATTGGCAGTGTGAGTTCTGAATCCTGAATGAAACGTTTGCAGAGACGAATGTGAAAATGGAAGCAGCCTCCTGTAGTATTCCTAAAATGAAATGTTTTGCTAAGTGCATAATAATCTGATGTAGTACAATCACTTCCCCCCCCATTATTAATGTTATTAACCCATTTTCATAAGCCCGTTTCCCGAAATGCCCTGGCAAGATTGTGGGTAATATGTTAAAAACACGTTACCATCACAACCGGTGTGTTCTATTGTATCCAGTGTATATTCCATCTTCTGTTGTATCTGTCTCACCCGTCCATACCAGGTGCATTACAGATTTTATTCCTACCTGTGTGTTTTTGTGTAAAGTCAGTTTGTCTGCTTACCCACTGGATTGGAGGACTGGTTCCCCGACTTGACTCTCAGGATGCCTTCTCTGAATTTCCTGGTCCTGCAAATGTTATCCCTCATGTTTTTTCAGTCGCCCTAAACAAGAAATGTTGTTGTGCCCCCCCCCAACGTGCTCCAATGTAAAATCACTAAATCGCATTAAAAAAAAAAAAAAAAACTTAAATTGGGCCCAGGGACGGTTGTGTTTATGCCCGAAGTCAGCTCGGACGTTAACACGACCTGAGACGATATTGCGATGCTCGACATTATATAGACTAATTCACTATTGCGTCTTTCAGGTATGGACTTTTTTTTAAAAAACATACATTTGCTGTGAATATGTAGTATATTTTACAAAAATTCTAGACATTTACAGTAATATTACAGGATATTACATTTTTGTAAAAAAAGTGACCATGCAACTTCAAATTTATTTATTTAGGACTGTTCAGTTATGCCTTGGGTTTTGATCGGCACTGACATTTCCACAATCCCATCTTTATATCTGAAGGGTTTTTATTGTATTATTAATTTGTGTTTTTTTACTGACCTCTACATCGGAAGGGAAATTTCTTACCACAGTTCCAGTAGTTCTCAATGGGATGATTAGCACAATTATTCACCACAAACAAGATTTTGAGGAAGACTCCTGTATATATTTACGGGAAAAAAACGTAATCTTTGCCTCAACCATTTTCACACACTGGGCCTTTGATGTGAACAGTATTGTATTTAAATAAGTCTGTGACTGGTTCCGAGCATTCTGGAAACACAATGACAATTATTTATTGTGATGGCATAACATTCATACTTCAATAAAGGAATAAGTGATCGAAAAGTTTGTGCATCACCCATCCCCCCCTCCCCTTAGTTATACATGGCAAATCATTTTTAAAAAAATGTAATTGTGCATTTGTGCTTTCTTGGCTTGTAATTCGTGTAAATTGCATTTACATCTGAAAGCTCCTCCCCTTGACCAATCTTTTCCATCACCTTTCAAAATTATCAGAGGTGGTAAATCCAGGTTTGGAAAGTGAAAGTCCTGCTCATGTATTTGTTGTTCCAGTCACCTAGATTTGCCAATTGCCGCAATTCTTCACCCGAAGTTCGATTAGTAAAATCAGATTGCTGAGTTCATGGGTGGAAGGAACGAATGACAGTAGTTCTTTCTGACTCCTGGACTTTCCACCACTGAAAATGATCTTCCCATAATCATTTCGCAATTTACAATAATTACATTCTGACGCGTGCATACATCGCTATACGCATTTTCTATACACTTACACCATTTGTACCGCATTTTAACTTTGTAAATACGCAATTTACGCGTAAAAACACATAATCCGTATAATAGACACAACTGCGCCTGCGCCTTTGCCCAAAGGCATTCTGAAAATCTGAAAAGCCAGGCCAAAGGGTTGGTCTCGGTTTGGACCCCAGTCACGAAATTCGGCAGCAGGAGTTACAAACAACGCTGAAGACGTGGAAGACAAGACGCCACGGAGAACAGACTTCCCTACTGTCCGATAAGTAAAATAAAATGTGAATGCTAAGTGTTTAACTAGTGTCGTCTGATTCGCAGGCAGCTAGAGTCTATATGCAAATTGAAGACTGTTCAAAGGTGTCGCCCCAATAATTAACATGCTATTTGAAACGAACTTGCGACGTATGTAAACAAAGATATGGAGACTACACACACTGGGACACAGACGCTAGCCGAGGTAGCTAATGGGTGATATATCTTCTTCCAGAGCGCGTGCTTGTGCGCTGGAAACGGCTTTCGTGCGGCTGTATACAGTTTTATTCGTTTATTTCAGCACGGTTGCTCAGTTAAGAGTGCCTGTTTCCCGTGTATAAACAGGGCTCTAAATCCACCAGATGTGGATGTAGATACCCTCAAATTAGAGATGCTAGTGTGCCCTTTAACCTCATATCAGTTGTTTTATTTCAAATCCAATGTGCTGGAGTACAGAGCCAAGATGACAAAGGTTGTGTCCCTGTCCAAATACTTATGGACTGCTGTGTATTTCAAAGAGGGTGGCATAGGAACAGATTTACTTTCACGAAAAAGCACGAACAACTTACTGGTTAAACACTCAGGATAAATCTTACAACGTACACAGATGGATTAACTTGAGCCAAACAGGCACAAAAAAACTACCACAGTTTGTTATAGATCAAGATCTTACTTCATAATGCACACGATAATTAATTTTCACTAAATAAAAAGAATTATTACTGTTTGTTAAATACCAAAAGATAATTGTTGCAGACACTGATGATTAAAATTCACCAAAAGCACCGGATTAATCAAAACAGTGCTGACACTACTAATATTAACAAAAACTTTTCTGCTAAAGTGATACTTCACACATACTAGACAAAGGGCACTCGACTGTATGAGATCGCTGGTGTAGCTTCAGATTATAGGACTGAGCAAAACTCTTCCCGCACTGGGAGCAACGGTATGGGCGCTCACCTGTGTGAGTTCGCTGGTGCAGCTTCAGGGGATATGACTGAGCGAAACTCTTACCACACTGGGAGCAGTGGTACGGGCGCTCGCCTGTATGGATTCGCTGGTGTTCCGACAGATTCTGTAAATTAATGAAACTCTTCCCGCACTGGGAGCAGTGGTATGGTCGCTCACCTGTATGAGTTCGCAGGTGCACCTTCATTTTATCTGCCTGAGTGAAACTCTTCCCACACTGAGAGCAGTGGTATGGGCGCTCACCTGTATGAGTTTGCTGGTGTAACTTTAGATGACCTGACTGGCTGAAGCTCCTCCCGCATTGGGAGCAGTGGTATGGGCGTTCCCCGGTATGAGTTCGCTGGTGTAGCTTCAGATGGCTTGACTGACTGAAATTTCTTCCACACTGGGAGCAGTGGTACGGGCGCTCACCTGTGTGAATTCGCTGGTGTACCTTCAGTTTATCTGATTGTGTGAAACTCTTGCCGCACTGGGAGCAGCAGTATAGGTGTTCACCTGTGTGAATTCGTTCATGCACCTTCAGAGTGATTAAGTAGCTGAAATTCTTTCCACACTGGGAGCAGTGGTATGGGTGCTCTCCTGTATGAATTCGCTGGTGTAGCTTCAGGTGACTTGACTGGCGGAAACTCTTCCCACACTGGGAGCATGTGTGGGCCCCTGGAGTGCCTGTGTGGGATTGTGGCGGGGTGGGGAGTGTCTTAGGGGGGGTGAGGTGCTGATGTGTGTTCCTGGGAGTTTGTTGGGAACCCAGAGTCCTGTTGAGCTCCTCTGGGCGAACCATCTCAATGTGCTGCTGAAGATTCACTTCCTCTGTGCAAACAAATGGGCACTGGGAGCAGGCAAAGACAGGAGACGAAACCTCAGCAGCTTGTCCTGAGGAGAGAGGAGATGTGGAGGAGATATGAAGCTTACAGGAAATAGAGAAGGAAGCACATGCTGATAAACACAACAATTAGAGCAAAAGTGTGATATTGGATACAGTCTTAATTCAAAATCTTAACTCTTAATCTTAATTTCCTTTCACACAACCTGTTACCCAGCTGTCCCTGTTCCAGGATCTCCCTACTAAAATCAAAATGGCCGCGTCAGTAGTCAAGTGTGCCATTAACCCTTTAGCAATTAATGGTAAAATCACCTAATTTGCGCTGATATATTTGCGTGCATGATTGCTTTAGCTTTGTAATGGCTGACATAACTCAAAATGGAACTAGCAATGTCTAGGCTAGAGAGTTCAGCCATGATTATCAGTGATGTTAACCTGTGTTTTGGTTCTGGGAGGCGATGACAGGAGAAATAAGGGAGGCTTCAGCACAGATCCTGTAAAAGACAAATAAAGGCACGTTATTTAAGGTAAGACTGATAGTGATTAGAGGAGACACCCAGTCCAGCTCATCATTCATACCTGGTCTCTGATGAAGATGGCAGCAGTTCCAGGGGTCTCTCCAATTGGCCAGTTGGCTTCCTCTTCCGGGTCATGACCTGACCGTTCTTCTGTCTCAGAGATCCGTTTCCTCTCAGTGGTGAGAGCTCATACCGTATCCATGGAGATCTCGCTCCCTGACCTCTTTCACTGGCCATTGGATGAGGAGGTGATGATGCAGGAATCAAATTATCTGCAACTTCTGTGCTCTGAATCAGCACTCTAGGCTGTTTTTGCAGACAGGAATTGACCAAAGTAGACGGCTCCTCCCCTCCCTGTTGTCCATTTTCTGATTTTATGTCATGCACCTCCCATTTGTAAATTTGGATGATTTGATTGGGTCCCTCCCTGTGTTCATCCCTCTCTTTATCATCCTCCTTCCAGAGTCCCTCTTCATCTCTCACTCCATCCTCCCTCTCCATTTTCACACTCTGCTGCTCCCAGTCTTCCTCTTCTTCTTTCTTCATGTTGGTTAGGATGACCTGTTGCTCTCTGCTCATCAAATATCCAGTTTTCCTCTCTGTCCTCTCCTCAATGTCTTCACATCTGTCCAAACTTGACCTTGACTCCACCCCCGTGTAATCTGTGCAGTCCATCACAGATTCTGCCTTTATGTCTTTTCCTGAAGAGGAGGGGCTTAAAAATGTAATTGGGTTGGACGTGAAATCTGATTGGTTGTCGGTGTTTGTCAGCTTGGTAGAATCCACCACTCCTTGCGAGGGAGGGCGGGATGCAGAGAACAACTTGCATTCATCCATGGAGGAAAGTGTTGCTGTGGGAGAGAATGACCAGAACAATGTTTAGTGGTACAGACAAGAATTTTACAATATACACACAAAATATGAAATGATTGTTTGTGGCCTTTTTGTATTTCAAAATATAGTTATTGTACTTTAAGATTAAACATGAAATTCTTTAAGATAACCTCCACAGGAAAAAGTGAACTTTAAAGGGAGAGAATGGTAAACTAACATCTAATTTGGTTATGGAAATGACTACAATTTTTTAAATTAAATACCTCAGGACAATTTTAACAAATCCAACGGTGCAATGCACACAGTTTTCTCTTTCTCTCCAGTGTCTCCCTTTTTGAATGGTCACTCAAGCTTCACTGTAGGCTACAACATTTGAACGTAGTTATCACACTTAATATCGGCGTCATTTCAGATTCGAATCTAAATACTAGCGTCAATATGTTCGTAAATTCGGCTCCATTGTCACAGTTTGCAACAGAAAGACTTACTTATTACAGTATTCTCCCACTAAAACATATTTGGTAATTAATTGCACTACCGTCGCATATTTCGTGCATTTGTGCAAAAGACCAAACACCGCAGCATCTGTCGCTGAAAGCTCGTAGCTGCTATTTTTCGTTTAAAATATCCACATTAACAAAGACACAGTCGAGACATACCTATGTCCCTGTCTACATACAGTACCGTTTCCATCTTTGTGTCCGTATGCACGGGAATCTGCATGTTGACGAAATGTGTCCGAACAGATGTTTAATATGTATCTCCAGTAGCATGAATGAAAAATTATATTACTAGCCTACCGGAGCAGCGAAAATGCTTCCTTCTTTCCATCACCCCTCGTCTCTTTGTGACTCGGAAGGATTAAACCTGGTTACTATAAATCGTGGTACCATTGATTTAATCTAGTTTTGTGTCATTAATAAATGCCCAGCGGATGATCGGTCGTCGTTTTGCCTTTTTCAGTGAAGGATACAGTCACGGGATACAACTGCCTTGGCGCAGTGAGGGCGCCAGGAACCTCCCCCGGAGGTGTCCAACACTCCTGCACAGGCTTGGATATCTTGCATGCTCCTTTTTCTTATGCAGTCCGCCTCTCGACAATCAACTGGCTCTTAATTGACCCGCTTTCCTGTCACTCACTTTTGGACCAGTAGCAGAACGTGGTGTTTATAAACAAATAATTACGCAAATAAGACAAGGAACATTAAATCACGCCACAATAAAAAAATAAACTACGTTCAATATTGTTATATTTGGTTTTGACTGTCAACTGCTCTTTAACAAGTTTTCCTCCGTCATATACGTTAGTAACGTTACGGAAGTTGTCAATTTATTTGCACATTTGTTCAAAACAAACATGGCCTGAGGTAGAATCTATCTTTAAACACCTGTTCTGTACATGCAATGATCAGCAGTTTACTGGGATGGAATAGCATTAGTACTCCACAAAAAGTTATATTTTCATTTGTAGAACACCTTGCATACATAGGATGCGTCACAGAGTGTTTCACAGAATACGATAGATGCTCTGAAGAAGGTCATTTTGACCGAAAGCTCAGCTAATTAAACTAGATTTGCAATATACTCAGTGTGCCAAGTTCTTCCTTTATTACAGAATACGAGAGTACAAGAAATGGAGCAATGTAATAAAAAAATATATGAATCAAAAGTAAAAGAATTAGAAAAAAAAGGGTAAAATACACAGAACATAACATTTAAGAGACAAATATGGAATAAAAATAAAGAAAAATTAAAATGGTAGTGATAAAAGTCAACAAAAAATTTTTAGTTCATACAAACCAGCCAAAGTTTGTTTCTGCAAATATGCTTCCAACTTCAGTTAAAATGACTAAGTGAAATATTTCACACAAGGAAAGCAGTGATACAGGGGCTCGGTTTATGAGTTCAAAGAATTCGAGCGGAGCAAACTCTTCCCACACTGGGAGCAGTGGTATGCACGCTTATCCACGTGTGTGCTGGTGTGGCTTCAGATCATTTGATTTACTATTTCCACACTGGACGTGGTGGTTTGGGTGTTCCTCTTGATGAATTCGCTGATGTAGCTTCAGGTTATATTTCTTAATGAAACTCTTCCCACACTGGGAGCACTGGTACGGGCACTCACCTGTATGGGTTCGCTGGTGTAGCTTCAAAGCACCCGACTGAGTGAAACTTTTCCCACACTGGGAGCAGTGGAACGGGCGCTCACCTGTATGGGTTTGCAGGTGTTGCTTCAAAGAACCCGACTGAGCGAAACTCTTCCCACACTGGGAGCAGTGGTATGGGCGCTCACCTGTATGGGTTCGCTGATGTAATTTCAGCTTGTCTAACTGGTTGAAATTCTTCCCACACTGGGAGCAGTGGTAAGGGAGTTCCCCTAAATGAGTTCGCTGGTGCACCTTAAGATGATCTGAATAACTGAAACTCTTACCACAATGGGAGCAGTGGTATGGGCGCTCACCTGTATGAGTTCGCTGGTGTCGCTTCAAAGCATCCGACCGAGTGAAACTCTTCTCACACTGGGAGCAGTGGTATGGGCGCTCACCTGTATGAGTTCGCTCGTGTAACTTTAGATAACCCAACTGACTGAAACTCCTCCCACACTGGGAGCAGTGGTATGGGCGCTCACCTGTATGAGTTCGCTCGTGTAACTTTAGATAACCCAAGTGATTGAAACTCCTCCCACACTGGGAGCATTGATATGGGAGCTCACCTGTATGAGTTCGCAGGTGTAGTTGAAGATGACCTGACTGCCTGAAACTGTTCCCACACTGGGAGCAGTGGTATGGACGCTCACCTGTGTGAGTTCGCTGGTGTACCTTCAGTTTATGCGACTCAGCGAAACTCTTCCCACACTGGGAGCACTGATACGGGCGCTCACCTGTATGGGTTCGCTGGTGTAGCTTCAAAGCACCAGACTGAGTGAAACTTTTCCCACACTGGGAGCAGTGGAACGGGCGCTCACCTGTATGGGTTTGCAGGTGTTGCTTCAAAGCACCCGACTGAGCGAAACTCTTCCCACACTGGGAGCACTGGTATGGGCTTTCCCCTGTATGAATTCGCTGGTGTACCTTCAGTTTATGCAACTGAGCGAAACTGTTCCCACACTGGGAGCAGTGGTATGGAGGCTCACCTGTGTGAGTTCGCTGGTGTACCTTCAGTTTATGCGACTGAGCGAAACTCTTCCCACACTGGGAGCACTGGTATGGGCTTTCCCCTGTATGAGTTTGCCGGTGTAACTTGAGATGACTTGACAGGCAGAAACTCTTCCCACACTCGGAGCAAGTGTGGGGCCCAGGAGTGCCTGTGTGGGACTGTGGCGGGGGGGAGTATTCATGTGTGCTGCTGGGAGGTTGTTGGGACCCCAGGGTCCTGCTGTCCTCATCTGAATGAACCTTCTCAATGTGCTGCTGAAGATTCACTTCCTCTGTGTGAACGAATGGGCAATGGGAGCAGACAAAGACCTGAGACGACATCTCAGCAGCTTGTCCTGAGGAGAGAGGAGATGTGGAGGAGATATGAAGCTTATACCCAGCCTTGTTACCTTGCATGGCTGGACAGGCAAAACCCCTGCCTGTTTCAGCATCTCCTTACAAAAACAAAACGGCATAATGCCAATAGCCAAGTGTGCATTTTGCCCTTTAGCAATAAATGCTATAAATCACTGCAATGTAGGACTTCCCAGTTTTTAGTTAAATGATTACTCCAGCTTTGTAATGGCTGACATAACTCAAAATGGAACTAGCAATGTCCATGCTAGAGATGTTCACCCTGGGCCTGGAGAAAATGATTAGCAGTGATGTTCACCTGCGTTTTGGCTCCTGGGGGAGATGATCGGCGGTATAAGGGAGGCTTCATCAGCACAGATCCTGTAAAAAAAATAAAAAATAAATAAAAAAACCACATCAAAGGCACATTATTTTATGCAAAACTGATACTGAACAGAGACACAATCCAGCTCCTCATCATTCTTACCCGTTCCCTGATGAAGATGGCAGCAGATTCAGGGGTCTCTCCATCTGGCCAACGGTCTTCCTCTTCCGGGTCATTACCTGACCCTTCTGTCTCAGTGATCCGTTTCCTCTCACTGGTGAGAGCTCATGCCGTCTCCATGGAGATTTTGCACCCTGACCTCTTCCATAGGCCACAGAATGTGAGTGTGATGACACAGAAACCGATCCATTGCCAATTTCAAGTCGCTGAATCAGCACTTTAGGCTGTTTCAGCAAACAGGAAGTCACCAGAGCGGACAGTTCCTCCCCTTCCTGTTGCCTAAATTCTGATTCTGCTTCATTGCTCTCACATTTGAAAATGTGGGTGACTTGTTCAGTTGCATGTCCCTCCTCTGTTTCTTTCTCCATACAGAGTCCTTCTTCATCCCTCACAACATCATCCCTCTCCATTTTCACACTCACCCTCTTCTCATCTTCATCCTCTTCCTCCTTCATGTTGGTCAGTATGTCTTTTTGCTCCTTGCTCATCAAATATCCACTCGTCCTCTCTGTCCTCTCCTCCATGGCTTTGCATCGGTTCAAACTTGACCTTGACTCCACCCCTATGTAACCTGAGCTGTCTATCAGAGATTCTGCCTTTACATCTTCATCTGAAGAGGCGGGGCATAAAAATATAATTGAGTTGGACATGAAATCTGATTTGTTGTTGGTGTTTGTCAGCTTTTTTTACAAACTGCACAATATTAAATTGTTTGTTGCTTTTCTGTATTTCAAAATAAAGTTAATGTATGTTAGCATTAAATCTTAAATCATTTCAAATGAATCTCTGCTGGAAAAGGAGCAATGTAATAAGAAGGCAGAGGGTGGTAAATTAACAATATCTAAATTGGTTCCCCGTCCAAAAAGACTATGAAAAGGATTTGCATTTCAATACTTCCGGGCAGTATTTACAAATCCAACGAATCAATGCGCTCTCAGGTTGTTCTCTCTCTCTCTCCAGCTCCAAGGTCTCCCCTTTTTGAATTGTCACTCACGGCTCACTGTACAACATTTTAAATAGGTTTTTACACACCTGAATATCAGTAGCTTTTCAGATTTTAAGCGGCGTTTCAGCCGCAATATGCTTGTAAATTCGGCATTGTCATAACTTACAAATATAAAAGACCTGTCACTTACAGCTACTATCACAGTAGTTTCGCACGAAACTAATTAATTGCACTATTTTCGCATAGTATTACAAGCTACAATGCAAGGACTAAAACACCGGTCTATCTGTTGCTGAACACTCCTTTAATAGACACCGTTATACATACCTCTGATTTTCCTCTCTGCGAAGCGGAGTGTTTCCATCGCTGAGGCAAATACAGGAAATCATGATGATAAAGCCGTCAAAAAATGGGTTTAAAACATAAAGCCATGTAGTAGTACGAACGCATGGAAGACCGCAGCTAAAGTTCTTTTAACTCCATTTAGTTCCGCACTATTTACTTCCGATGACGAGCAGGCTCATTGTGACCCGGAAATGATTAACTGGTTGCCAAGACAACGAATCACGGAACAGGTCTGTGCTGGGAACATAGACCGTATAAAAATATGGAAACGATCGAATTATAAAAAAAGTTTTGTGTATGTAATAAATGACCGAATGAAACATGACCTGTTCTCGTTTGCCTCCTTCAATGAAGGCTACAATCACACGATTCCCCGAAGCACCTTTTGTAGAAGAGGATTTCGCCGATACATAACTACAAGTTCAATAATGCTCTGCATCTGAACGTTTTTTAAACATTTTTTTAAATATTTTGGAATAACATTTCAATTTCTGATATAAATGAATAAAGGAAAAATAAAATAAACGTAAGAATGTATATAAAATATATTTTAGAAAAAGAATAATCTATAAAAATATATAAAAAGGTCACAGTACATTTACATGACAATGTCAGACCCATAGTGTGACATTATATAAATTGGTTTCACGCTTCACATTAAGTCAATTTAACAGTTATTCTATTGGCAAAGGGCATGTAATAGCACATATGTCTAATGTCACCCCATGCACCGATTTGTTAAGTTATTGTTTTACTTGGACATGATCGTAATATTTTGTGGTTAAATCAGGGACAGTTTGAGTCCTTGTATAGTCGCTGTGTCTCATGTGCTTAGTGGATGCCTGGACTTCATTCCCATACAAAGGTCCCCCTTTTCCCTACTGCGCAGTCTCTGGCTCCAGTTTGTACAACGTGGCGGCACCCACAAACTGCACTTCCTGGGCTTCAAAACCCTTTTGACCAAGCCCATGGAGAGTCAATGGGTGACGTCACAGTGACTTGGTCCATATTTTTTCGACCGTCCATGGTGTGGGTGCTCACCTGTGTGAGATCGCAGGTGGAGTGACAGATGCCCAGTCTGAGTGAATTTTCTTCCACACTGGGAGCAGTGGTATGGGTGTTCACCTGTGTGAGTTCGCTGGTGTACTTTCAGAGTACATGACTGGCTAAAGCTCTTTCCACACTGGGAGCAGTGGTATGGGCGTTCGCCTGTATGGATTCGCTGGTGCACCTTCAGAGTATGTGACCGACTGAAATACTTTCCACACAGGGAGCAGTGGTACGGTCGTTCCCCTCTATGAGTTCGCTGGTGTAGCTTCAGATTATTCAGCTGAGAGAAACTCTTCCCGCACTGGGAGCAGTGGTATGGCCGCTCACCTGTATGGGTTCGCTGGTGTACCGTCAGAGTGCTTGACTGAGTAAAACTCTTGCCGCACTGTGAGCAGTAGTATCGGCGCTCACCTGTATGAACTTGCTGGTGTACCTTCAGAGTGCTCAAGTGGGCAAAACTCTTCCCACACTGGGAGCAGTGGTACGGGCGCTCACCTGTGTGAGCAAGCTGGTGTACCTTCAAAGTGCTTAAGTTGCCAAAACTCTTTCCACACTGGGAGCAGAGGTAAGGACGCTCCCCTGTATGAGTTCGTTGGTGTTCTGTGAGTTTACTTGGCTGCAAGAAACCCTTCCCACACAGGGAGCAGTTGTACGGGCGCTCACCTGTATGAGTTCGCTGGTGTGGATTCAGATGACTTAACCGACTGAAACTCTTCCCACACTGGGTGCACTGGTATGGGCGCTCTATTGTATGGGTTCGCTGGTGTATTTTTAAATTGTGAGAACGACTGAAGCTCTTCCCACACTGGCAACACTGATGTGGTAACTCTCTTTTATGCATCTTCTTGTGTGTCCTCAGTAGTGATTTGGATTTGAAGGTCTTCCCACACTGGGAGCATGGGTGGGCCCCTGGAGTGTCTGTGTGGGACTGTGTCAGGGTAGGGTGTGTCTTAGGGGGGGTGGGGTGCTGATGCTCGCTACTGGGAGGTTGTTGGGACCCCAGAGTCCTGTTGAGCTCCTCTGGGTGAACCTTCTCAATGTGCTGCTGAAGATTCACTTCCTCTGTGTGAACGAATGGGCACTGGGAGCAGGCAAAGACCTGAGACGACACCTCAGCAGTTTGTCCTGAGGAGAGAGAAGATGTGGAGGAGATATGAAGCTTATCAGAACTGCAGAAGGAAGCAGAAACTCAACTACAACCATTACGGCACAAGTGTAATAATCGATAAAATCATAATTCTAAACCTGAACACTAACTCTAAATTTCTCTTCAGCACGATCTGGCAGCCAACTCCACCTCTGTGATAGACTCCCTCAGATTTTTGTTAGATGATTACCTGCGCGATCCGAACCTGTGTTTTTTCTCCTGGTGGAGATGACAGGAGAAATAAGGGAGACGTCTGCACAGATCCTGTAACAGACACATAAAGGCTTGTTATGTACCCTACGACTGATAGCGATCAGAGGAGACACACAGTCCAGCTTGTTATTAATTCTTACCCGTCCTCTGATGAAGATGGCAGCATTTTCAGGGGTCTTTCCGACTGGCCAACTGTGTTTTTCTTCTGGGTCATGACCTGACCCTTCTTCTGCCTCAGTGATTCACTTCCTCTCAGTGGTGAGACCTCATGCCGTGTCGCTCCCTGACCTCTTTTACAGGCCTTGGCAGATAATGGCACAGGAACTGAAAAATCTACAATTTCAAGTCGATGAATCAGTACTACCGGTTGTTTTCGGAGACAGGAACTGACCAGAGTCGACAGCGCCTCCGCTTTCTGTTCCTTGAATTCTGATTTTACTCCATTATTTTCTAATTTGTCCATTTTAGCAGCTTGATCAGTTACATGTTCCTCCCTCAGTTCATCCCACTTTTTTTCTTCCTCCTTCCTGTGTCCCTCTTCATCTCTCACACCATCCTCCCTCTCCATTTTCAGACTCTGCCTCTCCCAATCTTCCTCCTCGTCTTCCTCCTTCATGTTGGTCAGTGTGTCTTTTTGCTCTCTGCTCATCAAATATCCAGTCTTCCTCTCTGTCCTCTCCTCTATGTGTTCACAACTTTTCAAACTTGACCATGGCTCCACTCCTGTGCAATCTGTGCTGTCCTCTATAGATTCCACCTTGATGTCTTTCCCAGAAGAGGTGGGGCTTAAAAATTTAGTTGAGTTGGACATGGATTCTGATTGGTTGTTGGTGTTCGTCAGCTTTGTAGAATCCACCACTCGTTGAGAGGGAGGGCGGGACAGTTTGAACTCCTCTACGGTGAGCAGTTTTGCTGTGAGAAAGAATGAACAGATTAATGTTTAATGGTACAGATGAGCGTTTTTCAAACTACCAAAATTGATTGATTGAATCCTTTCTGTATTTCAAACCGTAGAGTTCATACATGTTCATGTAAAACAAGACCAGCTTGAAACCTAGTATATGGCTGGACCTAACACATGTGATACGGCTGACCAATGGTGTAACTTCATCACTCAGGTACTCAGTCACTCAGTCACTCAGTCACTCAGGCACAGACATTTGCGTTTGCAAGGCTGGCCCCACTGTTGCAGTCCAGCCAACAACCACCCGCGGTTTGTTTGTTTTTTGCTTCAAAATACTCTTATGTCTATGTCTAATAAAATAGACACTCACAATTTTGTGCTTTAAAAAATACACATGTAAATGTTATATTGATGATTTCTATTCAATGTCATACAGCGCTGAAAATAAGGAATACATAGGTCAGTTAACTCACACTGCTTTCATCCATCCATCCATCTATCAATCCATCCATCCATTCATTTCTAACCGCTTAATCCAAATCAGGGTCGGATTAACGTTTCCTTCTTCCAAGAACTAGCCACTGAATTAAATAATGCTGTCAATAATCGCTACCTAGTTACTTTGGTGGCTAAAGTCATTTGAAAAGAACTTTGAAAGTGGCAGTTTTCCTCTTGGAGGAAATCTGTGACAGAAGTAATCCAACACAAATAAATTCTTCATGACATTTCAACTGTCAGTCTGCGTTTTTGTTTCTGAGAATGCAAGACACAAAGCTTTGTTTTTTGTTGTAGTTGAAAACCTGGGAAAATGTTGTGTGTCTTGAATTCTTAATGCGAGAAACGGTTTGTCAGTCCATTTAGGAGAAGCAGAAACACTGTTACATTCAATGCTGAAAACCTGTCTTCGTGCCGGTGTTACACCGAAATCTGTGACCCATCGAAATCTGTGACTGCAGAGGCCGCTGTTGCACATTTTCTGCATGCGTGTTGTCCAGAACGGGCATGAAGAAGAGCGTTTACGTAGACGGCGTAAACTACTCCTAAACATTGGATTGCCATCGCTCCCTGTCCAGTGAATGTAATCGCTGGTTGTTATTGCTTCCTATGGAGAAAGAGGCAACGTTGGTGGATCATAACCACCCCAGGCATGGTATCTGTCAGTAGAAAGTAAATAAAATAAATTAAGTTTAAAAATGTTTTAGAAACAACTGTTTTATTTTTATTATTACTACATTTTATGAAATTGACTATAAACTGTTTCTAAAAATGTGTATTTGTCCCTGCATGCACAGTGTGACATATAGTGATTTAGTTATATCCGCGGTCACAGATTTCGGTGGGTCACACCTGATACTGTAAACAAAACAACAACACGGTGTGTTCTCATTCTTATCTCTTCTGTGTATAACGGCAAAGGGCCAAAGTCATTCTGTGCAATATTTATTTTATTTCAGACCAACGGTCAACTTTATAAAGCAGTGGCATTCAAGTCACATTCCTGCTGGTCCCGGCTGGTCTGTCCTTCTGAACTGAACAACTCCGTACTCTGGATCACAGATTCGCAATATTTATTTTTTGTCTGTGTTTTTTTATACACAGATTGACCCCACAGATTTCAAAAGAAGCAAGTACATATCGACTGCTGTGGAATATTGACAGTATAGCCCAGTTCAATATAAATAACCATAAGCGCATTTTCACGATTATATTGATCAATAGTGCCAGACCTGGCTAACAATATTTCCATGTCAGAGAGTATGAGCATGAGCTTCTAGTTATAATATTTGCCCTCGATAACATATTTTGTAATTCATTGCACTACCTTCGGGATATTATTATAAGCGAGACTGCAAAAGGCCGAACTTCGCTGGATCTGGAGCTGAAGCTCGCAGGTGCTACTTTTCGTTTAAAAGTTCATTAACGAAGACGCAATATAGCCTACATACCTCTGATTTTCCGCTCTGCCATCGCTGTCTCTATGTATTGGGTCTGACGTCGAGAATTTTGTCTGAAGCGTAAAAGCAGCCGTCACGAACACCACGAGAGAGTCCAGTGCACGGCGCCTACGGACGAGGCTTAAGCCGAGCTGGACTAACCGGAAGAATTCTGCCCCTAATGGTTAGAAACAACACACTGAAAATACCAATTAACTGTATGTTATTCGGAAGTATGTGTAGCAGTTTGTTAAACAATGGTTGTTTTGATCCAGATGTCTTGGGAAAATATTTATTTACATGTGCATATTTATATTACATATTTTTGTATATTACACACTCCTGCGGTGTTCTTTGATTAGACTTTAGTTTCCAGCACTGAGATTCCAGTCATAAGTAAAGGGACTTGCCATATATGTATATATTAAAATGAATAAATATTGAATGAAGACTCTACTATAATTGGCAGGTAGCCTAGAATGGTGCTACGTTTTCCAAAAAGGTTTTATTAGCCGCAGTTCCGATGGCTGAATATGGGTTCAACAGCGATGTTGTCAAGCTATATAGACTGCTCTTAACCAACTACAATTACGTTAGATCCGATTTAACGCGTCTCGCCTGCATTGTATGTAGGGGAGTAGATATTACCGGCTTTAAAACTGCTACTTTGGCATGGCCTCTGTTCAAAGTCAAGCTTTAGCCCGTGGCTAACGGTAGCCTGCACACTGGCATGAGTCATGGCAGCTTTCAGTGGATATTGTGGAGTTAATATTAAGAATATTCTCCTCAGAGAGAAGTTTGTCCTGATCTTTCGAAACACTGCAATTACATCGTGTAAGAGCTCCCCACATTAAATTAAATAGCATTGAGTTTTTGTGAACGTTTAAGTGCATCCTTTTGAATCTGATATCAGTAATTTATGTAGACAGATTAGTATTTGTCTTCATAGCCTTGAAGCATAGGTGTTTTGATGAAGAACTGCATAGCCAGGTAGCTAGGCACCTGCATTAAACTTGACAAATGTAGATTTATGGCTGGCTATATCAGTGTCTTGTGTTTAAGTTAAGTGTTTACAGCCTACTTTGCAGTCACGGTAGGGTTCACGTGAAATGAAAGGAAAATTTTCCTTTTCTCTTTTGTTGCAGTAGATCCCTCTCTCCCTGTCTCCTGCCTGAACCTGCTGGTTCCTCCACTTCAACTCCTCTCTGCAGCCATGTGGCAAGTGCTCCAGCAGCAAGATGTGTTGCATTATGGGAAACTGGATAATATTGGTTCAATACAGAGACTGTAAAAAATAGGTTCAATAATGCAATAAATAATGGCTTTTATTTTGATTTTATTTTCGCCTTGGTGATATCGAGGAAGTCAACCTCCTTTTATTACATGTTGCTACTAGTACGCATGCGATCTTACAGTAGTATCTTACCTTGATGATGGCTCGAATGGCTTTTCAAGGCTAATTTCATCAGAACAGCTGCAGTATTTTACAAGATGATGGAAACGCAAGCATTGAAGAAACTGGAGGTGCATAGCTCTGCTTTTATAAACTGAGTGTTCGGCGAAGGATACTAAGCTACAAGCGACGATCGAGCGATGCTCTTTTTAATGTAACGTGACATTACACAGATTCCAATAACAGCTAAAACTAGCACAGTCCCTTGCTGTTTTTTGAATACATGAATAAAACTTGAATGAGCTGTCAGCTATAATTGGTAGGCAGTCTAGTGTGGTGCTGCTTTTTCAAAAGGTTCATGAGCAGCAGATTCTAAATAGCTAGGTTTCCTCCTTTTTGCTGAAGATTGTCCTCCTCAATCACGCTATATGGATCGCTCGTAACCAACTGCTCCTACCCAATTTGCATTAAGCCGGTTAAACGCGTCTCTCGTGCTCTGTATATAGGGAAATAGATATGTAATAGTATGAAAATATTGCTTCTGTTTGGGGCCCCTTCAAAACCGGGCTTCAGGTCAGGCCTAACGATATCGTGCTAATTATTATGAGACACGGCCGCTTTCAGTGTATTTTGTGGAATTTCCTGGAGAGAATGGAAAGAACATTCTCCCTTGATGTATGTTTTTTTTCGCGAAAGTCCTATTCAAATGTATAAAAAAAACTCAGCACGTTAAATATAAAACGTTGAGCATTTCTTTGGAATGGTGTTTTAGTGAAAGTTTAGTTGCATCATTTGGAATTTGATATGAATAATATCAAATATGTTGATATGTGATATGTTGACAATTTATGGATTTGTTTTCATAGCCTGGCACCTATACAGCTGTGGCTTTATAGGTGCCACATCTTTTTTTTCAGCGTTTTACAGCCTACATGCATTCTAGTGTGAAACGTGAAATTAACAGAAAAATCTAATTTTCTCTATTATTAGATCCCTCTCTGCCTGTCTCCTCCCTGCACCTGCTGGTTCCTCCACTCCAACTCCTCTCTGCAGCAATGTGGCAAGTGCTGCAGCAGCAAGATGCGTTGCATTATGGGAAACTGGAGGAGTTTGTGTCTCTGGTGATGGAGACGTTCCCAGAGCTGCTGAGTGAGAGCCAGAGGACCGAGCTCACTCTGGGGCTGCAGGTGAGGATGAGAGGAGGAGGAGAGGAGGAGAGGAAGGAGGAAGGATGGGAGAGAAAGGGGTAAGAGAGGAGGGGAGGGAGAGGGGTAAAGGAGGAGGGTGAGGCAAGAGTCATGGGGTGGACAAGAAAGAGGTATGACTTTAAAATCATTTAGCACTTTGCCCATGACAGTTAATACTGCCCATCCTTGGCTAAGTGCTTGTGTCTGTGTAATATGGGCCAACATGGCAGCCTGCATCTCAGTTAATTTCACATCCTCTACTGGCAAGGACAGCTGGCACACAAATTATAACCTTATATATTTATGTCATATATTGGTTATATTTGAGAAACCCATTTTAATTCTGATCTGTTTTCCTCCCAAATTGTTCCAGATATAATAATTCACTCTCTCTGTTTCTCTCTCTTTCTCTCTCTCTACATGCCCACAGCAGTTTGGCTGTAAAACTGACCCAGCCCTGGAGGTTCTGTTGTGGGAGTTCCTTTCCAGACTGGATCAGCTGCTGCCGGTACCAGATCTCAAACAGGTACAGAGACAGAATACCAGCACCAGGACATACCTGAACCTACTAGAGATGTCTGCTCACCTTAGCATTGCTTCAGAATGCTTCAGAAAAATAAAATTGCACATTTCTGTATGATGAAGACATCTTTATTCATATCTAAATATAATCAAGTACAAACTTATGATCATGTTGTAGGGGCGATATAGCTCAGGAGGTAAGACCGATTGTCTGGCAGTCGGAGGGTTGCCGGTTCAAACCCCGCCCTGGGCATGTTGAAGTGTCCTTGAGCAAGACACCTAACCCCTAACCTCTAACTGCTCTGGCGAATGAGAGGCATCAATTGTAAAGCGCTTTGGATAAAAGCGCTATATAAATGCAGTCCATTTACCATTTACCATGTTAAAAAAGGCTGCAGTAGGAAAATGCAGCAAAATGAGAGGTTTTATAATAATTGTATCATTTTTACAAACATGTACAATCTCTGAGCTGCAGTCGATTACACCATTATATATGTACTGCAGTCAGTGAACTCCTGTGCATCTTGTCCATCCTGCTATAGCATAGGAAAGTGCTTTTCTGCAGAAATAAGTTACAGTGACAGGTTTGAACCAGAGACTGTAAAAAATGAACTTGATTGTCTCTCATTCAGACAGTGTCCTGGCTCAGTGCTGCCCCCTCTGTCCTGGAGGTCTGTGTGCAGTCTGTTTCTTACACAGACCAGCTGAAGACCCTTCTCAGCCACCACAGAAGTCTTGGACAGTTGGACCTGAATGGTAGGTAGGCCTTTATCTGAGCAACCGTGTAAACCACTCCCATTCAGTTACAAATCAGAATCCACCACTGACTCATTTTAGCCCCATTTGTACAGTTTTCTACGTTTATTTAAAAAAAAAAAAAATTTTTTTTTTTTATTTCCAATCCCAAACTCAACCGTACTTGTTGATCTCCCACCAGCAACCTTTCCTGCCAACATCAGGAGGAGATGGCAGACACGTTACTCCTCCGATTCACGTGACGCATATTCTCACACGTTCTCCCAGACTGCAGACTCACCACCAATCATTTACTGCCCATGTCACCAGAGGGTAACGAGGTCGCCATATTCTCGGTTTGCGCTTACGCAGGCGCCTGGTCTTACCAGCAGTGGCCGCTAGAGAGCGATGAGAGCAAGGGAACTGGCTAGCCGTAGGTCAGACCCAGTCTTTATGCCATGAGCCACCCGGAGGCTCCTTCTACCCAATATTTTGAAATTGTAATTAAATTGTGAAACTGATTAATTGTCATCTGTACTTTTTAACATTAATCCTTTCATTCTCTCTCACAGTAACACTTCCCTCAGTTGAGGAGTGCAAATTGACCTCTATTCCCTACTCTCCCTCTCGAAGAGTGGTGGATTTCACCCAACCGAAAAACACCAATAGCCAATCGGAATCCACAACTGAGTTCATGAACTTTAGAAGCCCCACCTATTTAAGTGAAGACATAAAAGCAGAATCTGTGACAGACAGCTCAAATTTTGAAGGGGTGGAGCCAAGGACGAGTGTGAACAGATGTGAAGACATGGAGGAGAGCACAGAGAGGAAGACTGGAAATTTGATGAGCAGAGAGCAAAGAGACGTACTGACGAACATGAAGGAGGAGGAAGATGATTTGGAGAGGCAGAGTGTGAACATGGTGAGGGAAGATTATGTGGGAGATGAAGAGGACCACTGGAAAGAGGAAGAAAAAGAGAGGGACGAACGGACGCAAGGACACATAACTGACAAATTGGTGCGGAACAGAGTCAATTCAGAACATGGACTGCAGGAAGGGGAGGAGTTGTTTACTCTGGCCACTTCCTGTTTGCTAAAACAGCAAGATGAACAGATGGAGAGAAAAACAACTGAAGTTGCCCAATCTGACAAATTGGTGAAGGACGGAGTAAAATTGGAGCATGGACCACAGGAGGGGCAGGAGTGGTCTACTCTGGTCACTTCCTGTCAGGTAAAACAGCCTAGAGTGCTGATTCGCAGGCTAGAAATTGCCAGTAGTTCAGTCCCTGTGTCATCACTTCCTCATCCCGGGGCTGATAAAAGAGATCACGGAGTGAGATCTCCATGGAGACAGCATGAGGTCTCACCACTGAGAGGAAACGGATCTCTGAGACAGAAGAAGGGTCAGGTCGTGACCCGGAAGAGGAATACAGTTGGCCAGTTGGAGAGACCCCTGGAAGTGCTGCCATCTTCATCAGTGGATGGGTAAGAATGAATGATGAGCTGGACTGTGTTTCTCCTCTGGCCACTGCCAGACTTGCATAAAATAATCTACCTTTATTTGTCTTTTACAGGATCTGTGCTGCAGCCTCCTTTATTTCTCCTGTCATCTCCTCCCAGAACAAAAACATATATTCTGAGCACACAGGTAATCATTTTCCAGAAGTCAGAGGGAGTTTTTCCACATAAGTTGAGATGATTGCCAGTTTGTGCTGAAAGGAAATGTAGTGTTCACATTTAGAGTGAAGATTTTTATCCATTATTACACTTTTCCCATAATGGTTGTGTTGTTAGGAATCTACTTCCTTCTCTATTTCCCATAAACTTCATATCTCCTCCACATCTCCTCTCTCCTCAGGACAAGCTGCTGAGGTGTCGTCTCCGGTCTTTGCCTGCTCCCAGTGCCCATTCGTTTGCACAGAGGAAGTGAATCTTCAGCAGCACATAGAGAAGGTTCATCCAGAGGAGCTCAGTAGCACTCTGGGGTCCCAACAAACTCCCAGCAGCACACATCAGCACCCCACCCCAACTAAGACACCCCCCACCTCGACACAGTCCCACACAGGCACTCCAGGGGCCCACACATGTTCCCAGTGTGGGAAGAGTTTTAGTTGTATGAGTAATTTGAATAAACACCAGCGAACTCATACAGGGGAACGTCCGCACCACTGCCCCCAGTGTGGAAAGAGTTTCAAGGAGTTATGTAGTCTAAAGGTACACCAGCGATCTCATACAGGGGAACGCCCATACCACTGCTCCCAGTGTGGGAAGAGTTTCACTCGTTTGATTTATTTGAAGATACATGAGCGAACCCATACAGGCGAACGCCCATACCACTGCTCCCAGTGTGAGAAGAGCTTTTCTCGGTCAGATCAACTGAAGCTTCACCAAAAAACTCATACGGGCGAGCGGCCATACCACTGCTCCCAGTGTGGGAAGAGTTTCACTCGTTTGATTTATTTGAAGGTCCACCAGCGAACCCATACAGGGGAACGTCCATACCACTGCTCCCAGTGTGAGAAAACCTTTTCTCGGTCAGATCAACTAAAGTTACACCAAACAAGTCATACTGGTGAGCGGCCTTATCTCTGCTCCCAGTGTGGTAAGAGTTTCCCTCAGCTGAGTAGTTTGAAGCTACACCAGAGAGCTCATACAGGGGAACGCCCGTACCACTGCTCCCAGTGTGGAAAGAGTTTCCCTCAGTTGAATAGTTTGAAGTTACACCAGCGAATTCACACGGGGGAACGACCGTACCACTGCTCCCAGTGTGGAAAAAGTTTTCCGCAGTCAAGTCGTTTGAAGCTACACCAGCGAACACATACAGGCGAGCGCCCGTACCACTGCTCCCTGTGCGAGAAGCGTTTCAATAAATTGAGCAATTTGAAGAAACACCTGCGGATTCACACCGGGGAACGTCCTTACCACTGCTCCCAGTGTGAGAAGAGTTTCAGCCAATCAAATTCTTTGAAGCTGCACGAGGAAAGCCATGCAGGAGAGCATCCATACCAGTGCTCCACTTGTGGGAAGAGTTTTCGCCATTCACTTAGTCTGAAGGTGCACAAGCAAACTCATGAAGGGTTAAGACCTTACCACTGCTCCCAGTGTGGGAAGAGTTTTACTCAGTCACATAGTCTGAAGGAGCACCAGCGAACTCATACAGGTGAGCGTCCGTACCGCTGCTCCCAGTGTGAGAAGTGCTTCAGCAGTTTACAGTCTGTAAAAAAACACCAGCAGATTCACACGGGAGAGCGTCCGTACTCCTGTTCCCAGTGCGAGAAGAGCTTTCTTCAGGCGTCTCAGCTGAAACGACACCTGCAAACTCATACAGGTGATCGGCCGTACCCCTGTTTGCAGTGTGGGAAGAGTTTCAGCAGGTCAGATAATCTGAAGCTACACCTGCAAACTCATACAGGGTGAACACCTGTTACACTGCTCCCAGTGTTTCACTGATTCGCGTTGTGTGACCGTACACCTGCGACACCACACAGGATTGGGCCTATTCCTATTTGGTTTTTGAATTTTGGTCTTGGCACATCCTTGGATTACTTTGGGACAAACATGCTGTGGTGTGGTTATTTTTATACTTCCATTTCTTTGTGTGACTGTGAAATTGCCTACGTCTGTAACATTTGTTATTCTTTTAAGGATGAACCTCATCTTTAGATTAGATGTAAATATTTGTTGAAATTTAGTAAGAAATCTTAATTTTAATCTGGTTGTGAGTTGTACAATTTGATAAAGGTTGATCCAGCAGTTTGCTCTGCCTATCAATCAATTCTGCGATTGATATCTTTGATAATAATTGGCAAATTAAATCAAATCAATATATTTTACATGTAGGATAAGTGAGGTGTTATATCTGCTGATGCACTTGTATTCGGTATTCGGAGTGCCGGACATTAAATGAGGGTGTTGTCGGTTAAAACTGCTGGGTTCTGAAAACTAAACATATTTCACGTAATACCCACTTTGCCTATACACCAGTTTACCACAGAGTGGGCCTGTCTTCAACTCCTACAGGCCTTGAGTAGAAAGGGAGGATGCAGTTGGATGGTGGGAAAATTAATTTTATTTTTCTACCTAATGAGGTGGCTGTCCTTGTTACCGATACATACACAGTTGCACAGCCTCTCAGTAGGTATAAAAGATTGCTGTAAATAATTCTTGTTTTTTATGGTGTAGAGTCTGTTGCCAGGTATATTATGCTTTCTGCAGAAATTAAGGCCCTTGTAATTAGATCAAGTTTGAAGTTTTTTCCTGATGGGATTGCTTCTCAGTTACAAGACACTTTGCTAAACCAGCAACCAATTCTGTTGTTTTATTGTTTAGGGACACATGAGAGACTAAGTATACTATAAACCGTTAAAACATTATTGTCTCAGCATCAACTACAGAGTTTTGCAAGAAAAAATGTAATGTATTTATGCTTTATATCATTGTGCTTTGCTTTACTCAATGACAGAAACAGTTTCACTCCTTACTGTATCCTCTATATTTAAATAATGTATAATATATACTCTGTGGTTTTCTGTGAGATGTTTACCTATTTTATGTTGTAATTGAGACCTACACGACCAATTAATTTTCTTCCTTCTGATTCCAGCCCCCCAGTCTCCCAGCACCAACACGTGTTTTGTATTCTGTATAAGTGTCTACCTGTTTCATCATCACCCCAGTATTTTCACCAGTCTTCGTGCGTATGAGATTTTATATAAATCTTAGCCCCAGCTCTTCTTAGGGGAGCTTGTATAATCTATGTCTTGGAGCTTTAGTGCCAGTTTGGCCAGTATATCTACCTCTTCATTTCCCTCTACAGTACACCAAAATGGACTGGTACCCACAGGAAACAAGTGTATGTACCATTTGTTTGTAATCTATACAGTATGTCACGCTGTTACACTTGGCAAAGTGTAAAATTACTTGTGATGAAACATTCAAAATAAAAGCTCGGGTGCATTCGTCAAAATACTGAGTTTCTTCTGGCTTTACATCTAGCCTTTACATAAAGGCAATGGGTTTCACCATTTGTTTGAAAAATCCGTTGACACAATTTTGGTGCAAGGAACATATTGTTCTGCAAATGGGGTGTTTCAGGCAAATGTCATTTTTGGCACAAAGTTAAGAAAAGGTGCCTAATTCCATCGACAGATGCATTTGCGAACACGTTCCGTTGATTTTGTTCTAACGATAAAGAAAAATATATTCTGGCTTTTATATTGGTTTTATTTCCACTTTGGTATCACGGAAGTCACCCTACTTTTAATTACACGTTGCTACTTGTGCGCATGCGTTCGTACAACTGGATTCACCTTGGTGTGTTTTAAAAAAGCATGCTAGGTTGCTTCTTCTGAACAGTTCCAATATTTTGCCTGTTGATGGGAACAGTGAGCATTACAGAAAGGGGAAGCGGAGGTTCGTATATGTGCCTTTATAAACTGAGTGTTTGACGAAAGGTAGCTAACTATGAGGGACGCATCCAGCGGTGTACTCTTTGAATATGCACATAGATTCAAGTAATTGCTCAAACGTGTGCAATGGCTTGCTGTATGTGGAAATATATATATTTTTAAATTAAATGAATACCGACTGAACAGTCGGGTGTGATTTGTAGGTTACCTAGTGTGATGCTGCTTTTACAGCAGGCTAATGAGCCGCAGATCCGATGGCTCAATATGGGTTCAATAGTTTAGCTTTCTCCAAATAATGCTTTTTGCTGAGGAGGACCCTCCTCTTTAATTATGGAATAAGGACCGCTCGATGTTAGGTGAAATTTAACGCGTCTCGCCTGCCCTATACGGGAGTAGATATTTGTCGCGATTTCGTGCAGAGCAAGGTAATCCTCTTTTCCGTTTGCATGGCGTTTATTGTAACGGCTACCGACAACAGAATTACTTCTCAAGCGACAGCAGACAAGACAGACCCTCGCATTCAGGCCCAGTGTTGCCAGATGTGGTCAACCCGTCCAATCAGAGGCTTGATCTGGTAGACTTCCAGTAATTTGTTTAATTGTAATTAAGTAAGCCAAAAGGAGGTTATTTCGAGGAAAGTCCTGTGTAAGATTATTTTAAAGTAAATCTCCTCTTTTTCTATTATTGTAGGTAAAAAAAAAAATTGGGGGGAAAAAGTTTAGACTTTGCTTTGCTATTCAATCAATGTGCAGATATTAACTGAATACCTTTGGCCTGTACAGTATGTTTACATATATATGCACAGACACACACACACACAACTATAAATATATACTGTGTATACACAAGCTTTGTAGGACATGGTAGTCAACACCACCTATGCTTTGCATTTAGTAGAAGGCCTCCATTTTTTCCATGCTCAGTCAGCATAAATCGCTCAAAGATAAAAGACGTTACATTACATTAAATTTATTTGGAAGACGCAATTTTTGAAATTGTGAATCATCACAAAAGGCAGTTTTGTGTAGAGCAATTGTCATCAGTACCATTAAACGTTCATGTGTTCATTCTCTCTCGCAGCAACACTTCCCTACATAGAGGAGTTCAAGCTGACCTCCATGTCCCATCCTCCTTCTCAAAGAGAGGTAGATCCTACCAAGTTGACTCCATCAGGCTCCATAACTGTCTGCATGAACTGTTTAAGCACCGCCTCTTCAGATGACAGAAAGACAGAAGACAGAAAGGCAGAATCTGTGATGGACAGCTCAGATTACACAGGGGTGGAGCCAAAGTCCAGTTTGAACAGATGTGGAGACACAGAGGAGGCGACAGAGAGGAAAACTGAATATCTGATGAGCGGAGAGCAACAGGATGTACTAACCAACATGAAGCAGGAGGAAGATTGTGAAAGGCAGAGTATGAAAATGGAGAGGGAGGATGACATGAGAGTTAAAGAGGGACTCTGGAAGGAGGAAGAAAAAGAGAAAGATGAACAGATGGAGAGAAAAACAACTGAAGTTGCCCAATCTGACAAATTGGTGAAGGATGGAGTAAAATCGGAGCATGGACCACAGGAAGGGCAGGAGTGGTCTACTCTGGTCACTTCCTGTCAGGTAAAACAGCCTAGAGTGCTTATTCGCAGGCTAGAAATTTCCGATAGTTCAGTCCCTGTGTCATCCCCTCTTCGTCCCATAGCCTGTAGAAGAGATCAGGAAGCAGGATTTCCATGTAGACGGCATGAGCTCTCACCACAGAGAGGAAGCGGGTCACTGAGAGAGAAGAAGGGTCAGGTCATGACCCGGAAGAGGAAGACAGTTGGCCGGTTGGAGAAACCCCTGAAAGTGCTGCTATCTTCATCAGAGAACGGGTAAGAATGAACGAGGAGCTGGACTGTGTGTCACCAGTGTGTTCATTATCACGACGAGTCTTACATTAAAAAATGAGCCTTCGTTTGTCTTTTACAGGATCTGTTCTGAAGTCTCCCTTATTTCTCCTGTCATGTCTCCCAGAAATCAAAACGCAGGTAGAGATCACACACAATCATTTTCAAAGTCTGAGGGAGTCTTTCACAGTTGGAGATGGTTGATAGGTTGTTCTGAAGGAAATTATGATTTAAGTTGAATTCAGATTTTTTTATATTATTGCACCTTTCCAGTAACCGCTGTGTTTATATTATGCTTCCTTCTTTATGTTCTATAAGCTTCACATCTCCTCCACACCTCTGTCCTCAGGAGGAGCTGCTGAGGTGTCATCTCAGGTCTTTGCCTGCACCCAGCGCCCATTCGTTCACACAGAGGAAGTGAGTCTTCAGCAGCATATTGAGAAGGTTCACCCTGAGGAGCTCAACAGGACTCTGGGGTCCCAGCAACCTCACAGCAGCACACTAAAGCACCCCACATCCCCAAAAACGTTCTCTACCCCGACACAGTCCCAAACCGTCACACCAGGGACCCACACATACCACCATTTTGGGAAGAGCTTCAAATCCAAATCACTTCTGAGGACACACATGAAAATACATAAAAGAGAGTGTCCGTATCACTGCTCCCAGTGTGGGAAAAATTTCCACCGTTTACATCATCTGAAGGTACACAAGCGAACTCACACAGGTGAGCGCCCGTACCACTGCACCCAGTGTGGGAAGAATTTCTGCAATTTATATGGTCTGAAGGTACACAAGCGAACTCACACAGGTGAGCGGCCGTACCAGTGCTCCCAGTGTGGTAAGAGTTTCAGTCAGTCGAGTAATTTGAAGCAACACCTGCGAACCCATACAGGTGAGCGTCCTTACCACTGCTCCCAGTGTGGGAAGAGTTATACTCAGTCTAATAATTTAAAGCAACACCAGCAAACTCATACAGGGGAGCATCTATACCACTGCGCCCAGTGCGGAATGAGTTTCACTCTGTTCAGCATTTTGAAGGAACACCAGAGAACTCACGCTGGAGAACGACCATACAAGTGTTCCCAGTGTGAGAGAAGTTTCACTCATTTGAGTACTTTGAAGCAACACAAGAGAACTCATACAGGAGAACGCCCATACAACTGCTCTCTGTGTGGGAGGAGTTTCTCTCTGTTGAGTACTTTGAAAGAACACCATAGAACCCATACAGGGGAATGTCCATACAAGTGTTCCCAGTGTGGGAGGAGTTTCAGTCATTTGAGTACTTTGAAGCAACACCAGAGAACTCATACAGGGGAACGCCCATACAACTGCTCCCAGTGTGGGAAGAGTTTCACGCATTTGAGTACTTTGAAGCAACATCAGAGAACTCATACAGGGGAACTCCCATACCACTGCTCCCAATGTGGGAGGAGTTTCATTCATTCAGGTACTTTGACGAAACACCAGCGAACTCATACAGGGGAACGCCCATACAACTGCTCCCACTGTGGGAGAAGTTTCACTCAGTTGAGTACTTTGAAGAACCATCAGAGAACTCATACAGGGGAACGCCCGTACCACTGCTCCCAGTGTGGGAAGAGTTTCAGCAGGTCAGATAAATTAAAGCTACATCAGCGAACCCATACTGGGGAACGCCCGTACCTCTGCTCCCTGTGTGGGAAGAGTTTCAGTCAATCTCATAAATTGAAGCTACACCAGCAGACTCATTCAGGGGACCGCCCGTACCAGTGCTCCCAGTGTGGGAGAAAGTTTACTCAGTCGTGCCAACTGACAGCACATCAGCGAACTCATACAGGGTAACGTCTGGAACAGTTGCAGATTTTCCAGAAAGAGGACACGTGTGCATATTGTCCCCGCACACCGAGGACGTCGCAAAGATGAATCCAAGGATTACGGTTTCATAACTGCACAGTTTAGTGGAATCTAGGGGTTATCAAGTATGAGAATGAACTGTTAGACACCGCGTCTGTGTCAACAAGCTCTTTGGAAGGGTTGCACGAATGAAGCCCTTCCTGAGAGCAACCTGCAAATCGAAGCGGCTGAACTTTGCTAAGCATCATTGGAACCACAGCTGGCATCGTGTGTTGTGGTCAAATGAGTCCAAATTTGAACTTTTTGGCCATGTATCCCATTGGAATGTTTGGCTACAAAAGACGACTGCATACAAGGGCTTGATACCCACAGTGAAGTATGGCAGTGGACCATTGATGCTTTGAGGCTGTTTTGCTGCCTGTGGTCCAGGGGCTCTTGTTAAGATCAATGGCATAATGAATTCCAATTAGTGTCAGGATATTTTAACCTGAAACCTGGTCGCCTCTATCAAGAGGTGGAGACATGGCTGTAGATTGACTTTTCATCAAGACAATGACCCTGAACATTCATCAAAATAAACACAGAAATGGTTGTGGGATCACAAAATCAGTGTTTTGCAATTACCATCTCAGTCTTTGCATTTTCACACTATTGAAAACTTGTGGTGTGAATTTAAGAGTCCACAAGTGCAAACCTAGGAATATCAAGGATCTTGAAATTATCTGCAGGAAGGAGTGGTCCAAGATCCCTCCAAAAGTGTTCTCCAAACCTTGTCAAACATTACAGAAAGAGGCTTAGTGTGGTTATAATTCTGAAACCTATCCTTTACAGACAAATGTGTACGATTCAATTAATTGAGTAATTGTCATCTGTACTGGTGAATGTTAATGAAAAAAAAATCACATTGCCAATTTTGAGGCAGGGTACATCATTCTGCAAATAAAGCGTTTCTGGCAAATGTCATTGTCATTTTTGCAGTTACACACCTGATTCCTCTAATCAAGGTCCTTAGCAAAGACTCTAGTGTTTGATTAGTAGAATCGGGTGTGTAACTGCTTGGTTGGAATGAAAGCCTGCACCCACACCGTCCCTTTCTGGATAAGATTGAGGACCCCTGCGCTAAACCATTTACTGCACCCAATGCGCCAAGTTACATTATTTCGGAAATAGAGCCCTTTGAGTTACATTTTTATAGAATATGTAAAGTACATTCAAGAGTAACAAATACTTACTTCAGCTTTAGTACGGGACTAAAATGATTGAACCGTTAAAGCTCAAGTATTGGGGCGGTAGGCGTATTGTTCTAGTTTAGTTTACCCATATCGACCCTCACTCCAGTCCAGGAGGTGGCGGTAATGCATCACAAGTTGACTACCGCCATTAAACACCCGAAGAAGTAATACGCACGTGTTCCCATCAGAGACTGTAAAAAGGGTTCCCATACCTGGAGCTTACTGAGACTAATGTTTTAAAATCAATTCAAGGCTGGTTTTTTTCACAGCACGTCCAATATTTTTCATGCTAATGGAAGCTCTGAGCATGGCAGAGAGGGAAATCGGAGGTGCGTATCTCTTGCCTTTATAGATTAGAGAAATGGATAGGCAGCAACCAGCGGTGTTTTATGAATATGGACATAGATTCCAATAATGGCTGTAACTGTTCCTGTGACTTGCCGTTTAAAAAAAAAAAAAAAAAAAAAAAAACTAAATATTGAGCTGTGAACTATAATTGGTATATGTGAAAATGCAGTTTATACGCAGTTCTCACGTTTCAGCAAAATGTTACACTTTGATGGAAACATAATTCCAGAGAGGGAAATAGGAGGTGCCTTTATAAAAGGAATGTTCGAAGAAATAGAGTAAGCGACTTATCCAACAGAGTTCGTTGAATATGGACATCGATTCCTTTAATAATTCCTTTAAAACTAGTGCAGGGGCTTTCCATAAATAATAATAAAAATGATAATAATAATAATAATAATTAATTAATTGTGTGTAAGCCACCAAGTACAGTTGATAGGTAGCCAAGTATGGTGCCCCTTTTTCAAGAGGTTTGTGAGCCGCAGATGCGATGGCTCGATATATGGTTCAGTAGTAGCTACGTTTTCTCTGAATAGTGCTTTTTTCTGAAGACTGTGCTCCTTAATAACGCTGTATGAACCGCTATTAACCAATTATGATTATGTTATGCGGCTATTTATCGCATTTCGTCTGTTCTAAATGTGGGGGAACGAATATGGTGTTAAAACTGTGAGATCTGTATGGCTCTTGTTCAGAGTACGGCTTCGACCCTGCCTAACTGCTCGCTAATTGTTATGAGTCATGACAGCTTTCAGTGAAGTTTGTGGTGTTTTCTGGAGAGAAATTTGTGGTGTTCTTTCTGAACACTGCAATTCAAAACGTGTAAATACATTTAGGATGTCTTTGGCATAGTGTTTTTGTTAAAGTTTAGTTGCATCATTTTGAATTTAATATCAGTAATTTGTTATGTAGACATATTTTAGGGTGTGTATTCATAGCCTAGGTGTTGTAATGACAGGCTGCATAGCCAGGTATTTAGGTACCTGTGTGAATGAAACCAGATAGTCATGACTTTATCAGCATCCTGTGTGTTTTACAACCCACCTTGTAGTCATGTTAGGAGTTACATGTAAAATTGAATGAAAATATCTCATTTTTTCTATTATTAGATCCTTCTCTCCCTGTCTCCTCCCTGTGCCTTCTGGTTCCTCCACTTCAACTCCTCTCTGCAGCCATGTGGCAAGTGCTGCAGAAGCAAGATGTGTTGCATTATGGGAAACTGGAGGAGTTTGTGTCTCTGGTGATGGAGACGTTCCCAGAGCTGCTGAGTGAGAGCCAGAGGACCGAGCTCACTCTGGGGCTGCAGGTGAGGGAGAGAGGAGGAGGAGGAGGGGAGGAGGAGAGGAAGGGGGAGGAGGGGAGGGGTGGTGGGAGAGGGGTAAGAGGAGGGTAAGAGGAAGGGAGGGATAGGGGTAAGAGAGGAAGGTAAGACAGTGAGGCATGAGGGTGGACAGTATTTGTTTTAACTAATTTTCAAACCCGTTTGGTTTTTGCCTCACAAATTGTCCCATACATAATAACATTCTCCCTCTGTCTTCTCTCTATTACTCTTTTTCTGTCCATCTTTCCTTGTCTCTTCCTTTGTTTCTTTCCCTCTCTCACAGGACATGCCCCCAGCAGAGACTGGCTGTAAAACTGACCCAGCTCTAGAGGTTCTGTTGTGGGATTTCCTTTCCAGGCTGGATCAGCTGCTGCTGGTACCAGACCTCAAACAGGTACAGAGACAGAACACCAGGACCTGGCCATACCTGGATCCACTGGAGATGCCTGCTCACTTTAGTGTTACTCACAAATGCTTCATAAAAAAATCCAGAATTTCCCTATCAAGACATCATCTTGTTAGGTATCTAAATAAAAGCAAATGGGTCCTTTTGATCCTATAAAACAAATGAATGCATACAATGAGTCATATTTTGGTCTCAAGCATTTTTCAAGCACAAAAAGTTTTATTCAGTAGTACAACTTCTTTTGCAAAACATAGGTTTCTAAATTATTGGCACTTCTATGATTAATATTTGGTGAAGCCTCCCTTGGAGAGGATAACGGCACTGAGCCTCTTCCTGTAATGTCTGACTGGGTTGGGGAACACTTTTGGAGGGATCTTGGACCACTCCTCTATGCAGAATATTTCAAGATCCTTGATTTTGTAGGGTTTGCACTTGTGGGCAGCAAAACAGTTTTTCGAGACTGAGAACAATGAAAAAAAATGGAATTGCATCACAGACCCCACTTTGTGTGGTTTTATTTTAAATATTCTTTTTGGGGTGCCAATCATTTTGACCCCTATATTTTTGAGAAAAATGCTATTATTTAAAAAAAACCTTTTTGTAAGAATATTTTTTATTAGAGGGAAAGTAATTTGTCTGAAGGGTTGCCATTAATTCTTGAGTTGACTGTTCATGTTTGAACCTGCTTCTCTCCTTCAGACAGTGTCCTGGCTCAGTGCTGCCCCCTCTGTCCTGGAGGTCTGTGTGCAGTCTGTTTCTTACACAGACAATCTGAAGACCCTTCTCAGGCACCACCGAAGTCTTGGACAGCTGGACATGAATGGTTGGTCTTTTAAAAAGTAATTTTGAGATTAGATTAGATTATTAGTTTTAATTCTTAATTAATTAATGCAAAGAACTTTTTAAAGTTTTCAAACATGACCTCTGTTTTAAGTCTTTGTGATTACAATGAAACCGAGATATTGTTTTTGCCATTTATGGTTGTTGAACTGTAGGTCTCGAAAGTAGAGCTGGGTAGGCCAGTGGTGCAGTGAAAATGGGCACTTTCCAGTTTTCTTAACGATGGTTTGTATTTCTTTATCTCAAAATTATATCAATGGTTATTGCTCCAAGGTTTTTTTATGGGAGAGATATTGATATCAGAGAAATCTGAGAGGTCAAGATACAAAAGGGTCCATTTTCCCCCAGAAATGACCTGTGTATGAAATGTTTAAGCCCCACCTGTTCATTTATTTTTTGAAGATGTGAAACATCACAAAGGGCAATATTACATTTTGCAGAGTAATTGGCGTCTGTACTGTTAAACGTTAATCTGTTTTCTCTCACAGTAACACTTCCCTCCATAGAGGAGTGCAAGCTGTTCTCTATGTCCCGCCATCCCTCCCAAAGAGTGGTGGATTCTACCAAACTGACAAACACCAACAGCCAATCAGACTCTATAACTAACTGCATGAAATTTTTAAGCTCCACCCCTTCAGATGAAGACATCAAGGCAGAAATTGTGATGGACAGTACAGATTACGAAGGGGTGGAGCCAATGTCAAGTTTGAACAGATGTGAAGACATGGACGAGAGGACACAAGGGAATACTGAATATTTAATAAGCAGAGCGCAAAAGGACTTACTAACCAACATGAAGGAGGAGGAGGAAAATTGGGAGAGACAGAGTGTAAAAATGGAGAGGGAGGATGGCGTGAGAGATGAAGAGGGACTCTGGAAGCAGGAAGATAATGAGAGGGATGAACAGAGGGAGGGGTATGTAAATGGTCAAGCTGCCCAAACTGGCAAATTGGTGTTGAATGGAGTAAAATCACAACATGGACAACAGGAAGGGGAGGGGCTGTCTACTGCAGTCACTTCCGGTTTGCTAAGACAGCCTAGAGTGCTGATTCGCCGAATAGAAATTAGTAGTTCAGTTCCTGTGTCATTACCTTGTTCCATGGTCACACCATTAAGGACAAATAGATCACTGAGACAGAAGAAGGGCCCGGTCGTGACCCGGAAGAGGAAGACAATTGGCCAGTTGGAGAAATCCCTGCATCCGCTGCCATCTTCATCAGAGAATGGGTAAGAATGACTGATGAGCTGGTCTGTGTGTCTCCTCTGACCACTGCCAGTCTTGCATAAAATAATCTGCCTTTATTTGTCTTTTACAGGATCTGTGCTGAAGCCTTCCTTATTTCTCCTGTCATCTCCCCCAGGAACCAAAACACAGGTTAAAGTCACACAGATGATCATTTTCAAGTCTGAGGGAGTCTATCACACAGTGTTGGAGACGATTGAAATTTAGATTCAGAGTTAACATTTACAATTAAGATTTTATTTTTCATTATCATACTTTTGCAGTAATGGTTCAGTTTATCAGCATCTGTATTTCCTATGAGCTTCACGTCTCCTCCACATCTTCTCTCTTCTCAGGACAAACTGCTGAGGTGTCGTCTCAGGTCTCTGCCTGCTCCCAGTGCCCATTCGTTCACCTAGAGGAGCTCAACAGGACTGTGGGGTCCCAGCAACCAACCAGCACCTCAAATCAGCACCCCGTCCCCCCTAAGACACCCCCCAAACCGACGCAGTCCCACACAGGCACTCCCGGGCCGCACACGTGCTCCCAGTGTGGGAAGAGTTTTGCTTATTTGTGTACGCTGAAGAGACACGAGCGAACTCATACAGGGGAACTCCCGTACCAGTGCTCCCAGTGTGGGAAGAGTTTTGGCAGATCAGATAAACTGAGGCTGCACCAGCGACTTCATATGGGAGAACGCCCTACCACTGCTCCCAATGTGAGGAGAGTTTCAGCACGTCACATCAACTGAGGCAACACCAGCGATTTCATACAGGAGAATGCCTGCACGACTGCTCCCAGTGCGAGAAGAGTTTCACTCATTTGTGTACGCTGAAGAGACACGAGCGAACTCATACGGGGGAGCGCCTTTACCACTGCTCTCAGTGCGAGAAGAGTTTCGGCACGTCACATCAACTGAGGCAACACCGGCGATTTCATGTAGGAGAATGCCCCTACCACTGCTCCCACTGTGGTACGAGTTTCACTTGTTCGAGTACTCTGAAGAGACATCAGCTAACTCATACAGGTGAGCGCCCTTACCACTGCTCCCTGTGTGATAAGAGTTTTGTCAGGTTGGATAATCTGAAGGTGCACAAGCGAACTCATCCAGGAGAGTGCTCGTAACACTGCTCCCGGCGTGGGAAGAGTTCGGGTTGTTCAGATTGTGTGACCGCGCACCAGCGACACTACTCAGGAGAAGGGCCTGTTCCTCTGCTCCCAGTGTAGGGAGAGCTTCTCTCATTCAGTCATTACCAGGGACAGTTCAGAGAGAGAAAAGGTAGAATGTTGTATATATACTTACTTTCACTGTAATTAAAAATTATACTTAAAAAAACTTGTTATTTTGAGTCGTCAAAATTATTGGCACTGCTAAAGAATATTTTAAATAAAATGGTGTATGATTTTTACTTTTTTTTTATCTCAGTCTCCAATTTTGTTGATCTCAGTCTCCAGAAACTGGATGGTTGGCTTTCATTATTTCCTGTTTCACTAGAGTATAAATATGAGGTTGCACACATGTAAAACCCCTTTTTGTCATCCACATGTTTTGTATTAGGCCATGAAATGGTCTGTAAGAAGATGCATAGATCAGTGCATTGCCAGTCAAGTTTCTTTTATTTTGGTTCATCAAGATGGAATTTTTTTTATTCTGGCCTCTATTTTGACTTAATTTCCGCCTTGGTGGTATGAAGTCACCCTCTTTTTGTTGCTACTAGTACCCAAATTAATTAAAATTAAAATATATATCCCCTGCAACTGGTAGGTAGCCTGGTGTGGTGCTACTTTTTCCAAAATGTTATTGAACATTGGCTCAACCCGTTTAAAAGTTTTCTCCAAATAGTGCTTCAAGCAGAAGACCGTCCTCCTTAAAGAGCATCTTGCAGTTACATTTTTTACGAAATGTATACTTAACCTTGTCTGAAAATGACTATTTGAATAGTTAATGCAGGATTTAATAATTTTTACAAGACATGAGGGCACAAATTCAGAGGAACTACAGGCAGAGCTCATAAAAACGCCTTTTTTTCAACAACGCGTCATATTACGTAACAGAAGGGAGTGGCTCTTCCATAGCACAATGTGCAGTAGTACGGGGTAGTGAGTCTGACCGGTGGTGATATAGTGAGTTGGTATTTTTCAAGTAGTTTTATATTGCATTTCACTGTGTATCATGGTAAAGTATTGTGTTTGTGCAGGTTGCAAAAACTCCTGCCGGTCAGGACATCGAGTACACAGATTTCCTGACAGGAAAAGGAGCCGTGCGGGCTTTAGCGCCTGGGTGCGTTTTGTGCAGGTGAAGAGACCGGACTTCACTACTGCGTCTGTTACAAAAACCGCGGTCGTGTGTGGCGCTCATTTTAGACCGGATGATTATCTTCCCGGCGATATGCTACAGTTCAGGATGGGATGTCGAAGCCAGGACCGGGTGAGACTGAGTACTGGTGCGGTTCCTTCACTGCACGCAGTGGCTGTATCAAGGCCGCCATCAGCAGCCGGTTCTGATTTTGCCGCCCGCGGGAGCAGGTCTAATGGTCACCAATCCGGCGTCAGAGATTCAGCTCTAAGAAAACGTGAACTGTGCACCGTAAGTCTTGCCTGTTTTCTAACGTTTGCTAACGTCCAAATTAGTCGGCGTACTGATTTCAATAATGAGAAGCAACGCATGAAACGTATTAGTTGTTGTAAGGCACCGTAGATATCTTGTAAATAAGGCATACAGGCTAATGTTAACTAGCATTAGCAACCTATTTTGTAAAACCTACCATGTGAGAAGGCGTAATTGGTAACCTCAGTTTGCTAACATTCGAACCCTTAAGTCTTGTTACAGCTTGGTGACTTTGTTTGCACAGCTAAAACATTTGTGATTTTATTTCCATGTGGTGTAAAGTCGGAGTTGGGAGATACTGCAAGTAATGAAGGGAGAGATGCACCTACAGCCAGTGCTGCAGTGCCCGCAGACCCAGAGCAAGAGGCCTTCTCTCCACTGGCTCCTCAACCATCTGTGCCTCAACACTGTGGCTCACGGTGTGACCTCAGACATTTACATCGTTCATCAGGTAGTGTAACTTTACTCACATCTAGAGTTAGCTGTACACGCCACACATCCATTTAAATAATGTAGGAGGGCAAAATATTAGTTTCTGTTATGGGTAAGTATCAATACTCCTGCCGGTATTAGACGACCAGTACTAGTTTTGTTACGGCCTGAGACATGATGGCAAACTTTACAATGTTGTGATGTGAACACAGCGTTAGATGTCGTTAGCTAACCAGGGCTCCAGACTAACTTTTTACATTGGTTGCACTGGTGCACCTAACTTTTTCATTTAGGTACACCAGCACATAATTTAGGTGCACCCAAAATTTTTCACCGTGGCTTGTGGCGCCACAATAATACATTTTAAGCGTTACCTTTTTTTGTCAGTTCCCATACACATTGGTAATTTCTTAACACATTATGTAAATGATTGTAATCAGGAATAAAGGTGCAGATAAATGTTTTTCCTTTATTGAAATCACAGCACAAGCAAGAAATCGCAATAACCTCAATTGTTAAAAAAATAAACTTAAAAAGTGCTGATGTTTAAAGTGCTTGACAAACTCAAATAAATAAATCAAACTCAAAACTCAAACAAAAGTGTGCGCTGCTCCCGGAGGAGTACAGGGCGCGGTTTCACACATGCATGCCTTCTTTTTTTCCCCCCACCCGCATTCAGTGAAGAAGAATATCAGGGTCAGAGCCAGTCAGAGACAGAGTAGGGGCAGGTCTTCACAGAATGTAGGTGGGAAAAATAAATAATGCTACACATATACACACGCTGTACTACGACAGAGTATTAGGGCCACATTGAGGGGGGAATGAATTGAGAGAAAGTTTGTAATATTACGAGAATAAAGTTGTAATTGAGAACAAAAGTCATAATATTACAAGAATAAAGTCGTAATTTTACGAGAAAAAAATCATAATATTACGAGAATAAAATTGTAAAATTGTGAGGGGAAAAAAAAACTATTTAGGAAAATGAAAAAACTGAGCGTGCAAAAAAACAAAGCACATTAAAAACATTTAGCATTTTTTCTGAATAGTGTTTTCTGAAAGTTTAGTTGCATCATTGTGAATTTGAACCTGTATAAATGAAACAAGAATGCCATGGCTGTATACCTAGCTATATATTAGTGTCTTTTGTTTAAATTCAGTTTTCAAAGCCTAGGGTTTACATGTGAGTTAAAAAAATGTTTTCCTTTAATTTCACATTTTCTTTATTAGATCCCTCTCTCCCTGTCTCCTCCCTGTGCCTTCTGGTTCCTCCACTTCAACTCCTCTCTGCATCCATGTGGCAAGTGCTGCAGCAGCAAGACGTGTTGAATTATGGGAAACTGGAGGAGTTTGTGTCTCTGGTGATGGAGACGTTCCCAGAGCTGCTGAGTGAGAGCCAGAGGACCGAGCTCACTCTGGGGCTGCAGGTGAGGATGAGAGGAGGAGGAGAGGAAGGGGGGAGGAGGGGAGGGGGGGGAGGGGAGGGAGAGGGGTTAGGGAGTAAGGTGAGGCAAAAGGCATGGGGGAGGTGGACAGGGAAGAGGTACCGCTAGTGAGATCTGCTCTACTTCCCTGTACTCAAACTTTACACCCTGTGTACACCGTTCCATGCACTGTACCCCCATCACATACCCCCCATCTCGTACCCCTCCCCCTCCTCTCCTCCTCTCACCTGCAGCCCCAGAGTGAGCTCGGTCCTCTGGCTCTCACTCAGCAGCTCTGGGGTGACATAGCTCAGGAGGTTAGAGCGGTTGTCTGGCAGTCGGAGGGTTGCCGGTTCGATCCCCTGCCCTGGGCGCGTCGAAGTGTCCCTGAGCAAGACACCTAACCCCTAAGTGCTCCCAACGAGCTGATTGGTACCTTGCATGGCAGCCTTTCACCGTTGGTGTGTGAATGTGTGTGAATGGGTGAATGAGAGGCATCAATTGTAAAGTGCTTTGGATAAAAGCGCTACATAAAATGCAGTCCATTTACCATTTATAACTATATATATATACACATTCATATCATATATTTGTTAACTGATTTTCTGTCTCTCTGTCTCTGTCTCTCTTTTTCTCAATCACTCTTTCACTTCTTTCTGTCATTCCATATTCTTAGGACATGTCCCCAGCAGAGATTGGCTGTAAAACTGACCCAGCTCTAGAGGTTCTGTTGTGGGATTTCCTTTCCAGACTGGATCAGCTGCTGCCGGTACCAGATCTCAAACAGGTACAGAGACAGAACACGCTGTGTTTGCAAATCATTTGCCGTTTATAAAACTTGTACTCTTTGTTAGGTTTTGGGACTAAGTTCGCTTTATAATTATGTATGTATTGCAGTCAGTAGAGTCCTCTCTTGTCTATTCTGCTATAGCATAGCACAGTGCATGTTGGGCAGAAAAACACACGCAGTTCCATGTTTGAACCTGCATCTTTCCTTCAGACAGTGTCCTGGCTCAGTGCTGCCCCCTCTGTCTTGGAGGTCTGTGTGCAGTCGGTTTCTTACCCAGACCAGCTGAAGACCCTTCTCAGGCACCACAGAAGTCTTAGACAGTTGGACATGAATGGTAGGCATTTATCAGGACATCCATATAAACCACTAGCATTCCGTTAAAAATCAGAATCCATCACATTTTGCATTGAATATCTGTACCATTAAACATTAGCATGATCATTCTCTCTCACAGGGACACTTCCCTCCATGGAGGACTACAAGCTGTCCTCTATGTCCCGCCCTCCCTCTCAAAGAGTGGTGGATTCTACCAAGCTGACGAACAGCAAGAGCCTATCGGAATCCGTAACTGACTGCATGAACTATTTAAGCCCCGCCTCTTCAGATGTACACGTAAAGGCAGAATCTCTGATAGACAGCTCAGATTACACAGGGGTAGAGTCAAAGTCAAGTTTGAACAGATGTGAAGACACAGAGGAGAAGACAGAGAGGATGCATGGATATCTGTTGAGCAGAGAGCAAAAATACAAACTAACCAACAAGGAGGAGGAAGATGGGGAGAGGCAGAGTGTGAAAATTGAGAGAGAGGATGGTGTGAGAGATGGAGAGAGACACTGGAAGGAGGAAGAAGAAGCGAGGGAGGAACATATAACTGATCAAACTGACAAATTGGTGCAGAATGTAGTAAAAACAGAACATGGACAACAGGAAAGAGAGGATCTGTCTACTGTGGTCACTTCCTGTCTGGTAAAACAGCCTAGAGTGCTGATTGCCCGGCTAGAAATTGCCTCCACACCTTCTCTCTCCTCAGGAGAAGCTGTTGAAGTGTCGTCTCAGGACTTTGCCTGCTCCCAGTGCCCATTCGTTCACACAGAGGAAGTGAATTTTCAGCAGCACATTGAGATGGTTCACCCAGAGGAGCTGAACAGGACTCTGGTGTCCCAGCAACCTCCCAGCACCACAAATCAGCACCCCACCCCACCTAAGACACCCCCCACTCTTACACGGTCTGGAACTTTAGGGGCCCACACATGCTCCCAGTGTGGGAAGAGTTTCCGTAGTTTAAGTCATCTGAAGGTGCACAAACGAACTCACACAGGGGAGCGTCCCTTCCCCTGCTCCCAGTGTGGAAAGAATTTCAGTCACTTGGATACGTTGAAAACACACCTGCGAACCCATACAGGTGAGCGCCCGTACCACTGCTCCCAGTGTGGAAGAAATTTCAGTCAGTCAAGCCATCTGAAGCTACACCAGCGAACTCATACCGGGGAACGCCCATACCATTGCTCCCAATGTGGGAGGAGTTTCAGTCAGTCAGGTAATCTAAAGTTACACCAGCAAACCCATACAGGTGAGCGCCCATACCACTGCTCTCAGTGTGGGAAGAGTTTCACTCAGGCTGATAAAATGAAGGTGCACCTGCGAACTCATACAGGTGAGCGACCATACCACTGCTCCCAGTGCGGGAAGAGTTTCATTAATTTACAGAAGCTGTCGGAACACCAGCGAATCCATACAGGCGAGCGCCCGTACCACTGCTCCCAGTGTGGTAAGAGTTTCAATCAGTCCGGTTATTTGAAGCAACACCAGCGAATCCATACAGGTGAGCGTCCTTACCACTGCACCCAGTGTGGGAAGAATTTCAGCTTTTTATATGGTCTGAAGGTACACAGGCAAACTCATACAGGTGAGCAGCCGTACCAGTGCTCCCACTGTGGGAAGAGTTGCCGTAGTTTAAGTCATCTGAAGGTGCACAAACGAACTCATACAGGGGAGCGTCCCTACCCCTGCTCCCAGTGTGGAAAGAATTTCAGTCACTTGGGTACTTTGAAAACACACCTGCGAACCCATACAGGTGAGCGCCCGTACCACTGCTCCCAGTGTGGTAAGAGTTTCAATAAGTCCAGTTATTTGAAGCAACACCAGCGAATCCATACAGGTGAGCGTCCTTACCACTGCCCCCAGTGTGGGAAGAATTTCAGCTTTTTACGTAGTCTGAAGGTACACAGGCAAAGTCATACACGTGAGCGGCCGTACCAGTGCTCCCAGTGTGAGAAGAGTTATACTCACTCTAATAAGTTGAAGCGGCACCAGCAAACTCATACAGGGGAGCATCTGTACCAGTGCTCCCAGTGTGGGAAGAGTTTCAGCCAGTCAGCTACACTGAAGCGACACCAGAGAACTCATACAGGGGAACGCCCGTATGGCTGCTCCCACTGTGGGAAGAGTTTCAGCCAGTCAGGTACACTGAAGCGACACCAGAGTACTCATACAGGGGACCGCCAGTATTTGCTGGTTACAATTTGATGGTACACCAGCAAACTCATACAGGGTAATGTCTGGAACACTTGCAAAGTTGCCAGGGAGAGGACACAAGCATGCCCCCATGCACAGTGACGAAGATTGAGAGGAAGGCCAAGAATATCCCAAGACCTGCATTGTTTAGTGGAATCTTCATGTTATCAAGCTGCATAATACTTGTTGGATGCCACCTCAACAAGCACTTTGGAAGGGTTGCACAAAAGCAGCCCGTGCAGAGAGCAACCTGTAAATTTAAGTGCCGGACCTTTGCCAAGCACCATTGGAACTACAATTTTCATCGTGTGTTGTGGTCAAATGAGTCCAAACAGCTTCTGTCTAGTGGCTGGTTGCACTAATGTGTTAACTCAACTGGAACCCTTTATAAATTACTGTTCTCTTTTTTTTTTTTTTTTTTTTTTTTTAAATAAAGAAATTCTGACATGTGTTAGTTTAAGTCTTTGCAGCAGTTGTCTGGAAAATTGGATACAGCATGTGTGTCCTCACCAAAATTACTGAACATCAATTTGAAAATATCACTTATTGCCACCTTATATTACTTGTTAGAATAATTTATTTCTCCCAAATGATATGCAGTTGTGCACATTCATTTAAACGACAATTTATGAGACAAGTTGAAAGATATTTGTGTGTGGATAGTAAAATGCATTTGTGACATCTCTTATTTATGGATCATGATACACACATTTGTCAATAATATTGAGACTAATCTCTCTATATTTTTCTGTTAAAGTAGGACTATTTTACTTTGAACAGCTTTGACCTGTCAGTAGTTATCCATTTCAGTTACATTCCTGACTTCATCAAGTTGGATACATTACCCTGGATTTTTACTACCATTAGGTTACCGTAAATTACTGTACATCAAAACTAAGTAGCCCACTGTCATAAGGTCTAAAAAATGACATGAGGACACTAGTGACCTGTGATTGAAGTTATGATTATTGCTCTGCAGCATTGCAAAATCTGGCATTTATTTATTGGTAACAAACTATTTAATTTGGAACAAGAGCAAAATCTTAAATGAAATAAAAGTTGGACATCGAAGAAGAAGAAGAAGAGGAAAAAAAATCTCAGACTTGGTCACTCAGGATTATAGAGCACACTGTACACCATTAAGAAGCATGAATCAGGTGTGATTTTTGTGGAGAAGTAGAAATGTAATCATAGGACAAATATAGGACAGAAGGAAGAATGTTGATATACGTGCAGGAGATAGAGGAGGAACTTAATGTACGAAAAATTCTGAAAAAATATACAGGGATAGAAGCAGGATTTTTTTCATACAGTACTTGAAAGCGACGGAGGTGATTCATAGAATTTGAGTTTTTTTTAAGAACCCCAAGTCGCGGTAATGCACCCTTTGGTGTTTTCTGAATGCAATTAAAACCTAACTGAACGAGAAGAAAATTCTGGCTTTTATACTGACTTTATTTTCGTCTCGGTGTTGTCACGGAAGTCATCATCCTTTTGTTCCACGTTGCTACGAGTACGCATGCGTTCGTACAACTAGAACTAACTGATCGTCGGTGTTTGCTTTTGCTAGAACGAAACCCTTGCAAGGCTGGTTTCTCTACAACAGTTCCAAAATTTTGGTCTTTGATGGAAACGCTGAGCATTGCAGAGAAGGAGGTGGGAGGTGCGTAGCTTTAAAAATTGAGTATTCGACTGATCCGGCTGTGTTCTTTGCATATGCGCAGTAGCTCATGCAGGTGCTGTGACTTCCCGTATATTTATAGAAGACATTTTCTCCAGTTACTGCTTTTTGCTGAATGCCCTCCACGGCTCGTAAACAACAATACTGGCGTTTGGTCCAATTTATCGTGTCTCGCTTTCTCTGATTGTTGAGGAATAGATATGTATGGTGTTAAACGTTTTAAGTTAAACTGTTACGATGTGCACGGCCCCTGTTCAAAGTCAGGGTTTTTTTTTCTTGGCCTGACGGTAACTTGCTCATTTTTTTTGAGCAGGGCTGGAAATGGTGGGGCGCGGGGGAACGGAGTCCAGGTATAGGTGGCTAGACACCTGTATGAATTAAACTGGAAAGACATGGCTTTATCAGCGTTGTATGTTTAAGTTCAGTGTGTTAAAGCCCACCTTCCGGTCATGCTAGGGTTTACTTGTGAAATGAACGGAAAACATTTATTTAAATCTAATTTTCTCTATTATTAGATCCCTCTTTCCCTGTCTCCTCCCTGCACCTGCTGGTTCCCCCACTCCAACTCCTCTCTGCAGCCATGTGGCAAGTGCTGCAGCAGCAAGATGTGTTGCATTATGGGAAACTGGAGGAGTTTGTGTCTCTGGTGATGGAGACATTCCCAGAGCTGCTGAGTGAGAGCCAGAGGACCGAGCTCACTCTGGGGCTGCAGGTGAGGATGAGAGGGGGAGGGAGAGGGGTAAGAGAAGAGGGTGAGGCAGGAGGCGTAGGGGTGGGCAGGAAAGAGGTACTGCTCTAAAATCATTGAGCACTTTGCCCATGACAGTTTCTGCTGCTGTTCGTGGCTATGGATAGCTGATACTTTATCAGACTTGCAGTTTACCTAACCTGTGTTTGTAGTTGTTCCAGTGGCCTTCAGTATGCACTTATTGTATGTCGCTTTGGATAAAAGCATCTGCCAAATGAAATACTGTACATGTAATATTTGTCCAATTTTCAAACCTTTTCCTCCTAAATTGTCCCAAACATAGCATTCTCTCTCTCTTTGTCTCTCTCAATCCATTACTATTTTAAACTCTATCTCTCTGTCTTTTTCTTTGTTTCTTTCCCTCTCTCACAGGACATGCCCCCAGCAGAGATTGGCTGTAAAACTGACCCAGCTCTAGAGGTTCTGTTGTGGGAGTTCCTTTCCAGACTGGAACAGCTGCTGCCGGTACCAGATCTCAAACAGGTACAGAGACAGAACACGCTGTGTTTGCAAATCATTTGCCATTTATAAAACTTGTATTCTTTGTTAGGTTTTGGCACTAAGTTAGCTTTATAATTATGTATGTATTGCAGTCAGTGGCGTCCTCTCGTCTGTTCTCCTGTAGCATAGCACAGTGCATGTTGGGCAGAAAAAAACACAGTTCCATGTTTGAACCTGCATCTCTCCTTTAGACAGTGTCCTGGCTCAGTGCTGCCCCCTCTGTCCTGGAGGTCTGTGTGCAGTCTACTTCTTACACAGACCAGCTGAAGACCCTTCTCAGGCACCACAGAAGTCTTGGACAGTTGGACATGAATGGTAGGCCTTCATCAGGACATCCATATAAACCACTAGCATTCAGTTAAAAATCAGAATCCATCACATTTTGCATTGAATATCTGTAGTATTAAACATTAGCATGATCATTCTCTCTCACAGGGACACTACCATCCATAGAGGACTACAAGCTGTCCTCTATGTCCTGCCCTCCCTCCCAAAGTGTGGTGGATTCTACCAAGCTGACGAACAGCAACAGCCAATCGGAATCCATAACTGACTGCATGAACTGTTTAAGCCCCGCCTCTTCAGGTGAAGACATAAATGCAGAATCTCTGATAGACAGGTCAGATTACACAGGGGTAAAGCCAAAGTCAAGTTTGAACAGATGTGAAGACACAGAAGAGGAGACCGAGAGGATGCATGGATATCTGTTGAGCCGAGAGCAAAAATACATACTAACCAACATGAAGGAGGAAGAGGAAGATGGGGAGGGGCAGAGTGTGAAAATGGAGTTGGAGGATGGTGTGAAGGATGAAGAGAGAGACTGGAAGGAGGAAGGAAAAGAGAGGGATGAACAGAGGGAGGGATGTGCAGCTATTGATCAAGCTGTCCAAACTGACAGACTGGTGAAGAACGGAGTAAAATCAAAACATGTTCAACAGGAAGAGGAGGAGGTGTCTTCCTTGGTGACTTTCTGTCTGTTGCAACAGCACAGAGTGTGGATTCCCCAACTAGAATTTACTAATAGCTCAGTTCCTGTGCCGTCGCCTTTGTCATCTCAGTTGGAGAGACCCTTGAAACTGCTGCCATCTTCATCGGAGAATGGGTAAGAATGGTTGTTGAGCTGGACTGTGTGTCTCCTCTTTCACTGTCAGTTTTAAATTAAGTAATGTGCCTTTATCTGTCTTCTACAGGATCTGTGCTGAAGCCTCCCTTATTTTTCCTGTCATCTCCCCCAGGAACCAAAACACAGGTTCTGATCACACAGATAATTGTTTTCCAAAAGTCTGAGGGAGTCTAACTTTTTCACACAAGTTTGAGATGGTTGACAGGTTGTGCTGAAGGAAATTAAGATTTAGAGTTCAGATATGGAATTATGGTTTTATCCATTATTACACTTTTGCAGTAATGTTTGTGTTTTTTCAGGATCTGCTTCTTTATAGATTTTCTATAAGCTTCCTATCTCATACACACATTCTTTCTCCTCAGGACAAGCTGCTGAGGTGTTGTCTCCGGTCTTTGCCTGCTCCCAGTGCCCATTCGTTCACACAGAGGAAGTGAATCTTCAGCAGCACATTGAGAAGGTTCACCCAGAGGAGCTCAACAGGACTCTGGGGTCCCAGAAACCTCCCAGGAACACACATCAGCACCTCACCCCCCCTAAGACACTCCCCACCCTGACACAGTCCCACACAGGCACTCCAGGGGCCCACCCATGCTCCCAGTGCGGGAAGACCTTCAAATCAAAATTTCTGTTGACCACACACAAAGGAATGCATAAAAGAGAGCGTCCGCATCGGTGCTCCCAGTGTGAGAACAGTTTCAGTAGTTCACAGTATTTAAAGATACACCAGCGAACCCATACAGGGGAGCGCCCATACCCCTGCTCCCATTGTGGGAAGAGTTTTGCTCAATCAGATAAGCTGAAGGTACACGAGCGAATTCATACTGGCGAGCGCCCATACCGCTGCTCCCAGTGTGGGAAGAGCTTCATTCAGGCTGATAAGCTGAACCTACACCAGCGCACTCATACAGGGGAGCGGCCTTACCACTGCTCCCTGTGTGGGAAGAGTTTCACTCAGTCTAGTACTTTGAAGCAACATCAGCGAACTCATACAGGGGAGCGGCCTTACCACTGCTCCCTGTGTGGGATGAGTTTCACTCAGTCGAGCACTTTGAAGCTACATCAGCGAACTCATACCGGGGAACGCCCGTACCTCTGCCCCCAGTGTGGGAAGGGATTTCATCAGGTCAGATCAAATGAAGCAACACCAGAAAACTCACACAGGGGAACGCCCGTACCCCTGTTTGCAGTGTGAGAAGAGTTTTACCAGGTCAGATAAATTGAAGCTTCACCAGCAAACTCATACAGGTGAACACCTGTAACACTGCACCTCTCAGTGTGGGATGAGTTTTGCTTGTTCAGACCACCTGACTGCACACAAGAGAAATCACACGGGTTCTTCTGCTCCCATTTTTAAAAATTTTGTTCCGGTATAGGAAGAGCTTCAGTCATTCAATGATTGCCACAGACAGTTCAGCTAGAACAGGTAGTAATATGCAGTATGTTCCGGTCAAAAAGGGGTACTTCACAGGGACTATGAAATGCAAGTTGTCGAAGATGCAAAAATTGATTTGAAGAGTATTTCAGTTTTGGAGTCAAAAAAATTAAGCATTTTCATTACATTACTAGCATTTAGAAAATTGACTTTTCTACCTAATGAGGTAGTTGTCCTTGGTCCTGACACACACATCTGCACAGCCTCCTTTAGAGGGTGTAAAGAATCACTGTAAATGCTTGTTTAGTACGTTTTTAACTGCGTTGTCAGGCGTACTCTCTGCATAAATAAAGTCCCTTGTAATTGGATTACGTATGAAGTGTTTTGCTAACTGGATTGCCTCTCCGTTCCAAAATGGCTGGCCAAAGCAGCAACCAATTCTGTTGTTAAAAAGAAACAGGAGAGAATAACTATCTTTATTGCGTCATTATCAGCTTCAGGGTATTGCAGGACTAATCAAAAAGATGTGTAGAAATTAATAACTGTATCTGTCAATTTTTTAACACTTGAAAGTGTTGCAAAGGAATTCAGGGAACAGGTTTTCCTGTTGAGTTAACACGGAGTTAAACACTGCATCGTTTTTTTTAGTTAGGTTGATAACATCCTGATTCACACTCCTTTCCAGTGGGTGGCGGTAATGCTCGTCGATGTTGCTGTACAACCGCCATGAAACCTCAAGAGGAAGACGAACAAGACCTGTGATCTAAATTATTTCCAAGCCCGGTTTCTTCACAGCGGTTCCAATATTTTGCACTTTGATGGAAACACTGCGGTTAACAGAGAGGGAAATCGGAGGTACTTATCAATGCCTTTATAAATTGAGTGTTCGTCGAAGGATACTGAGCCAAGCAGCGGTTCCAGCTGCGTTCTTTGAATAGGCTAAGCTCATTGATTTAATTTATATTCAAAGCTGGCTCAGTGACTTGCTATATATTTATTTGCACAAATACATTTTGAATGTGCTTTCGATGTCATGGCAGCTCTCAATTTATTTCAGTTCATTTTGTGGAGTTTCGTGAATAGAATTTTAAGAGCATTCTCTTCAGGGAGAAATTTGTCCTTTCCGAACACTTTAAACGTGTAAAACTCCGCACATTCAATTAAAACATTTGGCATTTCTTCGGAATGGTGTTTTTGGTATCAATAATTTGGTATGCAGACAGATTTTAGGATTCGTTTCCAGGTATGCACACAGATTTTAGGATTCGTTTCCATAGCCTGGGCATACGTGTTGAAACGCTGCACAGTCGGGTTGCTAGGCAACTGTGAATTATATCGGAGAGTCTGTGGACGTACACTACATTGCCAAAAGATTTCCCTTCTGTGGAACTAAGGGGCCTAGCCCAAACCATGAAAAACACCCCCCGACTATTATTCCTTCTCCACCAAACATGACAGTTGGTACTATACATTCGAGCAGGCAGTGTTTTCCTGGCATTCGCCAAACCCAGATATGTCCGTCAGACTGCCAGATAGTGAAGCATGATTCATCAGTCCAGAGACGCGTTTACACTACTCCAGAGTTTTTTTTTTAAGTCACTATTTCACAGCCTATCTTGCCGATGTTGTAGGGTTTTCATGCAAAATTGAAGGAAAAATATCCTCTTCTCTTTTGTTAGACCCCTCTCTCCTTGTCTCCTCCCTGCACCTGCTGGTTCCTCCACTTCAACTCCTCTCTGCCGCCATGTGGCAAGTGCTGCAGCAGCAAGACGTGTTGCATTATGGGAAACTGGAGGAGTTTGTGTCTCTGGTGATGGAGACGTTCCCAGAGCTGCTGAGTGAGAGCCAGAGGACCGAGCTCACTCTGGGGCTGCAGGTGAGGATGAGAGGAGGAGGAGAGGAGGAGAGTAAGGGGGAAGGATGGGAGGGAAAGGGGTAAGAGAGGAGGGGAGGGAGAGGGGTAAAGGAGGAGGGTGAGGCAAGAGTCATGGGGGTGGACAGGCAAGAGGTACTGCTCTAAAATCATTTAGCACTTTGCCCATGACAGTTTCTGCTGCTGTTTGTGGCTATAGGTAGCTGCTAGTTTATGAGACTTGCAGTTTACCTGACCTGTGTTTGTAGTTGTTCCAGTGGCCTTCTGTGTGCACTTATTGTATGTCGCTTTGGATAAAAGCATCTGCCAAATGAAATATAATGTATGTGTAATATTTGTCCAATTTTCAAACCTTTTCCTCCAGAATTGTCAGAAACATAGCATTCTCTCTCTCTTTCTCTCTCACTCCATTACTCTTTTTCACTCTATCTCTCTGTCTTCCTTTGTTTCTTTCCCTCTCTCACAGGACATGTCCCCAGCAGAGACTGGCTGTAAAACTGACCCAGCTCTAGAGGTTCTGTTGTGGGAGTTCCTTTCCAGACTGGATCAGCTGCTGCCGGTACCAGATCTCAAACAGGTACAGAGACAGAACATGCTGTGTTTGCAAATCATTTGGCATTCATAAAACTTGTACTGTTTGTTAGGTTTTGGCAATAAGTTAGCTTTATAATTATGCATGTATTGCAATCAGTAGAGTCCTCTCTTGTCTATTCTGCAATAGCATAGCACAGTGCATGTTGGGCAGAAAAACACACAGTTCCATGTTTGAACCTGCATCTCTCCTTCAGACAGTGTTCTGGCTCAGTGCTGCCCCCTCTGTCCTGGAGGTCTGTGTGCAGTCTGTTTCTTACACAGACCAGCTGAAGACCCTTCTCACGCACCATAGAAGTCTTGGACAGTTGGACACAAATGGTAGGCCTTTATCAGGACATCCATATAAACCGCTGGCATTCAGTTAAAAATCAGAATTCATCACATATTGCATTGAATATCTGTACCATTAAACATTAGCATGATCATTCTCTCTCACAGGGACACTTTCCTCCATGGAGGACTACAAGCTGTCCTCTATGTCCTGCCCTCCCTCTCAAAGTGTGGTGGATTCTACCAAGCTGACGAACAGCAAGAGCCAATCGGAATCCATAAGTGACTGCATGAACTGTTTAAGCCCCGCCTCTTCAGGTGAAGACATAAATGCAGATTCTCTCATAGACAGCTCAGATTACAGAGGGGTAGAGCCAAAGTCAAGTTTGAACAGATGTGAAGACACAGAGGAGAAGACAGAGAGGATACATGGATATCTGTTGAGCAGAGAGCAAGAATACATACTAACCAACATGAAGGAGGAAGAGGAAGATGGGGAGAGGCAGAGTGTGAAAATGGAGTTGGAGGATGGTGTGAAAGATGAAGAGAGAGACTGGAAGGAGGAAGGAAAAGAGAGGGATGATCAGAGGGAGGGATGTGCAGCTATCAATCAAGCTATCCAAACTGACAAACTGGTGAAGAACGAAGTAGAATCAAAACATGTTCAACAGGAAGAGGAGGAGGTGTCTTCCTTGGTGACTTTCTGTCTGTTGCAACAGCACAGAGAGTGGATTCCACAACTAGAATTTACTAATAGCTCAGTTCCTGTGCCGTCGCCTTTGCCATCTCAGTTGGAGAGACCCTTGAAACTGCTGCCATCTTCATCGGAGAATGGGTAAGAATGATTGTTGAGCTGGACTGTGTCTCTCCTCTATTCACTCTCAGTTTTAAATTAAGTAATGTGCCTTTATTTGTCTTCTACAGGATCTGTGCTGAAGCCTCCCTTATTTTTCCTGTCATCTCCCCCAGGAACCAAAACACAGGTTCTGATCACACAGATAATTGTTTTCCAAAAGTCTGAGGGAGTCTAACTTTTTCACACAAGTTTGAGATTGTTGACAGGTTGTGCTGAAGGAAATTAAGATTTAGAGTTCAGATATGGAATTATGGTTTTATCCATTATTACACTTTTGCAGTAATGTTTGTGTTTTTCAGGATCTGCTTCTTTATAGATTTTCTATAAGCTTCCTATCTCATACACACATTCGTTCTCCTCAGGACAAGCTGCTGAGGTGTCGTCTCAGGTCTTTGCCTGCTCCCAGTGCCCATTCGTTCACACAGAGGAAATGAATCTTCAGCAGCACATCGAGAAGGTTCACCCAGCAGAGCTCAAAATGACTCTGAGGTCCCATCATCTTCCCAGAAGCACACAACAGCTCCCCAACCCCGCTAAGACACTCCCCACCCTGACACAGTCCCACACAGGCACTCCAGGGGCCCACCCATGCTCCCAGTGCGGGAAGACCTTCAAATCGAAATTTCTGTTGACCACACACAAAGGAATGCATAAAAGAGAGCGTCCGCATCGGTGCTCCCAGTGTGAGAACAGTTTCAGTAGTTCACAGTATTTAAAGATACACCAGCGAACCCATACAGGGGAGCGCCCATACCCCTGCTCCCATTGTGGGAAGAGTTTTGCTCAATCAGATAAGCTGAAGGTACACGAGCGAATTCATACTGGCGAGCGCCCATACCGCTGCTCCCAGTGTGGGAAGAGCTTCATTCAGGCTGATAAGCTGAACCTACACCAGCGCACTCATACAGGGGAGCGGCCTTACCACTGCTCCCTGTGTGGGAAGAGTTTCACTCAGTCTAGTACTTTGAAGCAACATCAGCGAACTCATACGGGGGAGCGGCCTTACCGCTGCTCCCTGTGTGGAGGCAGTTTCACTCAGTCAAGTGCTTTGAAGCTGCATCAGCGAACTCACACAGGTGAGCGCCCGTACCACTGCCTGCAATGTGGGAAGAGTTTCAGCAGCTCAAGTAAACTGAAGCTACACCTGCAAACTCATACAGGTGAGCGCCCGTACCACTGCTCCCACTGTGGGAAGAGTTTCACCCGTTCGGATTACCTGGTCGTACACCAGCGTACCCACGTACCATAGGGCCTGTTTCTCTGCTCCCAGTGCAGGGAGAACTTCAATAAGTCAGTCATTACCAGGGACATTCCAGTATTGTAGTAAGTGTCGAGGTTAGAACGGGTTCCTATCGAGGACTTGCAAATTGCCTAGGATTTAAGAAGTATTTTCAATATTTGGATGTGAAAAGAAAGTTGAGAATGAAGTTAAGTGCAACATTGAAAACTGGGAGTATATGTTCAAACCACACGTTATTTTTATTTCGGATAAACTTCCCTCCTTAAACTTACACTCTGGTGGTTACCAGAACTATTGCAGTTCGTTTTGGCGTATAATCAAAATCTCCATTACAATTACGTGTGCATATATCGGCCCTACATTACGTTCTTAAGCCTGTGACGGTTTATAATATTATTTCCTTACATGTACGTTTATGTTGCATGTATGTATGTTTATGAATAAATACGTGAAGGTAAAATAGACTATACTATTACTATTTTGACAAAGACTGGCAATTAGAAAAAACTTGTGGAAGCTACTTTTCTGTCTGTGATTGATTACGGTGACATATTGTATATGCATGCAGCCTCCTCCATTTTACGGAGCCTTGATTCAGTGTACCATGCATCTCTACGTCTCATTACAAATGCGAAGTCCTTTACTCACCATTGCATTCTTTATGATTTGGTGGGTAGGACATCATTGACCACTTGCAGACAACAGCACTGGTATATTTTTTGACAGATCTGGGGAAAATTGATTTTCCTACTATGCACCTTGGGCATGGAATAATCTGCAAAAAGATCTAAAATTAGACACATTTATATCCTTTGATGAATTTAAATGCATCATAAAGAATGTAGTAACTGAGGCATGTGGTTGTTTTTCTTGAGAGGCCACTGTGTTTGAATAGCTGTTCTTCTGTATTATTGTGGATTTTTGTATATCATGCTGTATATGTTGCATTTTAATATGTTGCGATTTTGTATGGCTGCTACCTTGGCCAGGTCTCTCTTGTAAAAGAGATTTTTGATCTCAATGGCACTTCCTGATAAAATAAAGGTAAAATATGTAAAATAAACATTAATGGTGAGCACATTTTCTCCGCAAGGAGGCCAAGTTAATGTGTCGTTCTGTTTTGAAAAGCGGGGTTCTATTTTGAAAATTCTTGAGTGAGGTTACTATACTGTAATGGAATAGAATAGCTTTATTTTTTCCTGTGGGAAATACAGATGTTTTACCAGTGTAATGATGCATCATGGTAGGCTACTACTGTAGTGCTATACCAGCACAGATACATTTTCTCTACTCTTTTTCCACAAATGTTTTGGAGAAACATTTATTATCTATTGGCAGCAACTATGCTACCAATAATTATTTTTTAAAAAAATATATTCGTTAATTTATAAACTCTAATTTTTTGTTCATTTATTTAACTGCTACTAAAGTGCTGAAAAAAAATAAAGCTTCCTCTTGTCACAATGACGTAGGGCAGATCACTGCGGTATCTTAGCAACCGGAATAACAGTTGATACTGCTTCTTGGCAGGTGACTGGGGGAATTTAACTATCGATAAAGCCTTCGCTAGAAAAGAAAAACAACCATAGCTTCGGTGCAAAACAGATTGTCAATCAGTCATTAACATGAGCCAGGTCAGGAACACGGAGGAAGAACTGGCGGAGGACAGGCCTTCCGTAGAGTCTGAAAACCAAGAGGAGAGATTAGCCGCACGTCGTCTGCGTATTGAGGAGAGGAACCGGTAACGTATCGAACGTTAGCTTTAGCTTCAAAAACGTTGCATTCACCGGATCACATTCGGTTTTGCTTATTAAGTTAGCATGGCTATATAATATGTCATATGGAAAATAAACTAGAATGCCAGAACAGACATTACTAAGAAATGCAATTATTAAAAAAAATAAATAAAAAAAAAAAAATTTTTTTAAAAAAAACCTCACAGACTGTCTAGCAAGGTAGCACATAATCGCGTTACTCAGATTAAGTTTAGCTAGCTACGTTCGGAACATTTAAGTTACACAATTTTACATACTCTACTTCGTCACTACTTTCTTTTATAGTAGAGGTTCTCAAAGTGCGAAAGTACAACTAGATGTGATAGGAAACCTGCATGCCGGAATGGCACCATGCATTAAACTGATTAAAGCATAATTTGAGAACGTAGTATGAAATAGTAAAAGCAGTTCGATGGAATAAAATGACTTGCCTGAACATGCCTACTGTAGTGTTGCGTTATGGAAATTTAGATAAAAGTCAAAGTTAAAGTGGCTGCTAATTTTGCACGTTCACAAGATGTATAATAGTTGTACTACTACTAATAATAGTATTAATGATAACAATAGTACATAACTGTAGCTTCCTGTCTATGCACGTGATCTATATTATGCGTTGTTGCCTTTTCACTGCAGCAAAGCACTTGCCGATGACTCTCAGGAGGAGAAACAGATCAAAGAAACCAGAGAGAGTCAGAAGCAGGTGGAGGAGAGCGAGGAGGTGGGTCGACGTCCGCGCGCATCAAAACCCGCGCACAACTGAAGCGACATCGCTGCACCTCTATAGGTTTGCCCAAAGCCAAAATGATTCGGCCGCCAAAAGCTGGATATTCCTCTTTGCATCAGCCCGATAGCAAAATCCACTGGAAAAAAAAAATTAACAGCGTAGCTCAAAATGCTCTTTGAAATACAAATTCCCCAAGATGAAAAATGTGATTGTGTCTTCTCACCACCCCCCCCCCCCCCCCCCCCACCAATGTTGCAGTAAAATATGGTAAGGAAGAGGTTAAGTGCAGTAAAGTAAGGAAGGGTAAGGGATAATATGAAATAATAATCTAAAAAAAAAAGTCTGGTTAAAGCTTTCCCAGAGAATTTTGCATATTATTCATGTGTGCTCTCACTTGAGTATTCCCTGGGGTGTTCAGAAACACTATGTATTGCTTCCTGTAGGACTTTTCAGTGCCTGATTGCTTTTTCAGGCCTGCCTTTGGTATGAGGGGTTTGGGGTTAACTTTCAGGTTTTTTTTTCCTATGCTAAGCATGATTTAGTTAGGTATTTAATATTCACTTACGTACACTTTCTGGGGTGAGGAGGTAGTTAGCCAGGTTTGCTCTTATAACGTAGAGGGATGCAGTTGTGGTGTCTCGTTGTAAGCTGCTCTGGTTGAGAGTGTCTGCCAAAATAAGTATATACTTTTTTTTTCTTTCTGTGCTGTGACTGTTTTTATGTTTTTTATTTTTAACTCTGTCCCCAAAAATGTATAGCGAATGATTAAACTCCAGCGAGATGGGACGGACCTGCTGACCAACATTCAAGTAGCAGCTGATTTTAGGGAGTCCCAGAGGCGAATGGAGGAGGACGAGGCCAGGAGGCAGAGGTACCCCCCCCCCCCCCCCCCCCCCCCCCCCCCCCCCCCCCCCAATGTGACTCCTCCTCCTGCAAGGCTCATGGATAACACACAGCCGTTTAGGCTACTTTTTACAAGTGTCTTCCTTTACGTTTGTGTGCAATTAACTCTCCTTCGCTGGGGGCATCTCACGGAGAAGGGTTGAGGAGTTTATATTTTTTGGAAAGACTCAAGCGTTGTCCTGTCAGATTTCACCCCATTTAAAATATTTACAGAAGTTAGCTGCTTATTTCATTAAACCCACTTTGTTAAACTTCCTCTTGGTTCCTAGGGTGTAAATAGGTCAGCTTTTAAGAGGACATGTTAAAAAGCAGACAACCAAAAAAAGAAAAAGAAAACTGGGATTTATTAGCCTTTAGTCAGGAGATCAGCTGCAAACAGGATGCGTTCAGCTCCAAGTGTAGCTTGTATTTTTGCCCTTGTTTTTTTTTCCCAGTTGCTTCATATTCCATTCATCCAGTTAGATTTTGCAAGACGTTGTGTCAGAGCTCTCCGTTCTCCCTCGCCCCCCTGTGCAGAATCGAGAAGCTGGAGAACGAGGCCAAGACGAGCCTGGAGAAGTTCGAGGAGATCACGGAGAAGTGGACGGTGGCCCGGGCGAAGGAGATCCCCCAGGACCTGCGGGACGCGCTGATGAGGCAGCAGCAGCTCTGTGCCCTCCTCATCGAGGACAAGAACAAGCTCATCAACGACCTGCAGGAGGTGAGGGGCCCCCGCCCGGCACGGCGGCCGTCCAATGAGAGAGCGCGGAACACTGGACCGACTCTCCGGTGGAACACTGCCGCCTTGTTTCGTGTCGGTGCTGCTTTTCGTCTGTCTGTCCTGTGATGGCCATTCACTTCAACGTCACTTCTGATTGGCAGCTCCCTAAGCGGTCTCGCTGCTGATTGGTTGAAATGCGTCATCACGTCTGTTGAGAAAGAAATCCAAAAGGCAGATGCCAAATCCTCTTGGCAGTAGAGGACAGTCTACAAATTTGTTATGTTTTGAACAACACAGGATTAATGTCATAGAATTGTTTTGCTTTTGTTTTTCTTTGGTCTCAAGCACTGCCACAGATGATGTAGGCCAATCAGATGCTGAACTTATGATGTCATGTGTTAATGACATCATAAGTTCAAGTGTTCTGGCCAAGGATAATATTGTGCCTCCTCATGATAACGTTGTCACATAGCCCCAGAAACTCCCATTAACTCCTGTGGTTTAGGAAATGGAGTGGACAGCAGGAACACAGGAGCTGATCGTCTGGTTGGTTTTGAAAATCTGCGCCGTGAAGTTCTAAAAACGAGCGTTCGGGTTCCTCCACAGGAGCTGAAAACGTGCGACAATCTTTACGTGAAAGACCTGAAGAGACAAGGAGAGGATGTGGACCTCATGATCGACAGGATGGAGGAACAGATAAAGAACCTGATGAAGTCCTACAAGGAGGAATATGAGAAGATTGAGGTACGGCGTGCAGCGAGACATTGTTAATGGCCGGCAGACACACATACATACATACATACATAGAACACACAGACACATACTGGTAGTCCCAGATAAACTGTACTTGTTCGGATGGTGTGTCCAAATATTGGTGCACATTTTTGAAAGAGTAAATTTTTGTGTTGTATTTATATAGAAACATTTCTGCCACTCTTGGAGAAAAACTTGTCTAATCAGGGGGCATGTCTTATCATCTTGCCAATGTTGAGAAAGACAAAATGGCAGGATATTATTTGTTCTTTTATATCGCTCTCTCCCTCTTGGCTTGTTTGCATTGGGCATTGTTACTGTGCCTAATGTCTGCTCGTAAGTCTCTCACTGACGGATTCTTAAAGGGGAAGATTCGCCATTTTGTAAGTCTAGAGCGTGTGGAATTTCTGAGTTGGGAATTTTGTTTCCCTTGCAGAATTCCTTCGAGAAGGAGCGCGCGGAGCTTCTGCACAGGAACCGCACGGAGTGGGAGCAGAAGATGAAGGAACGCCGGGACAAGGAGGTGCGGGTCTCCTCTGGGATTAGGGATTTGGACATTAGCGCTGCGATAAAAATAAAATTTTAATTTAAGCTTAGGTTCATTAAGCTTTACTAATGAGCATGCATCTGTATCGACTGTGGACCTGAAAATTAACTTTGTTCAGTATCACTATAGGTTTATCTGTTTTTTGGTAGTGTTTTTTATTTTATTTATTTTTATTTTTTTTTAAAGCGCTTTGCTGTCTCAATGGGATTGCAAAACACTAATAATTTAAAGGTACTACGTCTGTGTCAGACAGCAATAGACATGTGTCAGCGGTCCTCCCATCCACTAGGTGGAGTACCTGATGCAGCGGATGAAGAAGGTGGAGGAGAGCGAGATGATGCTGAACAAGTTGAGGCTGGACGACGCAGAAGGAGTGCAACGCCATCAAGACCAAACTGGACAACGAAGTGCAGGTGGGGGGGGGGGGGGGGGCAGGGCGGGTTTTGAGGGGGTTCCACTAGAGCAGGGGGTTTTCAGCCTTTTCGGAACTAGGAACCCCCCCCCCTCGAAGGCTGGAAGGCATCCAAAGGCCCTTATCCCCCATCATGAGTTACAAACGGTTGCATTTCAAACAAGGTTTTAAATTTAGAAATTTTTCCCACGTCTGTATATAGTCACTGCATGCCGAGGCTGGCCTGCAGATCCCCTGCTGAGGGAATCGGCCACTTCAGGGTGCAGTGACACCGGTGTCACAGGGAGTCATTCAGACTGCCCCCGGCCCGGCGTGTGACCCGGTCGCCTTGCTGCCCCCCCCCCCCCCCCCCCCAGGTCCTGCAGCAGCAGGTGCAGCAGATGAAGGCCACGTACCACCTGAACCAGGAGAAGCTGGAGTACAACCTGCACGTGCTGAAGAAGCGCGACGAGGAGAACACCATCACCAAGACCCAGCAGAAGAGGAAGATCACCAGGTGCTTCCGCTGACAATCGCCCTCTTCCCCCCCCTAAACGACCCGCAGGGATACGAGCTTCTCAAGGGCAAAACACTGTCCTTCCATAAAATCAGAGGTGTATATTTACGGGAAAATGCATTGTATTTTAGAATGGCTGCTGGGGCGCTCAGTTAAGATAATAATTTATTGTCCTTTATTGTCCCCCAAGGGAAATTTATCTTCGACACAGCCCTGGCACTGCCACACAAATACAACACCAATACAAAAAAACTATGCACAACACACAATACCCAATACACAATGCGCATCGATGACAACGCAATCAACAGCATACTTCTCAGCAACCCACATCTGTGGACACTGTTCCCGTTGACCAGTTGAGTTGTCAGATTGCTGGGGGACATAAATGAGTGCTTAGTAAGCTTGGGCTTGTAGCAGCAGTGCGGTAAGAGCGGGAAGGAATGTGATTGGCTGACTCTGAGCTCTCTCAGGCTGCAGGACACGCTGGGCAATCTGAAGGCGCGCTGTGCGAAGCAGGAGAAGCAGGCCCGCGAGGAGAAGCAGTCCATCACCGACGACTACAAGCGCATCGTGCAGGAGAACAAGCACCGCGAGAAGAAGATGAAGTGAGCGCAGTAGAGGAAGAGTGTGCCAGTACACACACACATACACACATATATATATACACACGCACATACACACATACAACAGTACATGCACACACTAACATACATACACACACACACACACAGTTGTAAGCCCAGATTTTTAAGCACTCCCCCCTCTCTCCCTCCCTCTCTCTCTCCCTCCCTCCCCCCCCCCCCCCCCAGGCACTTCTCGGCGGTGGATGCGCGCAAGTTCGAGGAGATCTGGCTGATGAACGAGGCTGAGGTGAAGGCGCTGGTGGAGCGGGCCCTGGAGATGGACCGGCTGGTGCACGAGCAGTACCTGGGCCTGCCCTGGGAGCGGCCCTCCACCGCCTTCATGGAGCGATCGGGCCCCGTGGTGCCCCAGCTGCACCCCTCCAGCCCCGCCGCCCCCCCCGGCCTGCGCGCCGCCCACGCCTCCTCCTCTTCGTCTTCCTCGGAGGAGGAGGCCGCCGCCGCCCAGCCCGACGGCGTCTCCGTGGCAGCGGTCAAGAGGATTCTGGAACTGCTGTGCGACGAGGCGGTAGGAGAACCGGCGGCTTTCGAGTTTCCGTGGCGATCGGGAACCGTTTTGCGGCTTTTTTTTTTCCGCGGTTTTTTAAATTTTCCACCGGCTGATGACAGTTGGTGCCTCGCCTACCTGTAAGCAGCGCGATGGAGTCACAGGTGTCCACTGCACCTGGACCTGGGCTCGCTGTTTAGAGCAAACACCGCTCAGGTACACACCTGTGGCCTGGCATTTAGAGCACCTTATGAGGCAAAGCAGTTCAGTTGAAAAGAACTTTAAATTTTAAAAAAGACTGCTTAAAGACAGCGTAACAATGCAAGCGAATACCACCTAAATGAGCCGCCAGCACTTGGTAAATTCAGCTCAAACTGCTGTCGATTTTGTGCCGGCGTGTCGCCTCGGCAACAAAGAATTCATCTATTATGATGTCACAAGTAATTTAAGAACCTGTTAAAAGCCTGACTGGCTGCAAGTTGCAGCATTCATTCTGCACACAGGAAAAAGTAACAGCCTTAACTTTTACTTCACAGAAAAAAACTGTGAAATATTGAAATGTGTTTGACTGCTTGGGGCACATTAATTCTTCCAGTTCTCAGTTCGTTGTTTTTTCTTTTTGTCTCCAAACAGGGTTTTCTGATTGATAGTAAAGGTTGTGAAGCTCCTGGCTCCGTTGGACAAAGATGAGAAGAATCTTATGAAGCTTGACATTATCCTCTCAGTAAGTACCGAATCCATTAAGCCTCAAATACATATGCATGCAGACTGGGTACAAGAACAGATTCATTCTCACGCTGTTGTGTTTACGCTCAGAGTTAACAAATGTTATCCTCAGCATGAATTATTCATAGTGTATAGGAATTTCTCAGTTTCAAGCTAACTTTGCATGCTTAAGTTCTGCCAAACTTTGAAAATGTACTTTTACCATGGCGTTCTAAGCGAGGAATAATGTGTTCCTGAAATTAAAAAAATTAAAAATAACAATGCATAAATACACGTCACTCCAAGTGGACGATGCAAAAAATGTGGCAGTTGGATTGAAGGCTAATTCAAAAGCAGTGACCGAGGGCTTGATATTTTTCTGTCGAGTCCATTGGGATCGAAAGAGAAGAGGATATGTACAAGCTGGCGGAGTTCTTCAAGAAGTACGGACAGCAGCGGAAGAACCGAGAGGTAGGAACCAACCATTTAGGTTGCACAGACTGAACTTTCATCCCTAGACATCCCTGGGTCAATGGTTCAAAATAATTTTTATCGCATTAGGGGACAAGTGGTTATTATGTAAGTAATTAACCCAGATGAGCTCTCAGAGAGGGTTCTGATTGGTTATTGTGTGTTGTGATGTCGTGACGGGTTACTCAGACCACTCCAGAGGAGGAGGCGGAGCTTGAGGCAGAGGGCGCTATGGCAGAGGGCAGCCAGCAGGGGGAGTCTGCCTCCAGCGGCCACACCTGGGAGCTCATTCACCCCAACGACGTCCTGGGAGCGCTGCGGGCATTTACTGCGGAACACTGCAAGCCCAGGTGAGTCTAGAATCATACTGAGAACCCAGGTGAGTCTACACGCATATTGCAAGCCCGGGTGAGCACTGCAAGCCCAGGTGAGTCTAGAGACTTATATGCCGCGTTTCCAGGGAGACCAAGCAGCAGTCCAAGATCCTGAGCCTGGACGACAGGGACGAGTCGGAGGACGGGATGTTCTGGGAGTCGGCCGCCAACATCATCCCCGAGGCCAAGCTGAAGCTGTGGGACACCCTGGAGACCGCGCTGGAGAAGTACCAGTGAGTACAGGAGACGGACGGCTGGAGGGAGGGAGGGATGGATGGAGTAGAAGATGGATGGATGGATGATAATAGATGGACGGATGGATGGATAGATGGATAGTAGATGGATGGATGGATAGTAGATGGATGGATGGATGGATTGATGGATAATGGATGGATGGATGGATGGATGGATGGATAGTAGACGGATGAATGGATAGTAGATGGATGGATTGATGGATAATGGACAGACGGATGGATGGATGGATAACAGAAGGATGGATAATGGACGGATGGATGGATGGATAACAGAAGGATGGACGCAGGGATTAAGGCCCCTGTCCTCGCTCACAGTGCGGTGCTGAATGAGAGGGCCCAGCTGCTGGAGGACACGCAGCACCTGAAGGTGCAGAACGAGGAAATGAGACAGCTGCTCCGCAAACACTGCAACTCCAAGGTGAGCGCCACTCTCTCATCTCTCTCACTGTCTCTCTCTCCATCTCTCTCTCTCTCTCTCTCTCACGGTCTCTCTCTCATCTCTCCCTCCCTCCCTTTCTTTCTCTCTCTCTCCATCTCTCCCTCCCTCCGTTTCTTTCTCTCTCTCCATCTCTCTCACTGTCTCTCTCTTCATCTCTCCCTCCCTCCCTCCCTCCCTCCTCTCTCTCCCTCTGCGTCTCTCTCTCCCTCCCCCTCTCACTCTCTCCCCCATTCTCTTTCTCTGCCTCTCTCATTCTCTCTCCCTCCCCCCCTCTCCCCCCCTCACTCTCTCCCCCTCTCTCTCTCTCTCTCTCTTTATCTGGAGCTGTCTGCTGATTACCCAGCACTGTACCGCTGCAACATTTCGTACTTTACCGTGTTCCACAATAACTTTCATGGCTGAATGGCTGACTGTGTTCCCCGGTCACATTTACCCATTTATTTGTGTTATATTGCATTTTTTCCTTGCACTGAAATATAGCTACTTCTAATTTACGGTAGTAATTGATTTAATGACGTCTTCCTCTGACAGATCAACAGCGAATTACTGATCCCGCCGACGAAGATGATTCAGATTTCGCCCGAGTGACGTCATCACTGAGTGAACGTGTGAAATTCCTACCAAGGACTGCCGATTAAAAATGGAGGGAAAAAAGGCTTGTGGTCAACGTGGAATATTTCAAGTCTGTTTGAATCTCTGTTTTTTTTACAAACAAAAGTGACAAAAATACTATAAATAGGAAAAATGATTGCTGAATCAATTTTGATAAGTTTATAGTACAAATATTTTCACTTTATTACAAATTCAAATACTCATATCTTAAAGATTAGATTTATTAAAAAGTGGATGGTTATACAGGTTGTTAGTGCTGTACTTTACAGCTTGTTATGAGGGCTTATAATCTTGGTCTCTTCCAGAATGTTCTATTCAGCCGGATAGATTCAGCTTGAAGGCTGTTAGTAGTACTTCATGATCTATAGTTAGAAAAGGCCACATTTTAGCCTATATATACACAACTCTTACCTTTGTATGTCAAGATTCTTGACCTGGGGTATCCATAACTGTCAATTAAAATCGTTTAAAAAGCGGAGTTAACGAACTGAGCTTGGCCAGTCAGCCAATGGCGTTAACGATCCTCTGACTGATAGCCCCGGGCATTGAGTAGAGCAGCAGCAGCAGGAAGAGCAGGCCCAGCGACAGGAAGAGCAGCCCCAGACACTGGGACTTGTAGTTCCTCCAGACCAGAATGCAGATGACCCGCAGGGGCCAGAGAAGCCAAGACATGCTGGTGTTGGGACGACTGAGAGAGAGAGAGAGAGAAGTCCACATGCTCGTTCACCTCTTTTATTAGTTCTTCATGTTGTACAGACAAAAATATATATATCGCACACCCGTAGAACAAAGAATTATAAATACACTCTTTCTTTTAATCATATAAACAAGCAAGAATCGGTGCAAACGTGTATTTTTTTTGGATTCGTAAAGTATTGTGTGTGTGTGTGTATGCGGGAGAGAGATAACACAAATCAACAGACCCCAGTGGGGTTTAATACAAATCTTTACCAAGACTACAAATCAAGCAAAGGCAAACTCATAACACAGCAAAACAAGACGTTGGATCATGAATAGTAAAGTTCATCTTTTTTTGGTTCCTTGGGTTGTTTTATACAACCTCTAAACTAACTTGGTCTATGTAGAATTGGACCCATAAACATGCTTGTTCGGCAGTCTTTCTGATACAACCTTGGTGATGGTTAGGAAACGCAGAAACTGGGTTGTCTCTAAATGTCAAGATGTAAAGATCTATTTAAAACTATGGAAAAAAATCTCCTTGTGCATTTTCCTGTGCTTTCTTAGAAGGACATCCATCTTTATGATGGTCTATGCTCGTGCTACCCAATCTTGTTACTGGAGGTCAACTGTCCAGGTGGTTTTAATTTTAACCCTAATTTGGCACACCTCATTCTAATTAGCAGCTCAACGAGATCTCTCGCTGTTGAATGAGGTGTGGCTTTGTTAGGGTTGGAGTGAGAACCTACAGGACGGTAGTTCTCCAGGAAGAGGGGTTGGGGCAGCCCTGGACAAGCTGCTGAATGAGGTGTGCTTTGTAGATCTCCAGGAAGAGGACTGAATTGTAAATACACATACAGCGTGCGGAAGCCATGTTTTGTCATTGAAACAGGCAAGCTAACAAGCGGTCGCACTGCTTTTGTTTTGCAAATACGTGTTACCTGCTGAGGTGCCTGTGGCCAGATTTAACTCTACTCAACCTGCGCTCAGACAGTGGATAAAGGGAATTAGCGTCTAAGCGCGCCGTTCAAGAGGAAGAGTGAAGAGGAAGAGTGAGGTCGGATCACCCCGTCTTTGGGAAGGCAAGCGTCGACTTTGGTTAAGGACTGAAACGCCACATCTTCACAAGCCAAGTACAAATTCTGCCTTAACTGTAAGGTGGGGGGAATTCTAACCTACAGGTCACAGTAATACATGGTTAAGAAGTTGCATTCAATAACCCTGAACAATAACATCTGTTGTGCTGCTACCTTTTTGTTTATGTATTGTTACGGATGGTATCCATAATGTACATCTTGTTGCACTTCAGTCCAAAATGTCTACAGGTGATTTCCAAGATACCCAAAATGTTTTCATTTGCCAAAGGGGTTATTTAAAAAAATAATAGGTTTTTCAAAACCTTCAAAAACCTATTTTCAACGTGCACATGTTAGCAAAATCGTCCTGGCTTCCCCCAATACATCTGCGCAATAGGCCGCCTTAGACACAGTAGAAATGATTATTCAAAGGAAGGTACACCGTTCTGTTTTGTGAAATGCTTAGGTTAATCAAAACCCAGTCTACAAACTTCCATCAGACATAGAGACCAAAGCAAAATAAATATACAAAATAAATAAATCAGAAAAACTTCAGTATTACTGAAAACACTACAATGTTCAAAGTATCCATGCAATATGAATTATTACCAACAAACTGCAGCATCAAACTAAAAAAACAAAACAAAAAAAAAAAAAAAATTAAAAGTTCACAGACGCCATAGAGAAGCAAGTCAAGCAAAGGCAATAGTGTCAGTGGTGGAATGTCGAAGCAATCGGTTGACTGGTCGAGTGGCGAGAGAGAAGGGGGTGGAGCTTGGGACGATGTCACTTCCTGCCAACCCCTCCCTCCCTCCCTCCCTCCCTCCCTCCCTCCTCACGCCCCCAGCAGTTTCTTCACCAGGTAGCCTGGCACGCTGTAGAGGAACAAGCCCACCATCACCAGCAGCAGCAGGGCCAGGATGATCTTAATGATCAGCCACTTGTACCGGTTGCAGATGAGGTACCGGATGGCTTTGAGCGGGCTGAGGAACCAGAGGAACGTGGTGTCGGGTCGGCTGTCGTGAGTCAGGCGGGGAGGAGGGAGGGGTGAGAGAGAGGAAGAGAGAGAGAGAGAGAGAGGGAGGGATGGAGAGAGAGAGATAAGCAAGCGTTAGTGGTTAGTCAAGCAGCGACTGACTGAAATTTGACGGCTGTTAACTGCCATAGATTTGAGGCCCACCTCTCCCTCCCCCTTCAAAAACATTTTTTTTTTTCCCCCCCGCCAAAATAAGTAGTTAGTGAATTACATTACATGACATTAAGCAGATGCTCTTATCCAGAGTGGCTTGCAGTGCAAAAGAACATTGAGTGCATTCACTGGAAGCTAGGAGCAGTTAGCGCCAGACCTGGCTAACAGTATTCCCATGTGAGCAGAGAGTATGAGTGCAGCATCACTAAAGCAACTACTGCAAGCTAAGTCTGCTAACAAAAGAACCGAAGCATAAATCCTGAACGTCTACAGATTACATCCATCACAAACTAGAAGAGCACATAGCCATAAAAATGCCATAAGAAGATGTTATATGAAATAGGGGCGCTAGGGGGTGGGGGATTGGAGGGGAGCCCGCTGTAAAGGTGAACGTGATGCTATTTGTACGGTTTTTTAATTTGCGTAGCACTGTAACTGCACTCGTGTTTTTGACCAAGCAGACCTTGAATCCTCAGTACCGCCGTCTACCTCGCTAATGGAAGAACTGCTGCATGCAGAATTTAATTTCCGCTACTTGAAGTACTTAGAAACTGCAAATATCCCCTACATCTCCCTCTACCACCTGCTATGGCACTAAACATCTTGCAGGTTGATGTAATAGCTTCCAGACTGATTCTCTCATATTGCTGGTAACCCTTCTCTTAAATGAACCAATAATTAAATCAGGATCGCATTACAATTAGATGTTCCGAAGTCGGCTTCCTGAATGGTTCGTCCAATCAGAGGTCTTTGGCCTTTGGCTAATTTTGATAGTATTTCAGTTTTTTATATATATGTTTTGCACCAATGATAATAAAGACCTAGATTTTGTGAATGCGTAAGTGTGTATTCTGATTTCATACTTAATTCAGTTCATTGCTCAGTCTGTAACTGTGAGGTTTATATCTGTGGTTCTATTTTCTTTGTACATGTTCCATTCCAATGCACTGTCCTACCCATAATACACTTTCTAACAAAGGACACGATGATGAAGTATACTTTTGTTTATCACTCATTTTGGGGAATGGAGAAGCACTTCATTGTGGGAGGGGACAGATTCTGAAACAATGACAAACGGCTGTAAAATGAGATGGGGAATTGAATAAAAAAAAAACAAAACACACAAAAAAAGGACGTATGAAATAAACGTGAATCACTTTGTTCTTTTCCCAACCACTTCAACGAGAACATTCAGACCGTGGACACAGGTGACCCAGTGGAATGATAAGTCCAGAGGTTCAAGTGACAGGTGGGAAAGAGATGGAGGGAGCGACAGGAGATGGAGGGAAGACAGAGGAGAGGAAGAAAAGGTGGAGAGAGGGATACCAGTTGGTTGGGCTTTTGTGTTGCTTAGGCTCCCAGCAGCTTCTTGACCAGGTAGCCGGGAATGGAGTAAAAGAACAGGCCCAGCAAGAGGAGGAGGAGGGCCGCGACTAGGATCTTCAGGATCAGCCAGCGGTAGTTGTGCCAAATGAAGTATCGGATGGACTTCAGGGGGTTCATGAACCAGATAAAGCTGGTGTCCGGGCGGCTTTCATCCAGAGGTTGAGGGGGAAGGGGGGGAGGTCAAAGGTCACACAGGAAAGAAGGAAGGAAGGCAGGAAGGAAGGAAGGAAAAGGTGAGGGAAATGAAGAAATGGCAAGGGGGAGAAACGAGGGGGGAAAAAACGAGTGGTGAGAGTTACAGCGTGAAAGGAAGAGTGAGGGCTTCAAAGTCATACTTTTACACACAGACACACTTTCACACACACACTTTGCACGCACACCTTTTTAACAGGGACTGGCTATGAGGACACCATAGAAACCCTGTCAATCAACAGCAGCGTTTTTGTCCCACAGTTCATCATAACCGTGTAATCAACAGCTTCAATGGAGCAATTGCATCTCTGACAAACCAGCAGACCCTATGGCCCGCCAAGGGCCAGTGTTTGGGGGCCCTCGGGGTACAGAATCTGCAGAATGACTAGGACTGGGTAAGACTTTATGGTATGGACTTCACGTGATGGGGGCAGGCTGCTAAACATAGACTTACTTTGGTTTCTCCAGGGGGTCTGGCTCGTTGCGACCCAGGCCCACGGGATTCTTCTCCGCCTCCTCTGCTGTCATGAGGTGAAGCTCCGCCTCCACTTTCCCCTGATAGGACAAGCGAGATCATGTGACCCCAAGGATCATGGATTACAGAATTCCGGACACTAATCACGTGAAAAGTGCACACGCAAACCTGGCTATCGCTTGTTTTAAGACTCAAAGACCACTGAAAGGTTGATGTTAATATGGTTGCTAATAGAACATGATTAAATATACATCTGAATAAAACAAGTTCATTTTTAAAACTTTGGGAATTTTTTCAGCTTTTGGACATAAGCCTATAGTCTTTTGTATTTTGTTATTTTTCCACTGATACACATTTCCCACCATAAATATTTTTTAAAACAGTTTCATGCATTTATTTCACCATGGTTGCTAAGAAAACATGATTCCCTGTTTATGCAGATAAAAAATGAACATATTTAAAACTTTTGGAATTTTTTCAGCTTTTGGACATAAGCCTATAGTCTATTGTATTTTGTTGTTTTCCACTGATACACATTTCCCATCATAAATATTTTTTAAAAACATTTGCATGCATTCATTAAACCATGGCTGCCATTAGAACACGATTTCCTATCCATCTGAATAAAAAAAAGTGCATATTTAAACCTTTTGGATTTTTTTCAGCTTTTGGACATAAGCCTATAGTCTTTTGTATTTTGCTATTTTTCCACTGATACAGATTTTTCATCAGAAATATTTTTAAAAACATTTTCATGCATTTATTTCACCATGGTTGCCATGAGAACAGGATTTCCTATCCATCTGAATAAAAACGTTTCATATTTCAAACTTTTGGATTTTTTTCAGCTTTTCGACATAAGCCTATAGTCTTTTGTATTTTGCTATTTTCCACTGATACAGATTTTTCATCAGAAATATTTTTAAAAAACATTTTCATGCATTTATTTCACCATGGTTGCCATGAGAACAGGATTCCTATCCATCTGAATAAAAAAAATTCATATTTCAAACTTTTGAATTTTTTCAGCTTTTCGACATAAGCCTATAGTCTTTTGTATTTTGCTATTTTTCCACTGATACAGATTTTTCATCATAAATATTTTTAAAAACATTTTCATGCATTTATTTCACCATGGTCGCCATGAGAACAGGATTCCCTATCCATCTGAATATAAAAAATTCATATTTCAAACTTTTGGATTTTTTTCAGCTTTTGGACATAAGCCTATAGTCTTTTGTATTTAGTTATTTTTCCACTGATACACATTTCCCATCATGAATATTTTAAAACACATTTTCATGCATTTATTTCACCATGGTTGCCATGAGAACAGGATTTCCTATCCATCTGAATAAAAAACGTTCATATTTCAAACTTTTGGAATTTTTTCAGCTTTTCGACATAAGCCTGTAGTCTTTTGTATTTTGCTATTTTTCCACTGATACAGATTTTTCATCAGAAATATTTTTAAAAACATTTTCATGCATTTATTTCACCATGGTTGCCATGAGAACAGGATTTCCTACCCATCTGATATAAAACGTTCATATTTCAAACTTTTGGATTTTTTTTTCAGCTTTTCGACATAAGCCTATAGTCTTTTGTATTTGCTATTTTTCCACTGATACAGATTTTTCATCAGAAATATTTTTAAAAAACATTTTCATGCATTTATTTCACCATGGTTGCCATGAGAACAGGATTTCCTATCCATCTGAATAAAAAACGTTCATATTTCAAACTTTGGAATTTTTTTTCAGCTTTTCGACATAAGCCTATAGTCTTTTGTATTTTGCTATTTTTCCACTGATACAGATTTTTCATCAGAAATATTTTTAAAAACATTTTCATGCATTTATTTCACCATGGTTGCCATGAGAACAGGATTTCCTATCCATCTGAATATAAAACGTTCATATTTCAAACTTTTGGATTTTTTTCAGCTTTTCGACATAAGCCTATAGTCTTTTGTATTTTGCTATTTTTCCACTGATACAGATTTTTCATCAGAAATATTTTTAAAAACATTTTCATGCATTTATTTCACCATGGTTGCCATGAGAACAGGATTTCCTATCCATCTGAATATAAAACGTTCATATTTCAAACTTTTGGATTTTTTTTCAGCTTTTCGACATAAGCCTATAGTCTTTTGTATTTTGCTATTTTTCCACTGATACAGATTTTTCATCAGAAATATTTTAAAAAACATTTTCATGCATTTATTTCACCATGGTTGCCATGAGAACAGGATTTCCTATCCATCTGAATAAAAAACGTTCATATTTCAAACTGTTTGAATTTTTTCAGCTTTTCGACATAAGCCTATAGTCTTTTGTATTTTGCTATTTTTCCACTGATACAGATTTTTCATCATAAATATTTAAAAAAAAAAACATTTTCATGCATTTATTTCACCATGGTTGCCATGAGAACAGGATTTCCTATCCATCTGAATAAAAAACGTTCATATTTCAAACTTTTGGAATTTTTTCAGCTTTTCGACATAAGCCTATAGTCTTTTGTATTTTGCTATTTTTCCACTGATACAGATTTTTCATCAGAAATATTTTTAAAAACATTTTCATGCATTTATTTCACCATGGTTGCCATGAGAACAGGATTTCCTCTATCCATCTGAATATAAAATGTTCATATTTCAAACTTTTGGATTTTTTTCAGCTTTTCGACATAAGCCTATAGTCTTTTGTATTTTGCTATTTTTCCACTGATACAGATTTTTCATCATGAATATTTTTAAAAACATTTTCATGCATTTATTTCACCATGGTTGCCATGAGAACAGGATTCCCTATCCATCTGAATAAAAAACGTTCATATTTCAAACTTTTGGATTTTTTTCAGCTTTTCGACATAAGCCTATAGACTTTTGTATTTTGCTATTTTTCCACTGATACAGATTTTTCATCAGAAATATTTTAAAAAACATTTTCATGCATCATGCATTTATTTCACCATGGTTGCCATGAGAACAGGATTCCTATCCATCTGAATAAAAAGTTCATAAAACGTTCACATTTCAGTCTTTTGTATTTTTTAAAACATTTTCATGCATAAATATTTTTTTCAGCATTTTTTCACCATAAGCCAGGATTTCCTATCCATCTGAATAAAAAAACGTTCATATTTCAAACTGTTTGAATTTTTTCAGCTTTTTGACATAAGCCTATAGTCTTTTGTATTTTGCTATTTTTCCACTGATACAGATTTTTCATCAGAAATATTTTTAAAAACATTTTCATGCATTTATTTCACCATGGTTGCCATGAGAACAGGATTTCCTATCCATCTGAATATAAAAAGTTCATATTTCAAACTTTTGGATTTTTTTCAGCTTTTGGACATAAGCCTATAGTCTTTTGTATTTTGCTATTTTTCCACTGAAAGAGATTTTTCATCATGAATATTTTAAAACACATTTTCATGCATTTATTTCACCATGGTTGCCATGAGAACAGGATTTCCTATCCATCTGAATAAAAACGTTCATATTTCAAACTGTTTGAATTTTTTCAGCTTTTCGACATAAGCCTATAGTCTTTTGTATTTTGCTATTTTTCCACTGATACAGATTTTTCATCAGAAATATTTTTAAAAACATTTTCATGCATTTATTTCACCATGGTTGCCATGAGAACAGGATTTCCTATCCATCTGAATATAAAATGTTCATATTTCAAACTTTTGGATTTTTTTCAGCTTTTGGACATAAGCCTATAGTCTTTTGTATTTTGCTATTTTTCCACTGATACAGATTTTTCATCAGAAATATTTTTAAAAAACATTTTCATGCATTTATTTCACCATGGTTGCCATGAGAACAGGATTTCCTATCCATCTGAATATAAAACGTTCATATTTCAAACTTTTGGATTTTTTTCAGCTTTTCGACATAAGCCTATAGTCTTTTGTATTTTGCTATTTTTCCACTGATACAGATTTTTCATCATAAATATTTTTAAAAACATTTTCATGCATTTATTTCACCATGGTTGCCATGAGAACAGGATTCCCTACCCATCTGAATATAAAAAGTTCATATTTCAAACTTTTGGAATTTTTTCAGCTTTTGGACATAAGCCTATAGTCTTTTGTATTTTGCTATTTTTCCACTGATACAGATTTTTCATCATAAATATTTTTAAAAAACATTTTCATGCATTTATTTCACAATGGTTGCCATGAGAACAGGATTTCCTATCCATCTGAATATAAAAACGTTCATATTTCAAACTTTTGGAATTTTTTCAGCTTTTCGACATAAGCCTATAGTCTTTTGTATTTTGCTATTTTTCCACTGATACAGATTTTTCATCAGAAATATTTTTAAAAACATTTTCATGCATTTATTTCACCATGGCCATGCCATGAGAACAGGATTTCCTACCCATTTTGCTATCTGAATATAAAAAGTTCATATTTCAAACTTTTGGAATTTTTTCAGCTTTTGGACATAAGCCTATAGTCTTTTGTATTTTGCTATTTTTCCACTGATACAGATTTTTCATCATAAATATTTTAAAAAACATTTTCATGCATTTATTTCACCATGGTTGCCATGAGAACAGGATTTCCTATCCATCTGAATAAAAAACGTTCATATTTCAAACTTTTGGAATTTTTTCAGCTTTTCGACATAAGCCTATAGTCTTTTGTATTTTGCTATTTTTCCACTGATACAGATTTTTCATCAGAAATATTTTTAAAAACATTTTCATGCATTTATTTCACCATGGTTGCCATGAGAACAGGATTCCCTACCCATCTGAATATAAAATGTTCATATTTCAAACTTTTGGAATTTTTTCAGCTTTTGGACATAAGCCTATAGTCTTTTGTATTTTGCTATTTTTCCACTGATACAGATTTTTCATCAGAAATATTTTTAAAAACATTTTCATGCATTTATTTCACCATGGTTGCCATGAGAACAGGATTTCCTATCCATCTGAATATAAAAACGTTCATATTTCAAACTTTGAATTTTTTTTTCAGCTTTTCGACATAAGCCTATAGTCTTTTGTATTTTGCTATTTTTCCACTGATACAGATTTTTCATCAAAATATTTTTAAAAACATTTTCATGCATTTATTTCACCATGGTTGCCATGAGAACAGGATTTCCTATCCATCTGAATATAAAAACGTTCATATTTCAAACTTTTGGAGCTTTTTTTTTTTTTTTTTTTTTTTTTCAGCTTTTCGACATAAGCCTATAGTCTTTTTGTATTTTGCTATTTTTCCACTGATACAGATTTTTCATCATAAATATTTTTAAAAACATTTTCATGCATTTATTTCACCATGGTTGCCATGAGAACAGGATTTCCTATCCCTGAATATGAATATAAAACGTTCATATTTCAAACTTTTGGATTTTTTTCAGCTTTTCGACATAAGCCTATAGTCTTTTGTATTTTGCTATTTTTCCACTGATACAGATTTTTTACAGATTTTTCATCAGAAATATTTTTAAAAACATTTTCATGCATTTATTTCACCATGGTTGCCATGAGAACAGGATTTCCTATCCATCTGAATATATAAAACGTTCATATTTCAAACTTTTGGATTTTTTTCAGCTTTTCGACATAAGCCTATAGTCTTTTGTATTTTGCTATTTTTCCACTGATACAGATTTTTCATCAGAAATATTTTAAAAAAAAACATTTTCATGCATTTATTTCACCATGGTTGCCATGAGAACAGGATTTCCTATCCATCTGAATATAAAACGTTCATATTTCAAACTTTTGGATTTTTTTCAGCTTTTCGACATAAGCCTATAGTCTTTTGTATTTTGCTATTTTTCCACTGATACAGATTTTTCATCATAAATATTTTTAAAAACATTTTCATGCATTTATTTCACCATGGTTGCCATGAGAACAGGATTTCCTATCCATCTGAATATAAAACGTTCATATTTCAAACTTTTGGATTTTTTTCAGCTTTTCGACATAAGCCTATAGTCTTTTGTATTTTGCTATTTTTCCACTGATACAGATTTTTCATCAGAAATATTTTTAAAAACATTTTCATGCATTTATTTCACCATGGTTGCCATGAGAACAGGATTTCCTATCCATCTGAATATAAAACGTTCATATTTCAATGAATTTTTTTGATACAGATTTTTCATCATAAATATTTTTTAAAAACGATTTTTTTTCAAGCTTTTTCGACATAAGCCTATAGTCTTTTGTATTTTGCTATTTTTCCACTGATACAGATTTTTCATCAGAAATATTTTTAAAAACATTTTCATGCATTTATTTCACCATGGTTGCCATGAGAACAGGATTTCCTATCCATCTGAATATAAAACGTTCATATTTCAAACTTTTGGATTTTTTTCAGCTTTTCGACATAAGCCTATAGTCTTTTGTATTTTGCTATTTTTCCACTGATACAGATTTTTCATCATAAATATTTTTAAAAACATTTTCATGCATTTATTTCACCATGGTTGCCATGAGAACAGGATTCCTATCCATCTGAATATAAAACGTTCATATTTCAAACTTTTGGATTTTTTTCAGCTTTTCGACATAAGCCTATAGACTTTTGTATTTTGCTATTTTTCCACTGATACAGATTTTTCATCATAAATATTTTTAAAAACATTTTCATGCATTTATTTCACCATGGTTGCCATGAGAACAGGATTTCCTATCCATCTGAATATAAAACGTTCATATTTCAAACTTTTGGATTTTTTTCAGCTTTTCGACATAAGCCTATAGTCTTTTGTATTTTGCTATTTTTCCACTGATACAGATTTTTCATCATAAATATTTTTAAAAAACATTTTCATGCATTTATTTCACCATGGTTGCCATGAGAACAGGATTTCCTATCCATCTGAATATAAAAAGTTCATATTTCAAACTTTTGGATTTTTTTCAGCTTTTCGACATAAGCCTATAGTCTTTTGTATTTTGCTATTTTTTCCACTGATACAGATTTTTTCATCATAAAAATATTTTAAAAAAACATTTTTTCATGCATTTATTTCACCATGGTTGCCATGAGAACAGGATTTTATTTCCTATCCCATCTGAATAAAAAACGTTCATATTTCAAACTGTTTGAATTTTTTCAGCTTTTCGACATAAGCCTATAGTCTTTTGTATTTTGCTATTTTTCCACTGATACAGATTTTTCATCATAAATATTTTTAAAAAACATTTTCATGCATTTATTTCACCATGGTTGCTAAGAGAACCTGATTCCCTGTTCATAAAGATAAAAAATGAACATATTTAAAACTTTGGGAATTTTTTTAGCTTTTGGACATAAGCCTATAGTCTTTTGTATTTTGCTATTTTACCACTGATATAGATTTTTCATCATGAATATTTTAAAACACATTTTCATGCATTTATTTCACAATGGTTACCATGAGAACAGGATTTCCTAGCCATCTGAATAAAAAACGTTCATATTTTAAACAGTTTGAATTTCTTCAGCTTTTCGACATAAGCCTATAGTCTTTTGTATTTTGCTATTTTTCCACTGATACAGATTTTTCATCATAAATATTTTAAAAAACATTTTCATGCATTTATTTCACCATGGTTGCCATGAGAACAGGATTTCCTATCCATCTGAATAAAAAACGTTCATATTTCAAACTTTTGGAATTTTTTCAGCTTTTCGACATAAGCCTATAGTCTTTTGTATTTTGCTATTTTTCCACTGATACAGATTTTTCATCAGAAATATTTTTAAAAACATTTTCATGCATTTATTTCACCATGGTTGCCATGAGAACAGGATTTCCTATCCATCTGAATATAAAACGTTCATATTTAAAACTTTTGGATTTTTTTCAGCTTTTCGACATAAGCCTATAGTCTTTTGTATTTTGTTGTTTTCCACTGATACAGATTTCCCATCATAAATATTTTTAAAAAACATTTGCATGCATTCATTTCACCATGGCTGCCATTAGAACACGATTTCCTATCCATCTGAATAAAAAAAAGTTCATATTTAAACCTTTTGGATTTTTTTCAGCTTTTGGACATAAGCCTATAGTCTTTTGTATTTTGCTATTTTTCCACTGATACAGATTTTTCATCATAAATATTTTTAAAAACATTTTCATGCATTTATTTCACCATGGTTGCCATGAGAACAGGATTTCCTATCCATCTGAATATAAAACGTTCATATTTCAAACTTTTGGAATTTTTCGACATAAGCCTGTATGTAGTCTTTTGTATTTTTGCTATTTCACCACTGAAACAGATGTTTCATCATAAATATTTTTAAACACATTTTCATGCATTTATTTCACCATGGCTGCCATGAGAACAGGATTTCCTATCCATCTGAATTGATCATCTGGATGGACCGTACGTCACGTGACTCCCATCCGGATGCAGGTGGTAGGTCATGTGACTCACCGTCACGCGGACGCAGGTGCGGGTCATGTGACTCACCGTGAGCTCGAGCTCGTCGTTCTCGTCCCGCGCCACGAACGGCCACCAGCCCTTCACGCGCTTCTGCTTGAAGATGGAGACGGTGGGCAGCTCCTGCTCGCTCGCCACCATGTCGATGGAGCACTGCTTCGCCGTCTTCGCCCCCCGCGGGAACCGGTTCAGGTCCAGCTCGATAGCGCCTGCGCGCGAAAAAAATAAAAAATAAAGAGAAAAGAACCCCCCGCCCCCCCGCGTCCCGGCAGAATCCTAAAAACACTGCACTTTCAACACATCTGGGTCAAACACTGTGTTTGAAAAACTTCACAAAATGCTTTCAATGCCAGCCTAAATCCTGCAGATTACTGTCAAACAGTTTTAAGACGAAAAACTCATGACTAATTTCAGATATTTCATAATTTAATCCTTCCAAATGAAAGTCTTCCAAAAACCCAGCAATTTATTTTTTTAGGGCACATGAGTCTCTGGTCTTTATCTGAATAAATTATTAAAAGAATATATTATAATAAATAAAAGATATTTGTTTTATGATAAAATAATTGTGTGTATTTAAAATATTTTAGCTGCAACATGTTTTTGTCAGCGAAGACACTTTATTAATATTTTTAGTATTATGTCAAAAAAAAAATTTCATACTTTTTTTCTGCTGGGTCTCAAGAGAATATGACTGCACATTTGGTTTGGTTGTCATTGGCAAGGGGGGAAATCACGTACCCAGGAAGTCGTCGGCCGAGAAGTGGTCAGCGTCCCACACTTGCAGGGTGAGGCGGGCGGGGATCTTGTACTCGGTCTCGTCCCAGGAGAACATGGACTCCTTCTTGGAGATGACGATCTTCTCCTCGGCCAGCAGGTAGTCGAAGGGATAGACGAAGCGCCAGTTGAAGTTCCCCTCCCCAGTGAGCGAATGGTAGTGGACGTCCGTGTCCTGTTTGTCCTCCTGCTGACCCTTCAGCCAACTGGGGGGGGGGGGGGGGGGCACCATCAAGACAAGATAGCCAATCAGAATCCTCCCCTTCAAGGAATGGGCTCTCATTGGCTTACAACAGAGAGCCGTTAGAACACAGCTTTCTAATGTTTGTTGTGATTGGCTGAGGATGAAATGGCTTAAGCTGATTAGCTGAAACACATGTCTCATGTGTGTTCATGTACCTTGAAATTGTTCTTGGTTCTTGTTCTTCATTAGAACAATATTATAATAAGAATATTGATAACTAATAGTTGCTGTGAGGCCCTAAATCACCGGTATATATCACCAGCATTTTAGGAGCCATTTAAGTAAATCTTCATGACGTTTTCATGTGTTTGGACATTGAATTCAAACAAGTGATACTTGTCTGTTGGTTTCATACTTCCTCAGTAAACCAGTGATTTCAAAACCAATGACCTTGTGTTTGTACTGAAAATGTTACTTGCTTCGATTCATAATTTAAAATTGTGGACAGTGTTCAGATTACATGCATCACTTGCTCACTGACTCAGTTCCTTTGATCATTTTAAAATGTGTTTGTGCATAATTAAATTCAGTTGATGAAGTCATATTTCAAAATAAAAATGCATATTTTATGTGACCATCAATCACCAAATCAGACTTTAAAATTAAAATGTACTGTTCTATGAAGTAAAATCTGAATATCCCCAAATAAATTTCTAAATAGGGATAAAATACTGTCAGCTTGGGACATTTATAAAGAGATCAGGTTAGCTGGGTGGAGTTCAATAGGCAAAATGATAGGTTAACAGATTATTGTAGTACGGAAGGGAAGTGAAAAGACTACAACTCCCCTACTGCACAAAGATTTGCCTCCTCACTTCATTCTAGTATGCTCTGTCACAAAGTTTTAGTAAATGAAAAAGGAAGCTGTCCCAATTAATTAAGATGAAAAGTATACACTGGAATATATCTTCACACAATTTCAAAACAAAGATCTCTCATTATTTACAGCTGATTGGGTGACAGAGAGTCACATGTAAAATATCATGCGTATAAATTTAAATTTTTTTTCCACAAAGAAAAAAAATAAAAATATGGCAATATCAAATGCTGGACCAAAGTTAACAACACAATTTCCACAAATAAAAAAAAATAAATATATAATATATATATATATATATATATATATATATATATATATATATATATATATATATATATATATATATATATAAATGCAACATTAATTTATTAGTGCAAATGCAAGTTATTAACTGAATGGCACGATTCAGTAGTGACAGCATTCCAAGCTGCTACAGGAAGAAAAATGCTCAATCAGTGCAAACCGGTCTGAAATGCTAAAGCTTCTTTCATTGACTTGGATGAGCAAGACTCTCCTTGATGGATGTGAATGGGAAATTGCATTTTCAGCACTTACAGAAAGGCTGCTAATCTTTTGGCAAGTCCAGATACCAGGTAAACGAAATATAATCCGTTATTACAAATCTTATTATTCCTGATCCTTGGTCTCGGACAGAGCAAAATGTATAAGCCATCATTCTATCCACATTTGCCTTGGACTCTACCTTTTCAAACAAATAAATACGGATAAATACAACTGTTTAGGTTTTATTTTTTCTTAACAAAAAAATTTAGTTTTGGCTCATTTTGAAATTGTCGAACTAACATTTGCATTTGTACGAGTCGAACTAATGGCAGATATTGAGTCTATGAATCCAGGCTATTGTTATTGTCATTGTTATTGTTTTTTGGCACAGGACTTGTGAAGAAGCTGTTAAAAGCTGAAATGCAATTTTGGCGCAAAGTGAGGTAGAGGAGGGTGGTGACGCAATGGTAGATGCCGTATGGTGTGCTGATATTTAGGTTAATGCCAGGCCAATCCATGAAAGTGCTCCAGAGATTTCATCACCAAGCAACAACGGCTTAACAACATCATTGTGAAACAACTATTTTACAGGTTTACATCACGTTTTAACAGTATTACCAGAAAGGCTATCGATAATGAAATGTAAAGATGTTAGTGATGTGAAAATTACGTCAGGTATCTGTGAATTGACTAATTAGGATGAAGTCGCAAGCCTTCGAAGGCGCAACATGAAAAATGAGAACGTTTGCTTCTTTTTTTGGTTTGTGGAGGACACACAGAAAAAATAAAATTTGGGAGGAAGTATTTTCTTGAGAACCTCACATTATATCAACAGTCTCAAGACTGTGAAATAAATAACTTGATTAATGTGATCTGGAGATGACACCACTTTCTGAGATTTCTGAGGTAGGCAACGGTTAAAATCCATGACTTCATGTACTATGTTTTTCAACTTTATTACATCCTTAATGTGGAATCTGGCTGACAAGGAGCCAAATTGTCCTCCAGAATGTTTGGTACAGTAAATGTGTTTGTTTTGGTTGCTTCTGGAGCATAACTCATAACTCAACCATCAGGATTACAACTAAGTGAAATTTAAAGTGTCAAGCTGGGTCTATGATTAAATTTCATGTGTGTTATAACAATGATGTGCAAACCTTTCTTCCAACTTAGACTTTATGGGGGTTTTTTTTTAGCTTTAAGTGCTGATTTGCCAAGTTTGTCCAAATGTTGCATGCAGGCATTCATTAATGCTTTCATGCAGGATTTATGACATCCCAAATTCCAAATTGTTTTTTAACCCTTCCCCACCCCCACTAGACAATGGAATGACTACAGGACAATAAGGCCATACCAATTAAACCAAAATCCAATAAAACCAATTAACCAATTATACCAACATCCAAGTAAACAAATTAACCAGTTCAACGAAAGTTACCAACAGCCACAGTGTCACAGCAGGCTTTATGCTGAAGTCGGTGCAAACAGAGAGAGTCTATTCTGTCGAGCAGGTTCAAAAGTATTCCATTAGGATGTCACATTTACTGTCCAGAACTGAATGTAATGGGTGTCCTCCCTGATTGGTTGAGCAGTGTTCCATCACCTAGGAAACATGCAACTGTGAACATCGACTCTACTCTAGAAAACATGTTCGGCAGCCCTGTAACACACAAAGTGTTTCTAGTTAGCTAGCGCTGAAACAACACAAAGCACAGACAACTATGTACTCAAGAGTGAAGAAATTTCACCTACAGGAGGAAAAGCGAAGCATTGCTCATGACTAATGCCCCTGGATTAATATTTCAACAGCTCTAATTTATATACCTTGGTATAGAAATGGCTAAGTGGTACTGCTTGAGTTTAAGTGGTATGGCCTTGAATGTATTTCCTGTGCAAGGTGTTAGGAAGACCAAAGGAGGTTGGGGGAGGGGGGCGGGCAGAGTAAGGGGGGCGGGGGTAAATGGAGAAATGGGGTGTACAGGAATAATAAAATAAGGTTTGGATGTTGGTGTCATCACCACACAAACACTCTATGGGTACCACCTTTTAAACAGAACCCAGTGAGGAGCTCCACCAATCACAAAGTATGTTGTTAACAACACTGACTGTGATTGGTGGATACTTAATCCCAAGGTCCCAGCAGGATAAGGTGGCATCACTTTTGTCTTACACCTACTTTATTATCCCTGGTTGTGGAGGCTGTTAGGCGAGTGGGGGTTAGGGGTTGCGTGTGTGTGTGTGTGTGTGTGTGTGTGTGGGTGTGGTGGGGTGGGGGAAGGATGTATACGGGCCGTGCAAATGGAGTCATCATTACCCCCTGACATAGATGTCAGACATCTTCTCTCCTGTCATGAAAGCATCATCTTCAAGAACTACTTCATCAGTGTTCCAAATTATAACACGGAGCTCATAACTAGACAAGGGCACACCAACAGCAAAAAGGGAGGAAGAACAGGGACGAAGAACACACACACACACACACACACACACAAACAGAAAAAAGGAAACAAAAACAAAAAAAACAAAACAATGATTAACACAGAAAAACCACACACACACGCGTGGGTGCGTGCGTGCGTGCGTGTGCTTCCCGCCCGAGGAGAAGCGCGGGCGGGAACGTACGTACGCACACACGCGCCCGTTACCTACCCCCGCACAAAAATGTCACTGGACTTTTCCCCAGTGAAGTAATCATCGTCCTCCAGAATTACTTCGTCTGTATTCCAAATTATCACCCTGAGCTCATATCTGGCAGCGAGAAGGGGGAGGGGAGGGGGGAGGGGACATATGGTCAACCATGGACAACTCTGACCAACAAAAAAACAAACAAACAAAAAAAAAGCGGGAAATTTAAATCTCTCGCTACTACAAATAGTCTTCAGTTACTCTTAATGAATATCCCTTCATAAGTGCGACATAGCACCTCCATATCATAGTAATGGCTATGTACTGTTTACGAATGAATTCTATGACTCTTATGAAGGATCTTTCCTCTTCCTTGCAAAAGGGCCTCTTTAAGAACCTGTGATTTCTGTTTTCCAGACGCACATACTGACGGTACTCACATTGGGGCCAACTGTCTTTCTCTCACACACAGAATAAAACATTGAGCACTTAATTCTGCTGCTAGGTTGAGAAATAATAAGTGGACATCCGATCATGCCTAAAATGAACACGCTTTGCTTTCCCAAAGAACATTACACTGTAGTTAATAAGCAAAAGGGATGTTTTTGCTCTTGTAAGACTCACCAGTGAGAACCATGGGAAATTTGATGAAGAGAAAACTAAAGCAGACTTGAAACATGACCAGACTTAGAAGAACACTTAAAATGTGAAAGAACATGAACTACACACCTTCCCACTTACACAAAAATTGAATGCCATATTGAATTAGAGACTAAATTAAATTCTGTACTGCACAGATAAAATTACACTATTAATGAACGTCAGGGACAATTTATCAACTGTTACCTTTATATCAGCTACAATAAAAATGTTATTAAAAAACCCTGAAGCTTTTCATTTCTTTCAGCACATAAATATTTCACTTCTGCCATTTAAGTCACATTTCGCAGGCATTTCTGATGAATGTGTGAAACTACCACTACCATCATGGCTCTTACAAACATGGAATATACCGTCATATATTGTAAATACGTGGCCTTGATAAATATACTTCACAATGTATTTTCAAAAAAAAAATTTCAATATCTGAAAGAAGCAATAATTATATATATTCAATATGTATATGTGAGGCTATCCTGTCATACTGAAGCTGAAAGAACTTTTGTAAGTTGCTCTGAATGAGAGCTTCTTTACTGAGCTTGATAAGTATATTTTAGATGAGTGCATTGCAGTGTATTCGCTTTCTGTGAGGATGGACTGCCCCATTTGCCCCACTGGGGGGTATTTTTTGGGTGTTTAGTACGGCAGGGGTGTGGGGGGTGCCGGACCGACCTCTTTGGTTTTCGGGGGGAGATGTCGGTGGCTGGGCCAGGGGCAGGCATGTCCATAGGAAACATGTCCACCCACATCTCAATTCTGCCCTGCAGAGCCCACCCGAGAGAGAGGGAGAGGGTGAGAGAGAGAGAGAGAAAGAGGGGAAGAGGGAGACAGAGAGAGATAATTAGAAAAGGAAAAGTAATTTTAAAAAGTAAAAAAAAAAAAGTAAAAATTATAAAAGTAAAATGTAGCTCTTTCTGTGAACAATGTGACAACCAGCAGGACGTTTCTGTAATCTTAATTACAACATTATAATTTATTTCCCCAGGGTGACCAGCAGAGGGCGGCAGTGCACTACCTGCTCGATACCAGGCTTGTCCGGGTTGAGGAGGGGCCGGGTCTCCACGTGCTCGGGGATGAGCCTGCAGCCCGCGCGGGGGATCTCCTCCCAGTGCCTCAGCACCGTCAGGGCCAGGTGCTCGTCCGTCTGCTTCTTCAGGCCTGCGGGGACAGGCGGCGCGTCGCCGCGGCGACAGAGACCTCAGCCAGGCGCTGGGAACGTGCATGTGTACAGCTGCTGCACCAAGAATTTATCTGTAACGTGTGTGTGTGTGTGTGTGTGAATCTGTGTGTGTGCGTGTATGTATGTGTGTGTGTGTGTGTGTGTGTGAATCTGTATGTGTGTGCGTGTGTGTGTGTGTTTGTGTGAGTACAGTATAAATAACTAAAGTAAGAAAGGTGCAATGGCTCCTTACCCCATTTAAACTACACACCATTAAAAACCATTTTAAAAAGACTGATTCCAATCTTCCCAATAGACATCGCATGCGGAGATTAAATAAAAAAATAAAAAACTACTGTGAGTGATTGCTGTCATTTCGGCTGCCACAGGAGAGAGACAGAGAGAGAGGAAGAGGGAGGAAGAGGGAGAGGATGCGGAAGCGTGGGCCCGGCCCCCATCTCAAACGACCGTTCTCGTCCTCGATCTCGGTGGGCCCCAGGAAGACGCGGTTGGCCACCTTGACCCGGCCCCCGGGGCCGTAGTGGGGCCCGTCCAGCTTGCCCTCCTTGCACAGCCTGGCCAGGATCTGCGTCGGCTTCATGGGGTCCCGCCACTGGTTGTAACCATGGCTACGGGAGAAAGCAACAAATACGACTCGTGTTCCATTAGCTGTTTTAGCCAAGCAGACATACGTAGTTCCAAGCTATCTGCAGCGGCACCATTAACTCTGTCTCTACACTTTTAAAACTTCTCTACATAATAGTCCTGCTAGATGCCTAAATATATTATTTTCAAATGCACATATTTGGCCTTTGTCCAAAGTGACTTACGAGGTCATTTGCGAACATGACCATAAGCTAACAACGAGGGTAACTCCAAAGGTAAGCAGAACACAGCGCACAGAGAATCACTAACAAGAAACAAAACAATCACTACAGAATATAGTGCAAAGCTGAACGGAACTCAGCTGCAACACAAGCGAATGAGAAGAGACACTAAGTGCACAAACACTTGACAAAAAAAGGCACCTAGCACTTATCAATATTGCATTAAAATGGAGGGAGCGGAAACTAAACAGAGGGATAAAGAAGCAAAGGTAATAAAGAAGGGAGACAGCAGGTTTTTTTCATTTACACGACAGCGCGTTCGCTATTGACGCGATTTCTTATCGAGACCGAAGCCGGCACTGAGCGCGTGCGGTCGCCAGCGGGCGATTGGCTCTCATTAGGAGGGGCAGGCGATTGGCTCTCATTAGGAGGGCAGGCAGGCGATTGGCTCTCGTTAGGAGGGCAGGCGGGCGATTGGCTCTCACACAGCGTAGTGGGAGGAGATCCCGCAGGTGGCCCGGTGCTTGCTGTAGTAGCGGTTCTCCAGGTCGATCTTGGTCTCGCCGATGAGGTCATCGGTGCCCACCAGGTCCCAGTCGTACACGGACACGGTGAGCATGGACTCCATCGGGAAGGTGGCCTCGATGTCGAAGGACCTGAAACGCAGAGAGGAAGAGGAGGAGGAGGAGGAGGAGGTGAAAGAGAGGATTAAAGAGAAATTGTATTAAATTATTTATTTCCTGAGCAGATGCCCTTACACTGAGCGACTGACAGACAGATCTGTCAACCCCCCCCCCCCCCCCCCCCCATCACGGAAATCACTCTGAGATCCACAAATGGGTATCAAAGATTCTACAAAAATCTCCGCTTCAAACTCTTAACATCAAGGGTTTCATTGCTCAGTTTTAAAATTTCGCATTTTCTAAGAGGTTTGTATAAACAAAGAAACATTTATACCATTCTAAATGTGAGATTCACTCAGATAAAACCGCATTTTATATTGGCACTTTGGGAGTAATCAGGGCAAATGAACATCCCAGTTGTTTCCACATTAGAATCGTCTGTGTGGGCGGCGATCCTCAATAGAAGCTCCATTATAGGGGCTGTAGAGAAGAGCATCGCACTGCCTGGTAAATGACCCGTTGCGCAGAAAGCCTGAGCTTACAGGAAACAGGATTCTGCTTTCTGAGCGCAGGCTGGCTCTATTCTCAAGGTTACCATACTGGTCAGGACCTTCATATGAAAAAGATTTAAAAAAAAAAAAAAAAAAAAAAAAAAAAAACTCAGTGACAAATATGACATGTTTGGCCTTCTTCAAAGGAAAAGAACAAAGGTGTTAATCGGGGAAGAGCGCTGTAAGAATTTTTTTTCCTCCCGCAAATATATTATGGGCACTTCTCTTCAGAGTATCAGAATGTACAGCGTAAGAATAAATGATAAAAGCGTTAATTGGGTCTGAGATCTGCAAGAAAATACAAATGACACTTCACACATTTTTTCCCTCCTGTGTTAACCGAGAAAAGATACTTCACACCTCCTCAAACACCACGACGTGCGTTTCAGCGACCACTGGGAGCTGTAGAGGGCAGGGCAGTCCCTGGGCAGTTATCCCTGAAAGTTCATTATCTCTGAACGGCAGGGGGACGAGAGCTTGGTGTTGCTGTGAATTTCCCTCTGGCTGTGACTGTTAGAGCGCCACCTAGCTTCACCTGAAATCACCGCTCGTGACATCAATTTTCACCCTCCTCTAACAGTGGCCAGTTTAATTCTGTGTGCACATTGTCGCTTTGATACTGCAATTACTCATCGTCTCTTTCCGTGAGTACGTATTATTTTTTCCCCCTTTCTTAACAACCCAGCAGTTTTAATTAGTTCTCGTCACACAGCAAGCATAACAAGAGAAACAGAACAGCAGCTCTCTCTAATGTCATTTCCTCTGCATTCCCTACATAAAAAAAATTAATTATTATTTAGTAATTATTAGTGTAGTTCAGCAGCACACTGCAGGATAATACAGTTAACGCAAAGTTATTTAATGTTTGTGGTAATGACAATGTGCGTTAGCATTCCCATGGTTACCACAACAGATGTGTTACTGGAGCCACTGAACCTTTCCGGAACTTTTCTCTGCGTCACAGCCAATATCCCCACTTATTTTAAGTTACTTTGCATGTGACAAGTGAACATTTCTTACCCCATTGGCAAATCTTGAAATGAGACTGTCTCACCTCATTTGCAATATAAGAGTAATAGAAATAAGATTTTAAGTCTAAATACCTGTATAAGACTAAAATGGTTGTTAAAAATTGACTTATTTTTTGCTTTTTGCAGTGAGCTGAGATAACGGTATCACAGACAATCAGCTAAAATCAAGGAGGTGTGGTAAACCGGACAGGAGCTGGACCAGAGGCGTCTGAGAAACTCACTTCCCGAAGACGGGATTGAGCTGCTTGGAGATGTAGTTTTCCTTGTCCTTGATCTCGGACTTGCCCAGTTTGATGCAGATGTAGGGATCGGCCTTCCCGTTGATGTCAGCCGGGTGCAGATCAGTCGCCTAGTCAAGAGAGACAGATCTATGAGTGTGTGTGTGTGCGCGTGTGTGTGTGTGTGTGTGTGTGTGTGCGTGTGTCTTTGTGTGTGTGAGCGGTACGTACCCTGACGACATACACGCGGACCAGGACGTTGATGGGGTCGTTGTGCGGAATGCCCTGGAACATGCCCATGTTGGGGTCGAACCCCGCCTCCCGGGAGATCTCCTCCGAAAGGGGGAGCTTGTACATGCACAGCGACCCCTGCAGGACGGGAGGCCCCCAACAGGGGGGTACAATCAGCACTGACTCCCAATTGATCAATTAAGTGCTGAGTAACAACAAAAACCAGCAGGCCCACCAGGACCAGGAATGAAGATCACAGCCATATCAAATACTGAGATCACGAAATAAATCAAAACAAGCAAGTCGAAACGAATAAGACAGAAAGTAATTAAAAAATCTGTGTAAGAGCTGGGTGGAAAAAAAATTACAAACACAATCATGTACAATACAGCAGACATGCTGGATATTTACTGAAATAAGGCAGCCACGGGAACTGTCTCAAGTTTTCCTAATGGCAATGCCCCACCTGGGAATCAAACCTGCAACCTCTTAGTTCCAATCCCAGCTTTCTTAATACGGTAGTACAGTGCTTATTATGGTGTGACAGGGGTATAATTGCTTGGGGATCAAAACCTCCACCCTCACTGTTTGCACTGGGGGAGAGAGAGCTCTGTTGCACTACAGATGGTGGTTCCCAGCTTAGGTGAACATAACAAGCTAGCTCAGACTGCAGTGGAGTGAAATCACCTTCTGCAGTGAATAATGGTCATGGGGGCTCAGTCATATTACAAAACTTCACAGCCCACCACCCCCCCCCCCCCCGTCTCCAACCCGTGTCTCCAACCCGTTACACAATGTCATCACCAAGCAATATACCCCTGGATATTGGCAAATACGATGATGGATGGGCTCGGCTGAAGTATCTTATAATATCTGGTCAGAATGTACTTGGGAATATGTTTTTTTTTTTTTTTTTTTTTTTTTAAACTTGGGAACATGTCCCAGAATATTATGTCCAAGAAATTTTTTTTTTTTTTTTAAACTTGGGAACATGTCCCAGAATATTATGTCCAAGAAACATTTTGGCCTGCAGAAAACTGTCTTGCTGTCATTTTGGAAAAAAAAAAAAGAAGAATCTTTCCACAACCAAACCAAAAGGTCTCTTGTGGACAACAAAATGTTCTATTTATTCGTTTTGTCTATGAGGGACAATTCGGTTAACATTGTTCCAGCTTAAAAAAGAAGCAACAGACACACTACATCTAGGGCTTCTAGACAGAGCTTATTAGGAACCCCTGTCCCTAAGGATAATAAACAGGCAGTTTGTGCATTCTATAATCATGTGATACTATCAAAGCTGTGAGCTACCTGTGCACTTGTGCCAATGGTAATACCCTCACCGTCAATAATGAATCCTAGATAATCCGCTCCACATACATGCTGATTTATTACTGTACTTCAGTTCACAAAGGACTGAGAAAACATCCATGTAGTTAATTCAACAGCATTATTTTCTGAGTGGTAGTGCCCACAGTCCTAAAACCTGACACGGTACTACACATCTGTGTCCAGCAAGATGGACACCCCACCTGGAATTCAGGACCCCCGATTGTGAAACTTGGCCGCCGCACGCCCTGCCCCGCCCTGCCCCGCCCTGCCCCGCCCGCCCCACCCCGCCCGCGCACCTTGTACCGGCCGACGATCCGGTCATCGTCCGCCACGCTCTGGTCGTCGTCGTCCCCGGCCTTCCCCCGGAACAGGTTGAAGGTGTGCAGCCAGTCCTCGAAGTTCTCGTACTCCTGCTCCAGCTCTTTGTTGTACACCTGCGCACCAACGAGGGGGGAGGAAACAGGAGAACCGATTAGAATGTAAAGAGAGAGAGAGAGAGAGAGAGAGAGGAGAGGGGGAGAGGGAGAGAGCCAGGAGGAGAGGGAGCAAAAGATAGGGTGGGCTGAGAGAAAGAGAGAGAGTGAGAGAGAAAGTGTGGGGAGTGAGAGGGAGAAGGGGAGAAAGACAGAGGGAGAGAGAAGAAGAGAGAAAGATGGTGAGGGAGAGAAAGACAAAGAGTGAGAGAGGGGGAGAGAGAGACAGAGGGGGAGAGAGAGAGAGAGAAAAAAAGAGAGGAGAGAGGGAGATAAAGACAGGAAAAGAGAGAGAGAAGGTTAAAGGTTTGTGAAAGCACAGACGCACCAGCAGCTCGTCCACTCGGGGCTTGTTCTGCTTCTTCTCCGCGGCGTCGGCAGCCTGGCCCTTCTTCCTGTCCTTCCAGCCCCGGGCCTTGTCCCGGGCCTTCTCCTTACCCTTAGAGCCTTTCATAGGAGAGTCATCAGCTTTCATCTCTGAGTAGGGGGGGGGGGGGGGGGGGGGGGGGGGGGGGGGGGGGGTTGTGTGGGGGAGGTAGGGAAGGGTAGGGGGGGGTGAGGGGAGGGGGTCGGAAGGTGGGGGACACAAAACCCACTCCAGACATGAATTCCACATGAAAGTTGCCGGTTGAAGATCTCAACCCCCTGGTTCAGCGGAACCAGCAGAGGCCTTCAGAGAGCATGTCAGTCATGCGGTCGCCCGGGACGACCGGTCTCCCAGACGACCGACGGATTCCAACGAAGGAGCAGGACAAGCATGGATACATCATGCGAAAGTTAATCTCACACAGGCTTAATACAATTTTAATATTTACCAGAAATGTTTATCATTATGATGAGATTAGAGGGTTACTGATTTATAAAGCTTTTTATATGCTTTTCTCCTTTCTCCATGGCAAACACAGCGGAAACTCATTAACCAGGTCGAAATTAATTTAAATAGTATGGTTTCGATAGTCTATAAAAATGTAGAAAGAAATTGTTTTGTTTTGGGTGGAGTGGCTAACTTTCATGCCAATATGAGACAGATAGGTATGGAAGTTTGTGAGTGAATTCATGTCTTCATGTACTCATGTAATCATAAGTGTGAGGGATCAAAAGGGGGGTAGATCTGCACATGCTCAGTAGCAGCTTCATACAGTCAGGTGGGACACGCGCACAGATACACATTAGCCAAAGTTAGATCATGGTTGCTAAAGCACAATTAGCAGGGGCTAACATAAGTGGGGAAGGAAGAGCTCCTTTCTGGGGGTGGGGTTGGTGGGGGGGCGGTTACCTGCGCTCTCTGCTGCGATCTCTAGATCTTCCTTCTCCTCGGCTTCCACCTGAGCTGCTTCCTGTGCCCGGAGCATCTTGGGAAAAAAACACATTCAGAACCACTAACGCCTCTTTGATACGGAATGAATTCAGCCAAGATGCACCATTATTTAGATATACACGTTTGAAGTATAAATACTGCTGGTTTGATTTAGGTTACAGGTAATAATAAATAAAACAATAAAACAATTTGTTATAGCACTTTTTCTTACAGTAAAGCAAAAAAAAAAAAGCAGGAAGTGTTCCACAGAGATCATAAAACAAAGATAAAATAAGAAAAAGGCAAGATACAAAATGGTATCCAGGGCTAGGAAACCAGAGCGATACACTAGGAATATAAAACTGCAATGTGGACCCCGCGGAGGATTCGGAACACGTCTGTGAGGACGATCGACATCCCTCACCTCCATCAGGGTCTCGATGGAGGCGAAGTATTTGGACCACCAGTCCAGCGTGCTCTCGTCCTGCTCCTCCTCCTCCACCTCCTCGCCCTTCTTTTTCTTCTTCTTCTTCTTTTCTTTCTCTTCTTCATTCTGCAGGAGAGGAGGAAACGGGAGAAACGTTCAGCCACTGTCTGAGCATCGGCGTTCATTCGCGCGTTGTGCCAATCGGATTTCAGTTTGGTAATTTAAAAAACGCGCGTGTGGCATTTTCGTAACCTGCTCTAAGCTGCTGATTTTTGTTTTTGATCTTTTATCAATGATGTGAATAAACAGAATGTGGCGTATATTTAAGAATAACTTGCACTCGCTGGTTTGATGATGCTGGGACTTACCACATCGACTTTAACAACAGCATCAGAAGTCTAGGAAGGAGGGGTCACACGGAACAAAAAAATAAAAATTAAAACACCAAATGAAATAAAACAAAAACAACAAGAACAACACATTTACACAACACAGGAAACTAGGTAAGACAACACAATTCTAGGAAGTAATCCACCTGTTTTATTCTCATGTCGCTCAAAATGAGCTCACAAGACTCATCAGGAAATGACAGTGACATCACCCAGTGACAACATCCAGTGATGACATCATCAGATGCTGCCAGCTAGCTCTCAAGCAGCAGCACACATTTTGTAAATATCCCACATGCACACACATCATAAATCATAACAAGCTGCAGGTTTTGACAGAAATTGGCACAATCCACAGGCTTACAGCGTCCATCTTGACCACGGTCTCCATCTTCTTGACGGGGGCGTCGGGCTCCATGTTGACCACTATGTCCCCTGTGGGGGCAGAGAGGGTGCGAGAGTGGGACGTCCCGTTGGCGAGCACCATGCAGCTGTTCAGCAGTCTGGCTGGAGGTCGGGAGCACGGATACGGGACGGACAGACGGACAACGGACAGGACGGGGGACAGACGTTGGGAGAGGACAGTCCAACATGGGGAAAGGAGGGGAAGGGGGTAGGAGAAGACAGAGAGAGGACAGACAGAGTGAAAGACTGAAGGAGGCAGTAGGAAATTCAGAAACTTCAGGCAAACTTTCAGATGAAGACGAAGTCAGCGCTAGAGTCGAGAATAAATACACAACAGCGGTCTTTATTCCTGGTCCTGGAGGGCCGCAGGGTCTGCTGGTTTTTCATTGTTAATCCGCACTTAATTGATCGATTAAAGCAGTCGATTACACAGTTAACTCACCACACCTGGTTTTCTTGGGCCTGAACTGGTTGCTGATATTAAGGCAAAAGAACAAAAACCAACAGACCCTGCGGACCACCAGGACCAGGAATAATGAGCACTGACATACGGTATCATTTTTCAAACCCATACTCTTTAAACTTCAGCCGCGCTGAGGTCACCAGTTTGATTGGCTTGATTGGCGCAGGCTTCCTGCTTGTGCTGCTGTGTAGTCTGTAGGACTAGTGTAGTTATGAAATGTAAAACTTCGGAGCTTGTTGCCCCAAAACTACATTTCCTCCAGATGAAGCCTAATTCTTCTAACCCCAAAAATTGAGGACACCCTCCCAAAAACACAGCTCGGCCAATTGTACCCCCCAGAAGAACAGAACCTGTGCAGTAAGCAGGCTTTTACGCTCTTTTTGAGCTTTTAAACGACCCGATTAAACTCAACGAACTACTCGGCTTCATTGCTTTATCTCTCTATCGCTGGTCGATTTGGTTTGGTGATTAGAACAGGCCAGAGGGATTTGGTGAGAGGCCAGGAGCTTAATCCAGCGAGATAAGGACCCTCTGGAACACGGTTTATGGATCCCCGGTATAGCCTGATATCTCTTCACTTCAGATAGATATTCATTGAAAACCAGTGACCATAATAAGGGAGTTTCACAAGTTATAGATGCCCGAGGACAGATTCTCAGGGGATCGATTTACCTGTCTGAGGACGGATATTCAGGTGATAGATTTACCTGCGTGAGGACAGATTCTCAGGTGACAGATTTACCTGCTTGAGGACAGATATTCAGGTGATAGATTTACCTGTCAGAGGGCAGATTTTCAGGTGATAGATTTACCCGTGTGAGCATAGATTTTCAGGTGATAGATTTAACTGAGTGGGGACAGATTCTCAGGTGAGAGAGGTACCTGCCTGAGGGGGGACGTTAAGGTGAGATTTACATTACATTACATTACAGGCATTTAGCAGACGCTCTTATCCAGAGCGACTTACACAACTTTTACATAGCATTTTACATTGTATCCATTTATACAGCTGGATATATACTGAAGCAATGCAGGTTAAGCACCTTGCTCAAGGGGTACAACGGCAGTGTCCTTACCCGGGAATCGAACCTGTGACCTTTCGGTTACAGGCCCAGTTCCTTACCCACTGCGCTACACTCCGTCCTGTTTTTTTTACCTGCCGAGGTCCAGTTGTTGGTGCTCTTGTCTGGAGGGGTGTAGATGAACTTTCGGAGGGTGGTGACAGCGTGGGACCCCACCAGCGTGTAGCGCCCAAACGCCCGGCAGTCCACCACACGAATGTTGAGGGGAGGATGCAGAAGCTCATTTTCCGGTAGGTCCTGTAGGGGGCGCCACACAGACAATGAACGTACCGTAACATACCCAGGAAGTCTCTAATTCTGGGATGGTCATACAACGAGATGGCCGAATTTCACCTGCAATTTCACCCCCTGTGGTAGCACAAGGTATAATGCTGGGGAGGGAGAAATTCATTGGATCACCAAGAAGGTGAGAAGTCTGTTAGACTGAGGGATGCTGGGAAAGTTGACTGCCGACACAACCGGTGAAGTCACAAGGTATGGTTACGGCAAACGTGTTATAAAAGTGCCGTTAAAAAAACTGTTGCCTGGCAATGCAGACAGCTTTGATATAGCTGGCTGGCCCTTTAGCATTGTGTCCAATGAGATGAAGCCTGTCCGTTAAACTGAGGACACTCACCACCTCGAACCACTTGACCAGGGTGCTGAAATTGGGGTTCTTCTTGTAGTTCTGAATGAGCGCGGACTGCACCCCCTTGCCGGCGCACTCGATGTCCACCCGCGGCCGGTCCACCTGAGCCAGGTTAACCCGCTTCAGGTCCCGAAGGCCCCAGAACAGCACCTGGACCACAGGTGAGACCCGTCAGACGCCCCAGAACAGAGAGTACAGGCACCAGGTTTGAGGGGTGCACACAGTTCATTGAAGGACAGGGGTTCCAGGAAGTACTCAACATTACAAGATATGTCTCAGAGAGGCGTCCTACCTCGATCCGGTATCGGCTCAGGACGGGCCGAATTCCGAGCGGGACCGGTAGGATGGGCCCTCGGTCCGAATCAGTCGGGCCGTCGATGGGGGGCAGGTCCGCCTTTCCGGCCAGGCCCACCTGGAAGCAGCGTCTCTCAGTCACCTTGTCCCCAAACTCCCACATTCCCCAAACTTACGGAGTTACATTTATGTCTTTGGGTTAGGGTTAGGATTACGTTTTTGTGAGCTGAAGGTTTCAGAAACTTCACCACGCAACCAAAATTTCAACACAGAAGAGTTTTTGCTATTAATAAATTATCTTTTGTTTGCATAATAAAAGTACACAAAAGTAACTCCAGTGCAAACTGGATGCAGACATGCCAGGGTGGGCTGGGAATTGGTAAGTCAGTAAGCAACAGCCATTTTTTTTTTTGCAGTGAGGGTTGAGGAGGGAGTGGATTCAGGAATCCATAAATGGGTGGAGCTACAGCAATGTATGCTGTCAATCTTGCTGGCAAGACTTGTTATAAACCAATCAACAGACTCGGTTTTCTGCAGTAGCACCAAAAACTCGCGAGGATGGCTCCACCCATTTCGGGGGTCATGAAGCCTCACTCCCTTACTTACTGTTAACGGCGGTCCGAATATATCCGCCAAAAGAAAAGTCAGACGTGCGGATTAGTGAACGGGAGGGAGGCGGCGACAAAATGAACGCGTGTGGGAGAGGGAGAGAGAAAGAAAGAGGGGGAAATAAAAGAAGAGGAGTAGCGTGGAAAGGGGCACACCTTGATCTGCGGCACGGCAAAGTCATTGACTGCCAGCAAGGCCCTGCGAATCTCCTCCTCACTGTAAGGAATCTGACCAGCGGGGGTGAGGGAAGAGGGGATGGGACAGGAGAGGGGAGAGAGAGAGCGAGAGAGCCAGGAGAAAAGAGCGAGAGAGGACAGAGACAGAGAGAGAGAGAGAGAGACAGAAAGAGGGAGAGGGAGACAGAGAGAGAGACAAAGAGAGACAGAGAACGAGTGAGAGAAAAAGAGATGGAAAGAGGGTGAGGGAGACAGAGAGAGGGACCAGAGAAAAGAGCGAGAGAGACAGAGTGAAAGAAAAAGAGAGATGGAAAGAGAGAGACAGAGAAAGAGAGATGGGGACAGGAGAAAAGAGTGAGAGAGGACAGAGACAGAGAGAGATAGGAATCACGGAAGACACTCAAGAGAGCTCGGAGTAGAGCGGACATTTAGAAGACCCCCCTCTTGCCACCCATCCCAACCCCACACTGACCCAGATGGGAGTGCGAAGACGTGGTTACTGAATCAGAGAACACACGGTAAAGTCCGTACAGGATGGCTCAGCTGTTTTTAAAATACCCTCTTCAGCTCTGTACAGTTTGTTTCTTTAACTCTCTCAGAAGAGAAATCAGGATGATAGAACGGCTCATTTAAAATGCAGGGGGGAAAAAAAACAACAAAAGAAAATATTCAGTTTAAATTTACATAAATCAGGAAGTGGGCCAGTACCTGAGAGACTGCCTTCACTGTGTGGCTTTAGTGTGTGTGTGTGTGTGCGTGCGTGTGTGTGTGTGTATGTGTGTGTAAATATATATGACAGAATATGTGAGTGTAAAAAGAATGCATCCATGCGTGCGTAAGTGTGTGCGTATGTGCGCAACACGTGTTTGTGAGCAGCGCTAAACGTCCCATGATGCTCTCTGGCTCACCTGCAGCAGCTCGAAGGCGGCCAGCAGGTCGCCGGCCGTGCAGTTCCCGCGGTAGATCTGGTAGTACTCCAGCTGCGGCGGGAAGCGCGGCGGCCCGTAGTGCTCGTCCGCCATCTTGGTGACGGGCTTGGCGAAGGTTCTGCCGATGTACTCCGCCTTGCCCTGCAAAAAAAAAAATTGCACGAAGTCTCGGTTAGACCGAGGGAAATGAACGAGAGTCACAGATTTCAGACCAAAATGTCAAAAAAAAAAAAAACCCAAAAAAAAAAAACCACACACACAGAAAGAAGAAGACGGAAGGAAAGCCTTTGGTGTGGATCACTGTGTTGATCTGCTGATAGACTATTGAGGTTGTGTTATTGTGCCTTCTTGGCACACAGAACTATGTTCTTTTGCAGTTATAAATGTGGGGGTGGCACTCATTAAATTAAAAGAACGTTGGAATTTAAAAAAAAGAGTGCCCATTAGCACCTGAAGTCGGTGAAATTTCAGTTAGAGGCGTGTGTGTCATTCAGTCTGAGATATTTGTGCCGCCCACTCATTTTGTAATATGCATTAAATTGTTTTAAAATACAGATTACTGACCTTCAAAAAGGCTTTTCTTGAAAAAAACATAGAGTAAAACACTGACTGACACTAAAACAGCCTAATTAATACCAAAGGAATGTACATGGTCTACATTAATACATGATTTTTGTTGAATGATGGAGAACTGTGCATATTTCATTAATTCCATAAAGCAATAAAACAGCAGAACATGGAAGGAACAAAGGAAAGACATGGTATGCTTTAATAATAAAGCATCTTAAGATTTAGACGGTTTTAAAACATCTCGGACGTCCAAGCCCGTCACAGACAAGAGATGCAGACAGACACGGATAACCACTGTACCACAGGAGCTGCAGTATATCAAGTCCAGGCGTGAATGTTTTTCATTCAAATCATGGATAAACATTTGTGAAACCATTTTTCAGAGCCTTTATATTTCATAGAAAAATGTTTTACATTGATTGCATGCGATACAATTATTATGCTAGTCTGCTTCTTGGTTTCCAACAAAAAAAACCCTGCAGTGCTTGGTAGTGATTTAAAAGCAATAAATGGTTTGCTACATGCCACAGTTTTGTATTATAGCATTAATAGAATCGCCTTTACGACATTATTGAACTCTTTCACAATTTAAAAGCAGCTTCACTTGCGGTCATTATTGCACTACCCATAGAATAAATAAAACCATTCACAGCACTTGTACTGAAACTTGTTCAGTGCCAGGTTTTGCACATCTTTCAAAACAACTGCTTAATTTTAAAACTAAACTCAACTTAAGTTTGTAATTCAGTCAAATCTACTGAAATTTAATTTGAAATGACGCTGACAAGAGAAGCTCAGAGATGGTTCACACAAATGTTTTTTTTTAAATGTTTTATTTCTGTTGCAGCAGGTCTGTTGCTCTATCAGCAAGTGGTTCATGGGGTGTCAAGCATCTTGGCAACCTACCAATCAAATCACCAAAACATGGAGCAACTGAGAGAATGCAAGAGGGATGTCCTGAGATTGGAAAGGGAGCTTGCCTCCCCCCAGAGTCACTGGGTTTAACCCTTTAAGGCATGAGATCACAAAAATAGGTGATTAAAACATTTGAAATTAACATTCTAATGCTGATGTCACAATCACTACTGGCAATGGAACGTTCTTAACTGAACACTCTAATGCTGATGTCACAATCACTACTGGTAAAAGAATGTTCTAAACTGAAAACACCAATGCTGATGTCACAATCACTACTGGTAAAAGAATGTTCTTAACTGAAAACACTAATGCTGATGTCACAATCACTGCTGGTAACTGAAAATAAATTCTATAAAACCGAGTTAGAATTTAGAAAAAAATGTTCCAAAAAGGTGGTAAGTAAGCCGCCACACGCAGCAATCGTCCCCTTAATTGGTTGCCAGCGTCAGAGTGTGTTATCACGAACCGCAGTGTGCGCGCGTGGGTCTCTGACAGACGCATCGCCGCATTAGTGCGATTACACCGCGTTTCCCCGACGAGAGGAAACCGGGAAGTGGCACCTCCCCCGCTCGCGCACGGATCTGGGGGCCTGAGAGGAAAACCTGTCAATCACCGGAGGAGGAGAGCGCGGCGTGGCTCAGGCGATGGCGTGAGATCGCATCGCCCACGGCGACAGGCGGCCTTGAAGTCGTGAAGCCCGGGCTAGGTGGGTTTCAGACGACAGGGAACTCGAACCTCAGCTCCACTGGCCACACTGACAGTGAAGCGTGAGTCAAAAATAAATAAATAATATATATTGTTTTATATTCTTCTTTTTTTTGTGTGCCACTAATGAGGACCTGCAACTCAGAGCTGGTGAGTTCTGAGCCTGGGGGTTGGCTGTGGCACAAACTCACTCTAATCAGGTGATTGGCAGGTGTGTGACAAGCCAATCAGAGCTCATTAAACATGAATGCCATTGTTGCAAGGCAAACGTTCGTAAAAAAAAAAAAAAAGAGAGCATTCCATCGTTACCAGGGACCATTAACAACTGGGGAACTCCACCCAATTTATCTGATTGATTTACTTACAAACATTCACTTTTGTTATGTAGCAGCAGAACTTACAACAAAAGTTGCATATACTCTGCCTGCACAGTTACTTCTTATATACAATCTGTGAGTTTGTGTTTTGAAAACCATACTAAAGGGATACCTTTCAAAAAAAAAAGGCAGCCATAGTTTGTTGACATGAGTGAATTGTTTCCAGAACATTCCGCCTCTTGCATTCCTCAGAGCCACATTACACACTCAACACACACACTGTCCAGGAGAACTACAGGAGTCGGCTACTGCTAGCTTTCACAATCCACACTCTACTTAGCCCATTAACGTCCAGATTTACGGAGAGTTCAAACAGGAACAAATGCACAGGTCAGAGAAATGCGACACACATCAAGTTAATTGTTCAGGTTTTTCCATTACACGGTTTGAACAGTTTTTGCAGTGTCAGTGGTTCTTGTGGGTGAAATGAACACCCCAAGAAGAGGCTGATAGCATCGCCATTGTCTTTTAACCGGTTGTTCCATAACCCTCGCAAGTTCTGAGGACTTGGAGTTGAAGATTTATAGCCTCCTGGGTTTTTAATTTGATTAAATCAAACGGTAATGGTTTCTGATTTGTCACTAGATTATATAATAAAAAGAAGTCGTGCAGCCAAATTGAAGTAATGACTGCTTTCACTGCCTCCACAGCCACAGTTACTAACTTTCAAAACAGCTACAACGTTCTCGACGATTTAGAATGATTAAAAAAACATGACAAAACTTCTCCTTTGAAACTTTAAGGGCAATTAGCTAAGTCTCAACTCATTTTTCATTGTAAAAAAAAAAAGCAGAAGACAAACAAACTGAGTGGAATCGCACACAAGTGAAACATTGAGAAAGCAAAACAACTTAATGAGACTGAAAAAGAAAAGTTAAGCGAAATGGATATTAAACATTTTCAAGCAAGCGCCCAGAATCGCTCTTTGGCGAAATCTTCAGTTTTTACACGAGGGAAACTAATGAGTTCACAGGGGCTAAAGGAAAGCATAGAAAAGCAACAACAGCAGAACCGTGGAAAATTCAGGAGAGTTGAGATACATACACACAAATATATGTGCGCACTTTATGACCAGAACTATCTGGACACCCTTTGGTCTGGGGCAGAGTTTCATGGTTTGGGCTAGGCCCCTTAGTTCCAGTGAAGGCAAATTTAATTGCTACAGCATACAACCACATTCTAGACGATTGTGTGCTTCCTCAACATTTTGGGGGAAAGCCCTTTCCTGTTTAAGCATGACAATGCTCCCGGGCACACAGCGAGGTCCACATAGAAATGGTTTTGTTGAGAATGGTGTGGAAGAACTTGGCTGGGAAAACATCTAGCACAAAGCCAGAAGAGTGGAGATTGTTAGAGTAGAAAAGGGTGGATCAACTCCATATTAATGCCCATAATTTTGGATGAGATGTTGGATGTTAGGTGTCCACATACTTTTGGCCATGTAGTGTATGTATACATACATCAAAGATACATAATTCATGTAATTACAAATATCTAATAAGCATATTTATGCATATTCAAGGAGAAATGCATTCTGTGCGATTAACGTTATTATTATGTTAATAACATGGTTATTACCATTGGTAAAAAAGCGTATCAACATCAATGAAGATACTAACATAATACCAACACTAACACCAAGACATACAGAATAAAGGGAGGAGTAGGAGAATAAAAAGAATGTTACACTTCTTTTATAATAAAACATTTATCATAGCATCCGTAGTGTATTTGAAGATGCACGCATGCATGTTTAAAGTTCTGTGCCCCCCATGTCAGGTGCAGGTTGTGAACGTAAAAGTTTAACAGAGGGCGGGGGGCACTCACCACGGTGTCCTGGTCGTAGATCTCCACGACGATGATGGGGGGGTCGCCCCGCAGCTCGCAGGCCTCCCCGAAAAGCTCCACGTTGTCGAAGACCAGCAGCTGGTCCCAGGTGGGGCACAGGGTCTCGTTCAGCACCTGGGGGGACGGACGGACAGACGGACAGACAGACAGACACCCCCGGAGAAGGGTGGGGGAGGGAGGGATGGGGGTGGGGCGGCGAGGTGGTAGAGCAATATGACACAATCGATCAAAAAGAAAGAAAAACAAAAACATGTATTTGTTAGCTTAATTTAAGGCCACTCATTACAACGTGACCTATAATCATACATAAAGGTTTTGGCATCATCTCAGTTTTTTTTTGCCAGTGTCACAGACAAGAGTAGCCGTAGCAATTTTCGCTGTAACCATAGCGATTCCCGCCACAATCATAGCAATTTCCGCCATAGCCATAAAAATTCCCAACGTAACCATAGCGATTCAAACCATAGCCACAGCGATTCCCGCTGTAACCATAGCGATTCCCGCCGTAACCATAGCGATTCCCGCCGTAGCCATAGCGGTTTCCCGTACCTCAGTGACCTGGCTGTGGGTGGAGAAGAAGACGCGGGCGAAGGGGTCCGACAGGCCGCTGCTGTCCGCCGCGAACAGGCTGCGGGCCTGGTACATGTGCGCCCTCAGCTGGAACACCTGCTTCACTGCAGGCGGGGGGGGGGGGGGGGGGCAAGCGTCACAGACGAGCCTCAACCTCCAATTTACGAATTACCAAAGGAAACATTCATCCAAAATGTGTTTTACCATCTGTACATGATAATGCAATCACCCAGAGCACAGTATGTGTAACATCCTGCTTGACAAGACAGTGAGAGTTTTCAACAAATTGGTCCTCCTGGAGCAGGAGGGAAGAACTCTGCTCTTGTAAGTACATGTACATCGGCATGCCATCGGCTTTGATTGGAATATCAATCATCTATCCATGTAAGGCAACTTGTCCCCTGTCAATCAAGCAATTGAGCATGTCAAACATGACAAGGAATACTCAAATCTGGCCCTCGAGGCCAGTGTTACGTCTTGTTTTTTATACCAGATAGTCAATTGGTCGACTAATGCCACTGATTAGCCAGAGATTTAACTCACCTGGTGTGCTAGATTTAAATCAGCCCAGGGAAGAATGAAAACCAGCAGCACTACTGGCCTCAAGGGCCAGATTTGAGTATCCCTGCACTATGATGTTCTCGCAATTCTTTTGGCGGGAATGAGGAACCAGCCAGAACCGGCTGGAACTGGCTGAAACTGGCAGAAACCAGCTGGAACCAGTCAGAACCAGCCAGAACCAGCCGGAAACAGTCGGAACCAGCCGGAACCAGCAGGAACCGGCTAAAACCGGTAGTAGCTGAGAGCGCGGCTCCACTCACTGTTGTAGACGAGGCTGATGGGGGGCACGGACTGCAGGCCGGGGCCCTTGGCGGCCTTGACCTCCTGGAAGCCGCTGGGCAGGCCGCTCAGGAAGTCCTTGCGCTGCTTGTTGAGACCCAGCCACAGGTACATCTCCATCTTGGCCTGGACCGTCCAGCCCGCCTGGCCGAAGCCCTTCTTACCGGGGAGCTGCAGAACGATGCAATGGCGGCAAAATGTTGCGTAAGTTGCTCTGGATAAGAGCGTCTGCTAAGAATGCCCGTACTGCAATGGCGGTATTGTAACGGCGGTAAACGCACCCTGAGGAAGACGGCCTTGACCTTCCCGCAGTCCTTCCCGCTCTCCTCGTCCACGATGGAGTACAGGATGTCCTTGGAGGGGATGCGGGCGTAGGCCACGCGCTTGTTGTTGCTCATCATCCAGATGAACACGTCCGGGATGCTGTGCTGGGGCTGGACATGGAAAGATTTAACTGTGAGGCAGATCTCACAAACGCTTACTGAATTTGGGGCCAAAAAATGTAATATATTTCTTAATGCAAATATATAAAATACATTTAAGATGAATGCATTAAAAAAAATATGACATGAATTATCGATAAGCAGCAGAAGTTTATAAATTTGCTCATATATGGTGAAATGGTGAAATATATTTTCTCTTCTGTTTCCGTAAGGGCATATTCAGAACAATTTAATTATTCCACAGGTAACAGCATGTCTTAACATGAGGGTTTTCTACTTCCTTTGAACTACAGTATGTAGTACATTTTCTATTTAAATATATTGCAGTATATTTCTTTCCTGTTTTACCTCATCCGCCAGGAAGCGCAGCTTCTGCAGGAAGTTGTGCACCAGTTTGAGTTTGTCCCGCACCGTGTTCCTCTTCACCTGAGAGCGAATGATCTTTGCCTGCTGACCCATGTTTTCCTGTGGAGAGGACAGATAAATATTCATACACTGCTGCAGAGCTCCTGTGTGTTAGCTCAATGTTATCAAGGTTAGCTCTGGAGAACTAGCATGGCTGTGAAAATGTACAGTTGTGAGTAGGCGTATTATCATAGTAACAGACAGTGTGACTGTGATCAGGTAAATTATAATGGTAACAGTGCTACAGTAATACACCTATTCACAGTGTGACTGTAAATAGGTGTGTTACTGTACAACAGTAACAGCCTGCACAGCTCTTTGCTGGTCTCACCACTTCTCTCATGCATGATTTCAGACGCTCCCGGTCCAGCTTAGTTCTGCCCGCCTGGTTCTGGTCTTTGTTAGCCAGGGTCACAAATCGACTGCAAAAAAAAAAATTGGAGTTACCATGGTTACTGCGAAATTATTTATTTTTGTGTTGTCAAGGACACCGACGCCAATGAATTCTAGCACGCTGACTTGTAATCGTGGAAAAAAATAATTCTTCTTCGAATGGTTATAAAAAAAAACTCTTTAACTAGAATAGGATTAAAAAAAACAAAAAAAAAAAGATTTTCGAATTCAAACCGTAACTGCCGTTCTATCCCAGAAGGCACCTGTGCTCACCTGCAGCCGATGCTGAGCTCCTCCAGGACCCCGCGCAGCCTGCGTTCAGGGTAGGCCTTCTCGTCTTGATGATCTCCTGAACGTCGTTCAGCCCCTCCTCCTGTAAAGGACACGACGGCGTTCAGGAGCGTGCCGCGCCACCAACGCGCAGCACGAAACAGCGTCGGCGTTGACGGGCCGCCATCACTGCATTACCCGCCCGTCTGCATTCATTTCCACCCTCACACAGCCGACCGCTGCAGTGATGGGGCTTTTTTGTGGGTTGGCACCAAGAAGTCAATGCATCAGAGTCCGTCTTAATTTAAATTAATTAAATTAAATATCCTTCCTGCTCCACCGGGCCAAAAAAAATCGACTTCAGTGTCAGTGACATTACAGATCTAGGTCAACTACGCATTAGGAAACCTTTAACCCTTTAGATGCTCATGAAATTTAGAAAATTGCAGACGCCTTGGAATTTTCACTGACCAAAACACACAGTGAAAAAATCATGAGGGAATTATTGGCTAAAACAGAAGTTTCTTTTAAACAGAAGTTTCTTTTACTTGAAACAGTATTTTATCCTGGCCTGGCCATATTCTGACTTCAACATAGTTCTGTAATTAGCGATGTGGAAGACAGGTACAGGACAGGATGTGGTCAGGAGAACAGCGATCACGCATGGGGGGGGGGCTGACCAGTTTGTCGGCCATCTTGTCTATGATGTTGGCGTTGTACAGCCGCCTCCTCTGGTCCTGCCACCAGCTCTTGATGTAGATGCAGGGCTTCTTCTCAAAGTACGGCAGATGAAAGTAATTCCTGGGGGGGGGGGGGGGGGAACAGGCTTAGTACAGTGTTTTAACAACAAAAAACAAGACCAGTTCAAAACCTAGTATATGTCTGGACCGGCCGACCAATGGTGTAACTTCATAACTCGGCCGACCAATGGTGTAACTTCATCACTCACTCAGTCAGTCAGTCACTCAGTCACAGACATTCGCGTTTGTAGGGCTGTTGCGATCCAGCCAAAAAAAGTTTAGAGAGGAAACTTGGAGGGGCGTGAATGGCAAGGTCGCGACAGGCCGGGATTTCGCCCGGCTGAACGGCGGAGCCTCGGGCCGTGAGCCTTTACTGTGTCCACCGCCATCTGCCGGGTTTAGCCGCACGGCCATTAGCCGCGAGTTTCTGGGTTTGTGACCTGTTTTTGTTTTTTTGCTCTCGTTTCAGTCGGTGTTCCTGTGGTGCTCATTATTTTCTGTGTGCCGGCCTGAATCCGACCCCCCCATCCCCCCTGGCCCCCAGCCTTGGTGGCCTGGTTTTTTGTTTTTTGTTGATGTGGTTATATTTAATTTAAAGACCTAAAAAAAGGTTCAGACTCTACAGGAAGCTAATGAAGCTGCACACTGCAGTGTCACCGGAGTACAAACCAGGAGCCAAAGCACAGCCACACACGGGGGAAAAGCTACAGAGAGACAGGTCTGCCAGAGAGGTGGAGGGATGCAAAGGATGAAGCACGCACACACACACACACGCACACACACACGCACGCACACACACACACACACACACACACACACGCACACACACACATGCAGGCAGGCATGCACGCACACACACACACACACACACAGACACACTCACACGCACGCATGCATGCACACATGCACACACGCACACACATATACACATGCACACACACATGCATGCACACATGTACACACACACACGCACGTACGCACACACACACACACACACACACCACACACACATATAAAAAAGGATGAGTCTGATAATTTGGCTGGCTCTCGTGATGCCGCTCCCCAGAGACCACGCAGTGTTTCCGTTTGCAGGTTCTGTTTCACAAAGCGGGCTTCCCTCGCCTGCGGCTCAGACACTGAGCAAGACGGGGTCCCAGAGGACCGCGTTTAAACACCTCGTCCCGTCTTCCCCAAATTCAGCAACACGCTCAGGAGCTGCGCACGGACGCTAAATCAGCTGAACGCGGCCGGATGTTTAAAACCACCGTTCAATGCCGACAGACGCTACACTAGCTCAATGCAGGCGGTGATTAGCTGAATCAGGCAGATGCTGGTTAGAAAGGAAAGCCTTACGGACATCGAAGCACCTCGGGGCTAATGCAGTGCGTGGGCCTGCCAGACAGAATCACTCAAACGGGCACGTATCCAGTACAAAGACCCCCCCCCCCCGAATATTACCACACTCATTATGCCCTAAGGGGTGGCCTGGGGGTGGGAGAAACATAGGAGAGGTAGCAGGAAATTGAGTGTTTTTACACATTTGATAATCTTTCTGGTTTATGTAAGGATCACCCCGATTGGCTGTTCACTACAGTTGGTAGTGAGTCACTTCTGGATTGGTTCTGAGTCGGTTCCAAGTCTGTTCTGAGTCGGTCTGTGTTCAGCCCCAGGGTCTGATTCTGGTCAATTCCGGATTAGTGCCGAGCTGAAACCGAGTCACATCTGTCAGTTATGGGTCAGTTCCAGGTCAGTCCTTGGTCGGGTCTAGGTGTGGTTTAGGGTGAGTCCTCGCTCAGGTTCTGCTTCTGGGTGGGTTCTGGGTGGGTTCTGGGTCAGTCCTTGTTCGGGTCTAGGTGTGGTTTAGGGTGAGTTCTCGCTCTGGTCCTGGTTCTGGGTGGGTTCTGGGTGGGTTCTGGGTCAGTCCTTGGTCGGGTCTAGGTGTGGTTTAGGGTGAGTTCTCGCTCTGGTTCTGGTTCTGGGCGGGCTCTGGGTCGGACCTGTCCGTGATGACGGGCTTCATGGGCGGGGTGGAGGAGACGGACATCAGGTCACCATCGTCATCGGCCTCTTCATCGCTGGAGTTCTGGATCAGCTCCGACTCCTCTTCCTCGCTCTCACCACCATCTTTCTTCTTCTTTTTAGACGAGGCCGGCTTGCTCACCCCATCGATCTGGTTACCGTAGTTACCTGAAGTTCAACAGAAGTTTACAAGAAATGTAAGCAAAGACAGTGATGTTTATTCTCATACAGTAATTATGAACTTCCACAGAACAATAAAAAATGTCATTTAAATAAAAACTTGCCTCCTTGTGTATATAATATATAACACAATATATAATACAATATATAACTTTCACCCAAGTAATTTTCAATATATTGAATCAGCGCACATAATCAAAATTTTAATCTTTCAATTTACTTTCATTAAATTTAGCCACCTAGTTTAACCTTAAACACAAATCTAATAAAATTGTGAAAACGTATATTAACTTCAAAACAACACTTTTGCTGTGTCTTATCTACACCTCTTTTATCTTTACACATGCACACATACTATGTTTTACAATTTGCCCACCTATTGTAACTTCAAAGTTGATCGGCTTGTCTCCGATCTTCCTGTCAATCATAGTGGCTTCCAGAAAGGCCCCAAACAGGAAGAACTCCTCGATCTTCCCGGCAGCCGACTGCAGAACAGGAAACACACATACACACACACACACATACACACACACACACACACGTGCACGCACACAAACACATATTACTGCAGGACAATAAACAAACCAACCGATCCAACACATCTGACAGTCAGAACTTCAACTGTAATAACAGCTCAACATTCCACACATCTACACTTCATTTTCGAACACTGTCAGACCTGCAACTGAAAATTAACGAACATAACTTAACTCCACACATACCTGACGTTGGTCATATGCAACAATATTGACCACTGTAAAAAAAGATGAACATTAAAACTACAAAGTGAGGGAATTTATTACTGTTAATAATGCGGTTATTACTGAAGATAACTCTGAGCCTGAGGCGCTGTGGGCTGAGCTTAAACTGCTCCTTGCCTGTGGAGAGGAATATGAGTTTCAGCTCTGCCTCACTCCAGGGTTCTCAAAATTATTGAAGTATCTAAATTATGTGAGACAAGACACTCACGTCTATTATTTAATAATTGTAGTAACCTGCCTCCTCGACATACATTAGCCATCAAACTCGCGGCTAGTTCCAAAAGATTCTATTCGTTAATGTCCGGGATTTGAAAATCCACACTTCCTCTTTAATCACTTACAGTGACTGCAATATGTATGACTTTCTTTTATAAAAGGAATGGCAATAGGAGAACCTCGGCTATTAAATCTACAATAATGTAGCTCTCCAAAGGGAATTACTAATCACAACAAGTCAAAACAGCTATAACATGAATGGATGATTGCAAAATGGTAATATAAAAAATGCTATTTGTTTTCTACCTTTACTTCGTCTACCAACCAGCTGAACGTTATGCACCCCCCTACAAAACGTAAAATTATAAAGCAGTATCCGCTTAGTGTGGGGCACATTTATGAATACATTCATCACGCTGATTTGCAGAAAGGAAACATCCCAGCCTTGGGCCAAAAAATGATTTGAAAAGCTTCAGCGGAAAAACACTTTTAAAGTTACTGCTGTTACTCCTGACAGTTTTAAAAGAAGCATTAGTTTTCCCCAGTGTTCAGAGCAGAATTATTATCTCCTGCGATTATACATTCTGGGCCCAAAGCGGAACACGTTCGTCGAAAAATTCTCAGGAGTTCCCCGGAGTGTTTTCAAGCTTTTACAGCCATCTGAAGATTTAAAGTGTCAGTCTCCCCCCTTCCTCCCCCCCTCCTCCCCCACCGTTTTGAAGTTTAGGAACCAATAATGGAACTTTGCACTGTCTACCACGCCCCCCCCCTCCTTCTATTGTCAACATCCGGCCCCCCCCCCGTTCTATTGTCAATATCTCACCCCACCCCCCCCCCCCCTTGACAGACGCACCGAGTTCAGCTGTCACATGCCCCCCATGCTGCCGGGGCTCGATCGCGACACCTGCCACCGGCGGAAAGATCCGGACATCAATAATTGAGCCGGCGGCGGCTTTCTCTACAACGGGGCGAACAAAGACCAGCAGGGCTCGCTTCCACACTCCAGTGCTGACACTTATTCGGGGGGGGGGGGGGGGGGACGGAGCTGAGGCCCCTTCCAAAATTTTCCATTTTTCATACAGTACACCCCTTAACGGGTTAACTGAGCCACCGTGCAGAGAGACTCCATTAAAGGAGGTTAATGAAATTTCTCCTGCACATCACAGAGATCCAATCAAGTAAATCCAAAAATCCTCTTTCGGTTAGAAGAGAAAATCAGTTAAAATATTCATCCAGGGGGGCTCTCAGTCTTAATTTAGACCACTGGTTCCCAAACTTTTCTTTTTCTTCAAACTTTATTTTTAAGTCCCCCCTCCTCCTCCTTGACAACTCAGGCTGTGCATGGATACCATTTTCTTTTTGGTTTCTAATGGAGTTTTTTTTTCTTTCAACCCTCAACCCACCTCCCTGTCATCTCTGTGTGTGCCCCACCCACTTGAGAACCACCAGTTCAGACACAGACTGGGGGGGGGGGCCCACTCCGAATCAGCGAGGGGGGGAGGGGGGGGGGACAGACGTACCTCGGAGATGTTGGGCACGCCCTCCACCTGCACCTCGGTGGAGCTGACGATCTCGGCGGAGGCGGTGTCCAGGATCTCCACGGCGATGCTGACGAGCAGCCGGGCCCGGAAGGACACGCCCTCCCCGAGGCCCTCGTTCAGGTCCTGGTGCTCGTCCATCAGGGTGTAGTTCCGCGTGGAGCCGTACATGTTCACCCAGGCGGGACCCATCGTCGGGAGGAAGCCTGTCCGTCAAAGTGCGTGGACCAATCAGAGCCACTTCATCACACCTTAACAGGCACGCGTTCATAACCAGGTCAGGTTGAGCCAAAGGCCTTATTATAGAGGCTATGACCGCTCACCTGCTTGCTTCTCCACTACTAGGCCTCAAGAGTTTCCAAAATCCCCCTAAATCCCTCCTGTAGAATGCACCTGCTAAAAGCCGCATTAGGTCCTGATCATAACTCAGACATTCGGGTTGACATTTGTGTAATTTATGTTCAAATGAGGTGTAAAAGGTGCTGAATTCTGGGAGCAGTTTAGAGACACCATCTTTGATGCTAATGCCACATGCTCATTGAAAAATGGCGGCAAACTTACACTTTGATAAGCTACCTGCCACAACCCTACACTAACAGAAAAAAGGCTGAAAAAAAGAGTATTTCACTGGTTTTTCTTTGCTTTATTAAAGCGTATTTTTCCCAGTTATAGACAGAAAGGGAGTGGGGGATGGGGGGTTTGAAGACAGCACAAGAAATATTACGTTCCAACTGCCACATCCGTCGGATTGCTCCCACATCAAACCTTTAAATCACGACTGAACACACGCGCGAAACGGGCGTTCTGACCTTTGTCGCCATCGTTGGCGATCTTCCGCAGGTCGATGAAGTGCGTCCCGATGGCGACGTCGTTGACTTTGTCGGAGTCTCGGATCTGGATCTTCATGCGCTTGCAGAGCGGCGGGAACATCTCGGTGAAGACGATCTGCTCGTTCCACACGGGCTCGTAGCTGCTCTTCTGGACCGAGGTTTTCCCCTGCGTACAAAGCGCACGTCACTCCATTTTAAAATTATTTTTGTCCTCAATTTTTTTTTTCCCGCCCAATTTGCTGTCATTGTGCTGATTGGCCAGTCCCATCACTGCAGACAGACCCACGCTCCGTCCCATACGAGCTGTGGGGTACGAGCAAAGCTGTGCCTGTCAGCCATTTAAACTCATTTTCGCCTCCTGAAACAAATCGGCAGCACAGGCAGGTGTCTGACTTCACCGATTCTGCGCAATTAGCCGTTCAATGGGGCCTGAAACAGGAAATTTGGGGACTAATTGTGCTTAAATGAGACAAATGCACCGAGTCAGTTTAATGGGCAGATGTTAGGGGGGAAAAAAGCTGAATCACAACTTTGTCTATATGTCACAAACATTTTATGGCACAAAGTAAAGATTCCATTCAATATTCCAGTAAAATCTATTTATATGGTTCTGGTCCATTCTAGATTTATTATGAGCTGGTTTGGAGTCATTTCTGGCTCAGTTTTAGGCCTAGTTGTGGGACAGGTCTGGCTCGGTTCTGGGACAGGTCTGGGTCGGTTCTGGGTCAGTTCTGAGTCGGTACAGGTCTGGGTCAGTTCTGTGTGTGTTTCTGTGTTGCCGCTGGCTGTGATGTCAGTCACACGCGGAATGCTCCCATGGTCAGATTTGAGATGCCACAGTGCCAATCAACCGACTCCACCCACCTTCTGCCCAGCGAAGATCACTTGGACGTAGGGGTCCACCAGGTCTTTGTTCTCGCCGATGAAGGCCTTCTTCACGTTGGCCATGATGCTGGTGTTCATTTTGGGCAGTCCCTCCGCCCGGAAGATCTTCACATAGAAGCGTGCCCACTGTCTTTCGGACGGGACCCCCTCCGGCAACAGCAAGTTCCTAAAATCGCCACAGGGGCATCCAATCATGTTGGGAGGTCGCACAGTCAGTCAATCAATCAATCAATCAATCCAGTGATGTATTTTTACCCCTCTATGTCGTCCTCGTCCGTCTCGTTGGCCTTGTGTGGCGTTTTGATATTGTCGCCCTTCCCCACCACCGCCACGTCGCACTTGACGTAACCTTTGCACCCGGCTGTGATGTCATCGGGGTCGGAGAGCATGGCCCACTTGTGGTAGAACTGGTGTTCTGCGCAGGACAGTGGACGGGAGTGGACAAACAGTCAAAAACTTAAAACAGGACCCCACACTGTGGTCCTGGAGAGCCACTGGAGAAGCTAGCTTTGGTTTTCATCTTAAAATGAGCAACCATTGATCAAACTGATTGATTGATCAAATAAGTGGAGAAAAACCAGCCAGCTCTCTGGCATCAGGATTTTTAGGGGAATCCATTACATGCATGGAAAAAGGCTTGCGGACAACGGAAACTTCCAGATGCATGCGATTCGTACCGGGCTGCGAGTAGACGGTCCCGACGTCCAGCTTGAACGTGCCGACGAGGGTGCCGCTGCGCAGGAGGTTTTTAGAATGGATCACCTGGCGGGCAGAGGTCAAAGGTCAAAGGTCGCACTTTCAAAAGGAGTTTGTGTGAAAATACAGAGAATGGCAGTTGAGTGAGGGTGAGGGTGAGGGTGGTGGAGCTTGGCTGTACAGGAAAAGGTGATTCAATCGATTTCACAAAGTAGAGAATGGGACTCACGGACAACTTCAAGATCTTGTCAAACATGACGTCAGGGGGCACGTGGAAGTCGAAGACGAAGTACTGAAGGGGGAAAGAGAAGGAGCGAGACGTCAGCAGAGCAGGCAAAGTCCCTCGCCCAAGGGTACGACCGCAGTGCCCCACCTGGGATTCAAACTTGCAACCTCTCAGTTATAATCAAAGATGTGTTGACATGACCATAAAAATGTCTCTTTTTTCTCTTATTTAATTTGCAGAAGCCGTGGCAGTGGAGGTTCACCTCGTTGTAGTAGGGGCAGTTTGTCGACTCCTTCATGGAGGTGTGCTTCTTCTCCTCCCCGATCTCCACGCAGACCACCGGGTCCATGTTCAGGCCCACCAGCTGACGGGCCTCGATCACCGTCACGCTGATCTGGGGGGAAGGATGCGAGATCGAAACCGCTCGGGAGAATGAGCGTGTAAAACTTTCTGAGCACACAAATGTTTCCCATAAACACTTAAAAATATTTGAGCAATAAAAAAAATTCAACTCAAACAAAAGTGCAGTTATATAGTGAATTTTCCAAAATATTTGGCACAACACTCTTCACGGCAGACTCCTGGCCCCACAAAAGCAAGCAGAGGGTGACAGTGGAAAAAAAAAACCCCTAGGGTGGCAAATGGGAAAAAATTTGGGGAGGAACCAAACTCATTAGTGAGAGCCCATCCTTGTACAGCCAGCTCAGGATGTGAAGGAATTTAACTTAAATAACTTATAAACTAAACCTTGAAAAAAGGTCAGTCATACGATTTAAAACAATTCAAACAGCCCATATTTAGATAGAAAATGAAAGGTTCAGAACAAAACGTACACATATTCATCCCCTCTCAGTTGGCCAATAATCTATAATGTCGCCTGAACTTATCCCTGTGTCAGGTCGAGTCTCGAGGAATCTGGGTCATCACAGAAAAGAACCGAAAATGAAAAACCCTGGGCGTAGAGAATTCAACTTTCTAGCTCATCATACCAATCTTCCACAGCATCACGGCCCATTTCCCACTTTACCATTACGCTAATAACCAACTTTCAGCCAAATTCATACCGGCAGTACACAGGAGCATCACATTTTGTGCTGTTCAATTTCCCAGGTCTGAAATCTGAAACTCAGGAGAGTGGAGGCTGAGATGTTCTTAATGCTCGCAAGCCGAGATGACAGGATGTGCCAAAGAGGAACACACACACACTGAGGCAGTGAGAAAGGGTCAGTGAGAGAGAGAGAGAGAGAGAGAGAGAGCAAGAGAGAGTGAGGAAGAGAGACAGAGAGAGACAGAGAGAGAGAGAGAGAAAGGGAGAGTGAGAGAGAGAGAGCGAGCAAAAGAGCGAGAGAGACAGAGAGAGAGCGAGAGAGCGATACTGAGAGCGAGAGAGTACATGTATATGTATGTGTGTATCTGTGTATATGGTCACATAATTCCGTTATTGCTGTTTGTGATCTGGGGCATCTCTGGCTAGAGGGGCCTCTTGTATTTTAATGATCAATAGAGAACTTCAATCAATCAATCAATCAATCTGATGTTTCACATGTTCCTTGACATGCTTTGGCAATACAAATGCAATTTTTTTTTTTTCATGCCAGTAAAGAACTCTGAATTTGAGAAAGCGAGAGAGAGCGAGACAGAGCGAAAGAGAGAAAGACAGAGCGAGAGACAGATAGAGAGACAGAAAAGAGAGAAAGACAGAGCGAGAGATAGATAGAGAGACAGAAAAGAGAGAAAGACAGAGCGTGAGACAGATAGAGAGACAGAGCGAAAGAAAGACAGAGCGAGAGACAGATAGAGAGGCAGAGCGAAAGAGAGAAAGACTGAGCGAGAGACAGATAGAGAGGCAGAGCGAAAGAGAGAAAGACAGAGCGAGAGATAGATAGAGAGACAGAAAAGAGAGAAAGACAGAGCGTGAGACAGATAGAGAGACAGAGCGAAAGAAAGACAGAGCGAGAGACAGATAGAGAGGCAGAGCGAAAGAGAGAAAGACTGAGCGAGAGACAGATAGAGAGGCAGAGTGAAAGAGAGAAAGACAGAGCGAGAGATAGATAGAGAGACAGAGAGAATAAGAAACTCTCTCTCGTCAGCACGGCCCGTGGCCTGCGCTGAAGGACGGAGATGCAGACGCTGAGTCCTCTCAAACCCGCCGGCTCTGTGATCGCATCGCGGGCCCCGCTCTCCGAACATGGCGGATGAATAATACATTAATCGCCTTCCTCTCCGCGGTTCTACCTCGCCGCGGCGTCGTCTCGGAAACCCCGGGGGCAAAATACCGCGTAGCGGGACCAGACAGAGCGCAATTATAAACCGCGCTGACAGCCCCTGCTATTCACAGGGGTTAAGTGCACCGGGGTCAACCCCCACCCCAAACCCCTCTGGGCTCATCGGAAATATCCGATACTCTGTCCATTTGTTTCGATGAATGATTAACGGGGGAGCGTTTGAGCTACCTGGTAATCCACAGGTCGCCCCGCACTGGGCTCCATCTTTATGTCTGGCTTTGATCTGGGAAAATATATACATATTAATGTATTAATGTCATGCACACACATACACACACACATATACATATATATGTATATATGTTAGCATGTGAAGGGCGGGGGGGGGGGGGGGGGGGGGGGGGAGAGAGAGACTGAACAAAATAATCACAAAAGAGCTGCAACAAGAAAAACTTATTTGAAAGTTATTTGTGTATTTTGTAAGTTGACTGAGCTGAAAGGTGTGTGGAACGAACTCAAAGGTGTTTGGACCAGAAGGTGTGTGGACCAGGCTGAAATTTATGCGGATCAGGCTGAAACAGTGTGTGGACCGGGCGGGGATGCGCTGTAAGGACCTCTTGTTGGAGACGTTGGTGGTGACGGCCGTGACGGAGGCCAGGGAGATGGTGTCGGGGTCCAGGCCCCCGCCCAGACGCATGGCCCTCCGGTCCAGGTCCTCCGTCTCCAGAACCGCCGGCTCATCTGGGACACACACACAGAGCAGAGGAGGAGGAGGAGCTTTTAGATCCCGTCTCCATGGCGACATTCAGATGATCCAAAGTACCTCTCAACATGAAGCCTACATGCATTTAAACTCCAGTAAATAATCACATTAACTGCAGACTATGTCTTGTGTATTGCAATAGTATTGTATATTTAATTACTTATATGTCAGTAAATGTAGCTTCCTTTTCAATAAATTCATATTTTAAGAGACAGATCCCTTGGATTCAAGGTCTTCACTGCTGTGTCAAAAAGCAAACAGATTACTATAGATTCAAGGTTCATTCTCAAATGATGGCCTGTATCTAAGAGCAGAGGCTAGTCTTAAATGAATAACTGAAAGGAGTTCCTTCCTGTAAGGACAAGAACAGAGATGTTCCATGAACGGGGTCTTCACCTCCTTTTTTGTGGTCGTCCTTGGAGGAGCGCACCTTGCCGAGCTTCATGGCTGAGAAGACCCCCTTTCCAGCTCTGGGTGCGAGAAGACACACATCATTAACATGGGAAAGGCAGACTGGTTACCAAGGAGAAATCATCAGCAGGCATGTGATTGGCCACCTCATCCACCACTACATCCACCACTCTCCAGTCTTGCCCCTGCTGAACTGTAGAAAATAAGACCACAGCAATGTTCTACAAAGAGCAGGGCTTCTGGGTAAAGACCATTTTCCCATTAGCTGGCTCTTGAGATCCTCGTGTTTTGATTGGCCAGTTGAGGCTCGCCTCAGTTTGAAACTTGGGCGTGGTGAGTTTGGTCCAAAATGGCTGCCTTGCATTGTGGGTGTGGCTGTGTCTGTTCATCATGGGTGTGAGGAGGGACAGGCACTATCTCTCTGTGAGGGAATTCACGAATCACTAATTAAAAATTTCAGAGCTTGTTGCAATCTCTGCAGTACAGACCCCTGAAGCAAGAATCACTGAGGTATATTACCCACAATGCACTATCCTCATATCTTGGTCTCTGGCTCAGCTGGGTGGTTGTCCCATGACATTCTGGAACCCAAGGCGTCAAAGTTCTAATCCACGGACTACCAGACCAGCAGATTATCACTATGAGCTTGGCTTTTACTGTCTGTTCATCATGCGTTTTGCTCTACATGTTTTCTCAAATGTATTCTTCCTTTTTAACTGTTAGTCAAAGCGGAGGTTGATTGAGCCCCAGCCTGGTCTGAATGTGCACTTACTGCACGAGAAAAAAAAAATCACAAATTGCATTCCCAGACTCACGACTCAAGAGTTTCAACACCACAGAGGCGATGTCTTCCAACAACAAAATGCCGAAACAATATTCTGCACCTCTCACCAAAAGCGCAATTGTAGGGGGGGTCATAAATAATTTGGCTGGAAAAAAAAAGCCCGTGGGGGGGTTAGGTCCAGGGGGGAACCTTCATTCACAATAAGGTAATTTCAACACAACATCAAGCAAAGGCCCAGGTGGTGTCAGGTGACCCTAGACAGATATTAAGCCTATTGGATATCAGCACACCGACAAAAGGCCGATGATGTCACTGCTTTATCTACAAATGAGCGATGTTAATAATGCAGACGGACCCGCTTGATCGATCCATTAACTATGGATACACGCGACACGCTTCTGTGGAAGAGACACAGCTAATTCAGTTTCACTGAATTCACTGAGACCTCTGCACACATTTTATCAGTCAAACCTTGAAGAGCTGACAAAGATGAGAAAAAAACACAAACAAAACAGTCACTATTGGGTTCATTTTTGTCATTTCTCAAATCTTATCATACAGTAAAATAGTTTTGGAATACTTGGGAAAGTACTTGGCCTCTTCTGTGACATTCTCAATCACTAAAATCAACTGTAAAGCACTGACTGGTTCCGAAGACAATTTCAGACAGAAAGAGAGAGAGAGAGAGAGAGAAAAAAACTGTATAATGCACTTTCAATCATACCATATTAAAATTAAATGAATGCTCGGATAATAAATGGACAAGCTTGTTTAGAACACTTAATTAACTTCATAAACATCTTCGTCTGCCCAGTCAGCATCCATTTTTTAAAATTCACAGCACTTAAGACAGATCAATCCTCCTTTCTGAAACCCGCTCACAACCCGTACTTCCAAAATGAGTAACCAAGCAAGCAGAAATAAATGTAATATTAATCTGCAGCCATATTAATCTTTTATGCAGCCGATGCAGAATATAGCTGGCTGTCTCTGATGCCTTGCAACAACCCGAATACATTTTCATCCTGCTATAGCGAGCAGCGAGACACCACACAGCAGAGAAGGGTTCGACCAACACTTCAGGTGTAATCCGCGCTACGCCACAGCATGTAAGTTCTTCACACCGTAACATGAGAAGCTAAACTTGAGATACATACCAGACAAGCTACCAGGCGCCCTTTCCCCCTCAAGCTCCGACTCCACTGGGACTCCACAGGGCGGACGGTACGAAAAAAAAAGGGGGGCGCTCACCTTCCCCCAAAATCCCCAAGCCGTCCTACCTAAATCCCCCGTGTTCGAGTTCCCATCAAAACAAAATCCGGCTCACAATAAAATTTTTAAAAAAGTATATATACCTGAGACGGAATGGAAATGAAGAAATTAAAAATTGAGGTGAAAAGGCGGTTAAGTTGATTTTGGGAGGAAGGTGCAGAGCTGGGTCAGAGAGACGGAACGTTCCGATCAGCTGTGGAATGAGAACCTGAGCCGAGATCCTGGGAAACCGTGACCAGATCTGACTGATACCACGGTGACCGGCGCTCGGCTAGTCCCACGACTGAGGCCACGAACAGTACGACCCCGGCGACCCCGGCGCTCGGCTAGTCCCACCACTGAGGCCACATACAGTACGACTCCAGCCTCTGATCTATACGACCCCAGCCTCTGATCTATACGACCCCAGCCTCTGATCTACGACCGCAGCCTCTGACCCCAGCCTCTGATCTACATATGACCCCAGCCTCTAATGTATATAAGACCCCAGCCTCTGATCTTCACAACCCCAGCCTCTGATCTATAACCCCATGTTTATGCTTTAAATTTTCACATTGACTGAAATTTAATTTCGCACGAACGATTGCGAGTTTTATTCACCAGGAGTTCGGCAATCACCAAAATCGACTCGCCAAACTGTTGTGTCTGTGAAGACATTAAACCAGACGTCTTTACTGGTACGTCAATTCAAAGGACAAACAGGCCATTAAAATACAGGGGTTCCCACGAGAGCTCTAACAAATTCCATTACAGAAAGGTCAGATTTGCCTGATCTTCAGCCCATTCATGTGTAGACCCACACAGTGTATATTTATCATGCAACAAAGTACGCAACAACAAATCATAATTATAATTAGATTTTTTGGTTCCTGGTTGTGGTCCTTTGCAAGACGGGGATTACTTGTATGTTTATTTAAATTGTTAAAAAAAAAAAAGATCATGAAACGGAACTGAAAGACTTTCTCTCTGAGAAGTTTCTCTCAGCAGGCAGGCAGACAGGTAGCCTGAGACGCCACCGGGACAGGACAGGTGAAACTGAACTCCAAACGGAACAGCCAGTCCTGAGTGGCCGACTTTGTTTTTTTTAATTACACGGCTCGGTTCAGCCCGCCGCGCGGGCCCGTTGCCACGGCATCCCCTTCTGCTCCCGAGGGGCCACAATAACGACACGGCTGATTGGCCGGCACAGAGGAAACATTAGAACGAGATGGATAATGGGAATAAAAATAAAAATAAACAGGCCTTGGATATTGAGATTGCGCTGCGTCATTCACTCTTTAATGAGACATTCATAACGCAGGGTGACTCACTCATGCTCACACTTTTATATGTTTTACAGACATACTGCAGGGGATCCACTGGAGAAGAGTGGCCTTTAACCAGCATGCAGTAACAAGGTAGAAACCTGCAATCTTATGGAGGAAAGTCCTCTACCCTGATCACTTCACATTTGAGATCCACACACACACGCACACACACACACACACACACACGTGCACTGCAAACACACACACACAAAACGCACTCATGCACATGAACTGTGTCAGGCGTCATGTTTTGACACTGGCACAGAAAAAAAAACGATTCGGCAGAAGATAGTGAAGACAGAACCCAGGAAACTATGAAGGAGATGGTCGAAGGTCACTCCTGCCTTTACGAAATCTCCTGAGAGGACAGGGACAAGGAAAGGGCATCCCGACCAGGGCACAGGGATACCTACTTGTCTTTTCCTCCTTTTCCATCCTTGCTTTCCTTCTCACTCTTGTCCTTTCCTTTGCTAAGCATGAGAAATGCACATTTTAAAAAAAACAATTTAACAAACAAAGTTAATTACCAGAATTTTAAAAAAGGCATCCTATTTAAAATGAAGTTATTCTGGTTTAGTAATTATGCTCTTGACAGCAATTTCACCAAAGGGCAGGATTTGAAAAGGTTTTTGTGAGTGTGGGTGTTCCACGGATTTATCTAATGAAGTTCTCTCGCATGGAAAAGCATAAGTTGCCAACTGCCAAGCCTGACAAGCAGTTTGCAAAGTTCTGCAAAGGACAACTTCAGACAAGTAGAAACATAAAAGAACGGTGGTAAAATTAAAGATTATTTTAATATTTAATTTAATATATTATTCTCCCCCCCAACCCTACAGTTCCTTCCTTCATATAGAGACATCGCTGAGGAAAAGAAATTAGTCGTTCTGAGTGATTTTTAAAAACCGTTGAAATTGTCTGTGGCGTCTAATCCTGCTGTGTTCCAGAACAGTCCTCATGAGCCACAAAACAGGAAGTGTTTAATTAGCAGTATATGCTAATGTTAAACAAACCACACTGAAGCATTCAGACTTAATGGTACACACCTTGCCTAAGATTAAAAAAAGGCAAATGGATTTTTGCATGAACCTGGGGAACTGGTGACAAGAGTTAATTAAATGTTGCACGGAAGGAGATAAGCTTTATGGGGTTTGGTTTAAAAAATAAAAAAGGTTTTAAAAGAAAGGGGGTAAAAGGACTTCAAGGAGTATAGAATGTCCTGAAGATTGTGGGAGCAGAAACGGAAGCACAATGGTGCAGATGATTTAGATCAGACCCACATCCGTGGCACATACATCAACCAGGGCTTTCCGGGAAGAAGGAAAGTAAACAGCTCAAGCTCTCTCAAAGCTAAATCAGGAGATATCGCTTTAATTATCTATGTTTTCAGCCTGAGAGAGAGCCCATAATACAAAGTGGTATAAAATCTCGCCCACACACACAGAATAAATAAACCAACCAGTCCCAAAATAAACTGGCCTCGCATTAAGTGATGCCTAGATTCAACCAATCCAGCCCCATTTTGACATGCGAAGAGAAAATGAAACTTTGAGCAGAACGTTGAGTTAATCTTCGAAGTTTGGTCTCTTTTTTTTTTTAAAGCAAAAGTGTCTTGATAACAAGTGTGCTGGTTTCAGAGAGTCAAGTGGGAGTGACATGAATATCAGCACAGACAAACAGAAAGCCCTTGAGGACGCAAGTACCTGAATGACTTAACAGACTTTTTATCTTTCTTATCCTTTGGTCTGAAATGGAACAAATTATTTAGATGAGACAGACAACAGTTATATATGTATATATAAATACACACACAGACACATACATACACACAAAAAAATACATTGAGCATATACTGTATAGAGACACACAGCACACACGCTATCATTAAAACATAATGTGCGAATGTGCGCAAAGGTGGCAAAATTATTCAAAATCAATACGACCTTGCACTGATTTTCCATCCGTTACCATTTCAAAATGGCAGACTCATCTATAATGGCTGATGATCAATGACGCACGAAAAATCGGAATAATACCAGCGTGACCACAGTATTGATCGCAATGGCGGTTTTAAATTCATTATTCAAAACTAATTGCGCATACTAATAGACTGCTTTAAATTTGACTGCCGTTTCCAGAATGGTGTATTTTGATGACTGGCGAGCAGAAACAAAAAAAGATGAGTTTAATCTACTCTCAGAAACGACTAACGGCAAACGAAAGTTTTTAATTGGACGCACGGAGCCTTTATCGGATGCTCGTTTGACTGGCACGGACTTCGGGGGTTTCATTTCCAAACTCATTAATATTTACACGAGTAATCCCAAGCTGCAACTGTACTATACTTAGGGCTGTGTGATAAACCTTGTAGGCTTAGATTTGATCAACATTTGTCTTTTCATTTTTATTGCAAATGGTAGTTTTTTCTTTCTTTCTACCAACAGTGTTTGGTCCAAAATGTCTACGCCAAACTGCGACAAAAAAACAAAACAAAATTTTTTTATTTGTGAGTCAAAGGACAAGTGTGGTTCGAATCCAGCCTACACCCAAGTGAAACTACTGCCCATTTGAATCCTGTGTCAGCCAATCAAGCACCATCAAACCACTGCAGCTGGTCACATGCTCTCTGGCCTTGGCCTACATACCTGGCGTCTGGCTCTTCGCTGCAGAAGGGAGCACAGGGGATAGATGTTCACAAACAGGCGTGCGCTTACATTCACACTCTCTGCCCAATCACAGCAGGTCACAGCCCACCCTGTCAATACTGGTGCTCTAATAGCCTTGGGCCTCTGTACTGACATTATAACATCTTCAGCCCATCTTGGCTCACAATGTGCCTTTAGCTAAATAAAAACTATGTCATTATCATGAACAAAAATAATAATAAATAAATACGTGAGTTATTCCTTAAGAGGATATTAACACACAAGTAGTACCTGCCCACTGATTGATACCCATCTTTTCGACCACTCTTGGTTCCCGATGCATTTCTGTGGATGAATATGTGAAAATACTGACATGCATTTTTTTATTTCTGCCATCACAAACGTCTGCTGTTTTCAAAACTTCAATACAAGAAGGGTGGAATGCTTTGTTTGGCTGTACCTTCAGTCACACTGAGCACGATGTGTGGGAATGGAATTGCAAGCATACCTGTGTAAAAATACTTTAACCCTTAAGATGCTAGAATAAGTAGACAAGTGACAAAATGGCCTTCTTAGTTTACAGCTCATTACTTGCAGTTAATCTTGTCATCAGTTTAAAATGGACATCATTGCCAACTTAGACAAAGTGTGTGTGTGTCTGTGTGTGTGTGTGTGTGTGTGTGTGTGCTTTCATGTGTGCATGTGTGTGTGTATGTGGGGTGTGGGGTGTGGGTGTGTGTGTGAGAGAGAGAGAGAGAGAGACTGACGTGTATGCGTGCCTGTTTATGTGAATGTGGCAAGGTGGATTGGTGCTTATGCGCATCGGAAAAAGACAGAGAAATAAATATTGAGCACAGCTTGACACAATGAGGCTGTTTTGAATCCCTCTCTTTCACTCACCCGCTCTCTGATGAAAAGGGAAACTTGCAGAGTTCAGCCAGCTATTGCATCAAGAATCAGCCTACAGGCTGTCCTTGCAGAATTCAGGCAATTATCGCCGTGGAGACAGCGTCCAAATGCAAATTCATCAAATTTCTTATCATCTAATTGACAGTTAACTGCTCAGATACAGTAGTGCATGCCTGGTCAAATTTTGAATGTATATTTAGCACAGGACCACAGCAAGGCTAAAAATCCTGCATAGTATGCCGTTAAAATGACCCTGGCTCTGGGGAAACTATGGTTTTTGGGGGAAGTTATCTCCCTGTGTTGTAAGTTAGGAGAGATATGACAGCACACAGGAAAACACACGGTATTTACCCCTGGGAGCTGGCATCCCCATACCCCTCCTCTGGATTGTAGCTTTGAACACAGAGTCACAGAGACATGTTACATCACCATCAGCAGGGTACAGTGTACTCACACACACACGCGCACGTGTGCACACGCACGCATGTGCACACACACACACATGCATGTGCACATGCGCGCAAACACACACATGCACGTGTGCAAAGAGGAAAAAAAAAAAAAACATGCAGATGACGGATGGTTGCACAAAAACAGAACGAGAACACAGAGGCCAGCTCATCCTCGCGCTGGAAACCATTCTCTTCCCGATTTACATTTCAAAGGGGGGGATGAAACCATATCAAAGCACATGAAACAGACATCCCGCATGTTTTATATGCGAGATGTACTTCGGCAGGAGTCTCAAACTCCAGGCATGGAGAGCTGCAGTCTCTGCTGGTTTTTTCTGATTCGCTTCTAATCAGCAGCCAACTAGAAAGTCATAGCAAGGCGAACGCAGAGGTAACGCACCACAGTGCAAATCGATTTATTCATTTATAAATTTCCTCCCAGTGATAAAAAGGATTTTAAAAAAAGCTATGCATGTGTCTGAGTCACAGCTGAGGCTCTTATCCACAGCGACGGTTTACATTTGGTAAATGGTAAATGGACTGCATATATATAGCACTTCTATCCTAAGCGCTTTACAATTGATGCCTCTCATTCGCCAGAGCAGTTAGGGGTTAGGGGTTAGGTGTCTTGCTCAAGGACACTTTGACACGCCCAGGGCGGGGTTTGAACCGGCAACCCTCCGACTGCCAGACAATCGGTCTTACCTCCTGAGCTATGTCTCATTTATACATGCAATTCATTTACACATCTGGACATTTCACTGAAGCAATTCAGGTTAAGCACCTTGCTCAAGGGTACAGCGGCAGTGTCCAACCCAGGAATCGAACCTCTGACCCTTAGGTTACAAGCCCAGTTCCTTACCCATTACACTGCACCGCCCCAGGTTGAGTACAGTAGTTAGAGAGTAATTACACCCCTGCAGCGTAGGTCAGTTGTCTTAGTTAACCATTAGTTACCACGCTCCAGCCCTTTCCCCTGGCCGTGCATTATTGACGAAGTGGTCTGTCATTACAAACCTGCTCTCTGATGCTGAGGGAGAGCTGAGCTCAAAAAGTGAATGAACACGACAGTGATCAGGCTTGGCGCCAAAGGCATAGGATGGCTGTTAGAATAGGTATGGTCTTATGAATCCGTGCATACACACTCACACACTCACACACTCTCTTACACAAGTGCGAGCGTGCACACACACACGCACGCAAACACGCACACACTCGCCCACGCACGCACACACACACACGCATACACACACACACACACACACAACCAAACCAACTCCAGATTTTTAAAACACTAACTGAACAAAAAAATGGTTTGAGGCGACAGGTCTCATATTTTCAGAACAGGCTTTTTTTTTTTTCTTCTCCTGATCTTCTCCAAATCGAGAGAAAAGGAACATTCTGTGGGGTGGAAAAACAAAAAAAACAAGACTTGTGTTTGTGTGTGTGTGTGTGTGTGTGTGTGTGTGTGCCATTGCCAATACACATATAAAAAAGGATTCACCTTCACGAAATAGCAGACAATACGCTTACACAAATACATCATTTTGACAAATGACATGGCATTGTGAATTAATCGCCTAACCTATTATTTTTGCATTAGCTCCTGAGTGAAAAGCCGTTTGTCTGTGGGGATGAGTCATGAATCCCGCTGAGGTCTCAGCTCATTGGCTGACGGGGCTGGCAGCGTTCCAAAGGAACACAAAGCAATTTCAGATACACAAGACGCCTTTGCCTGCGTTGCTTCTTCTTCTTGTTGCACGACTCAAATGCACGACTTCTCTGAGAGGGAACTGCTTCTCTCTCATTTGCCTGGCCCTCTAAAAAAGAGTTTTAAGAGGTACAGTTCAGCTAAGCACAAACCCCCCCCAGCACAGCACTAATAGGAACACTGCAGGTGCTGAAAACACTAGCGTACACCGTCCTCCAATAACTCTCCAAGCTAGTTTAATTGGGTCTATATTTATACCCACACTTTCCTTTCCCTGTTTTAAAGATGCGTTTGTGAATCTGGTGGGGGGGGGGGGGGGGGGGGGGAATCAGGAGAAAGCAAAAGCTCTTGGCAATAGCAATTAATTTTTTTTTTGCCCAACCAAACAGCTTTAAAAACAATGACTGAACTGAACTGAACTGTGGATTAATGGTAAAAGCAGATCTCCAACAACCTTTCATATATTTCACAAGTAAAAACACTCAGCTGAAAGAGCACAGTCAAAGAGCTTTGAAAATGTTGAAGGGAGAGAACTCCTTTCCCTCATTGTTAAATAATTGCCCATCTTTTATTCTGAATCGCCGACTTTATAACTAGTTTCATAAATAACCTAGATTTAGCATCCTCTCAGTGCCTGTGTTCCATATAACATCCTTATCCACACAAGGGTTTCTACTTCCCATGATCCTTTGCGTCTCAGCACAAGGACGTTTATTATTACGGATTCATGCTGTTCCTTAATCCTCTGGTTCAGGCCTCCGGGATAGAGTTCTTTCCTTTCCTACGAACATCAGCAGAAAAATCAGAACAAGCGTCTGACTCTCCCGCTCTGAGAACGCGGAAGACGTTCCACGATAGCGCCTCAAGGTTAGCCAAGCCTGCGATAAGCGAGGAAGAGAAGAGGATAATTTAAATACATCCAAAATTATGTCAAGCAGACTGCTAACCGCGCCAGAATTAGATTGTGAAAGACCATTCTGAAAAGGCACGAGAAGACGCCGGGGAAGCCGCTTCTCCAGACGACGCCCAGGACTCGTACCGCCGCGTGTCTCCCCCCGCGCACGCCTGAATAAATCTTAATTTCAGTCGGATTTCCCCCCTCCTGCGCCTGGTTTAGTCTGCTGCACTTCTCTGACTCTGTGGAAGTTTTCTTCCCCCCCTCCCTACAGTGTTAGCTGATTTGATATGCCCAACTCCGGCACGGATGTTCGGATGTGTGTGGCTCTCTCACACCTCTTGAAAAATGCCCCGGGACACGGACCAGAGGTGGGCAGGAGAGTGCGAAACTCCGGGGGGAGGGAAGAGATTCTCGTTAACACATTAACTGACCTGGCGACAGTACTGACTGCCCAGAGGTCAGCGGTAACTGACAGCTCAGCGTCGAGGCGTAAAGGATGATTCACTGGGGTCCTGTCGGTGCTGTCAGACCCAGTCCCCACAGGGCTGCTCTCATACCAGCTTCTTCAACCAGCTGGTTGTCTAAACCACTTAATTAGACACATATTTTTTTTTTTCTTCTTCTTCTGTCACAGACTGTCATAAGCAGCTTGGCACATAGTTGGACTGTCCTTATGGTTCAACAATGACAAAGCTACTGTTGCTTTAAAAAAAAAAAAAAAGAAAGAGTTACTGCTGTGTAACTGCCAAAGTGGAGAAGGTGTGCAAAAGCAGCTAATTAACTGGCCCACTCATCAAGTCAGTGTGTAATATCTTGGGACAGAAGCCTGCTTGCCAGGCTTTCCCACAGCCCACTGGGAAATGTAGTTTCAAGCCCCTGATTTATGCTCTGGGTGGATAAGGTAGGATACTTGTATTGTCAGGTGAAGCAATAGAGCACCTGGTAAAGGGCAGGCACCATGAGAGTCATTTAGATTGAAAATACACAGATCAGAGCTCGCAGTTCAGTGATCAGAATGAGTTATCTGTTTAGCACCGCCTCACAAAAATAGATCTGTGTTTGCAACAGTTTTTTTTTTTTATTTGAAAAAGCTTCTCAAGTGAAGAAGAGTATTAAACTACCGGTCTCCATATGTATTTCTGTATCTCATGTTGTATCACATGGGTTGGGAAATAGTTAGTAATTAGACTCATCTATGAATCATTCTAATGATAATAGATGTTTTTGTTCAATATGCACATAACTGGCAAATATACAAGTGAACAGAAACAATCCATCGTGCTGGCAAACTAAGCAATTTGCATAAAATCACTGCAAACGGTTTAGCAAACACAATAAAAGGCCTGGTATTCAATGCAAGGCTGTGTCTGTGGTGATCAGAACTACTCTGAAAAAAAAAAAAGGCAAAGCTATTATGACATCAGTGACTCACTGCCAATCATTGTGTTTTGCTGTGGGTAGCAAAACCTTTTGATTGGCTTAAAAACTGACTGACAGCTCACTGTAGCACTGCCCAGAAACCGCACTCTCTCGTTATTGCTATTGTGAACAAGGCTACTGTGGAATTTTGACCTTTATGACCCGATTAATACTGTCTGCACTTCCACTGGACACTCAAACCAAGCCTTTTATTCAATATGAGGAAACCAAGGCAGGAGTCAAAAAACACACACACACACGAAACTCGTTTTTTATATATTAATAAAAATATTAATATATTAATAAATGCTAAGAGCAATTCTTCCACCTGGTGGGCTGGGAGGAAGTGATTCCACCCAATCAAAATCCTCATTGCGCAATAATTCCATCAGCCGAGCCCTTTTTTTTTTTTGCTTAAACCTGGGCACCGCTACCATCCGTCTGGAGCAAATTAATATGATTTATGAATGTGGAGGCGGGTGATCCACGCCAAGAGCCACTCAGGCCCAGTTTGGGAAAGGTCTGACATCCTGCACAGGTCATTCAACAGCCTCTCCAAATCCAGGATTGGGGAAGGGAGGGGGGCTAAACTGTCCAAATTCGTGCCAAAGGGCAGCTGGCTGTACTGTACTGTACTGTTCTAACTCGGGCTGTTCGGGATGCTAGCCACCAGACACCACAGGTCTCTGGAATCAGGAGCTGGACTGCGCCGCCGGGCCGGCTACGCTAATCTCTCTCTGACAGTAAATCTAGAGAGAGCTGTGAGCCGCCGATAGCGTTAGCGTCCAGGAGGCAGGTGTCTGGCAGGTGAGAGCCACTCATTCGAACCTCAGAAGGCCTGCGCTGAAGAGGCTTTCTTCCTTTTGGGATTGCTAATCTTACATCTTTCTCTGTCTGAACGTCTTCATGTGCCAGGGGCAATAAAATGGGGGCCGTGGGCACATTGGGGAGGAGCTCCTCCAATCACGGGCGTCGTTGGTAGGAAGAAATGGAACAACTCCAGTGGAGACTGGTGTGACATACAACCCTGTATGTGACATTATCCAGAGTGCCTTATGCGACAGTCTCATTTTTACACAGCACCAATTTAAAGAGCTGGATATGTTAATGAAGCAGTTCTGGTTTGGTATCTTTCTTTAGGGTACAATGACAATGCCCTATCTAGGAATCAAACCTGCAACCTTTAGGTTACAAACCTAGTTCCCTGCGCATTATAACACACTGCTGCCCCACCGCTTGGATACTTTCTGTCTCTAGATTCATGGAATGCATCCAGAGGGTATCCACCAATCATCGCGGGCTTTGTTCTATTTCTTGTTACCAATGTGGTTTGTGATTGGTGGAAAGTTCCTCTCAAGTTTCTATGGGAAATGTGAGGAGGTCAGTGCCCTTTTTATTGTTGTGCCCCCACCAGACAGGAAGTGGCACTCAGGCACACAGGAAGTGTTCACAGCCCAAACCCCTTTCTACCTGGAGTTTCCACTCTTGTTATCTTCATCCCCCTCGCTAGGGCAGTCTTCCTCAGCGGCAGCCCTGAGGTGAGTTAGACCAGGTTAGGCCCAGGAGAACATATGGCCTGTCGGGACCACTATGCATCAGTACGCACACACACACACACACACACACACACGGTACAAGAGAATTAGCTTTCTTCTCCTCGCAGTTTTGGTTCAATGGACCCGCTGGCAAATGCATACATCATCTTCAAGACTATCCACCCCTCCCTTCAATATTAATAATGTTATTCGTTTGCCGAGTCTTTCCCCATGCAGGGAAAGATTCACAGCTCACATTTGATGTATTATCCAGCAAAGCTATGTGGTACTTTATGTGAGAATTTTGCTAAGGGGTAAAAGCAGCAGTTGGAGTAAAACCTGCAGCCTCCCTGAGGCACTGATGCAATAGCAAGTCAGCAGGCTTGGAGGACACACCTATCGCACGTGAATGCAGAAATACAAACACTTCATGACTCCCGCTCATACTAGTGTGCATACTCGTACACACCTACACACACACACACACACACACACACCTCCATTTGAGTCAAAATTGTACGTTGCCAGCAAAAACAGTCAATACATTAAAGTCATGCTGTGTTTTTTTCTTTGTTTGTATGCAGTTCTCATTGCCGCTTAATCTGATAAACATGGACCTCTCTGTCAAAAACAGTGTTTTACAGTGTAAAAAAAATTAAATAAATAACCAGGGCATCTCCAAGGCAACAGTGTTTTTATTAGTGCAAGTTAGAGACTCATGCAGAGAGCAATTAAGGTCAACAAGCTATCTCTGTCTCCCTCTCTGTCTCTCTCTGTCTCTCTCTGTCTCTCTCTGTCTCTCTCTGTCTCTCTCTGTCTCTCTCTGTCTCTCTCTGTCTGCATATCTCTCTGTCTCTGTCTTTCTCTCTCTCAGTTCTCCAAGAGATTTCACGGGCCCATTAAGAGAAACAATGATGGATAGGGGTCTGCTGGGAACGTGCGATCTAACAACCTTTTCAGTGTTTGCTGACCAACATTATGGGGACCAAGACCCCCCAGGGACCAATACGAATGTAAGTGCTATTCCCACCCAATAATCTGAACATGGGGAAGTGGTAAAATGAGATTCACAAGGATGCAAACATACAGGCACATACGCGCATGTACTCACACAGTGCACACACCCATACACATGCACGTGCACACACACACACACACACACACACACACACCCGTGTGTCCTGATACTGTGAATAATGTTTTGCAAGAACAAGCATCTCATCGTACCACAATCCACTTGAAGCACCTTTTCCATTCGGTCTTAGTGCTTGAAAGAAGACTGATATAAAAACGAGCACTTAGGTTCTCTTGCAGCTCAACGCGTGCAGCGTATTTCATCAAGAGAACGATGTGCAGAGTCATTTAGAGGAAACAGGGACCAGAGCTGTGGATGTACCCAGGAGCACATTATCCACTCAAATGCATTCATTTAAGAAATGAAGAGAAACCTTCTCTGAATACATAACCCGTGTGAAGGAACATGCGTGAAATAGGTGGTGAAATTTAACATGAGACAGGTAAGGGGGAAAAGGCAAGGAGAAAAAAGGATCCTCAAGGTTAAATAAAAGTTAAAAAAAAAAAAAAACAACTCAGCAGATACTGAACAGTTCTGGCTTTTAAATCCACCCTCAGGTCAATCTGGGACGTGAATCCCTTTCTTTGGCACCTCCACTGAAGAGTGGCGGTTTTAGCTAAATGTTATCAGAACAACGCCTCAACAAACTCGCCTCTGGGTGCCGTCTGTAGCTGGCAGGAGCCTAAACTTCTACTGTTATCGACGCTCTGCTCTCTGGAAAGAACTGCAGGTAGGTATGGGTCAGCGTGGTGCCTAATTCAAGGGGAACCTCTAATGGAAATAAAACGAACCTCAAATTGCAAAGAAGGGGAAATTAAGAATCTAATATGGCTCCCCTTTCAAAATTGCTTTCAGAATTGCTTGCTTCTGCTAACTGCGCACACTCAGCGGTGGCATTTATATTAGCCCTTCCCAGAATGAAATTGCTCCATTGTGCTAATAGACAAAGCCCTCAGCCTGTTAAAGGGAATATACCATAAACGAGCTGGTATTAAAAAGAAAAGCAATTTTGAAACGAGGACCTAATGAGAGGTGTTCTAAGGAGAGAGATCGCATCTCTCCGAGGAGGCAGACCAATCGATAGGGTGTTAGACTCCAGACAAAGGAGGGGTGTCTATAAAACACTCGCCTTCCTGTCCGAAAGAGGATGTTTAAAAAAAAAAAAACAATAAAAAAAACCGGGCAGGCCTCCAACTTTAATTCATTACAAATCTGAGTATAAAGGACTGGAAATAGGGACGTTGTTAACCCTTTGAAGAGTATGTTTTTTTTTTTGTTCCCCAAAGTTCTACGTCAGCGTTCTAGAACTCCACTGCTTTCAGTTAATAGCAGTGATTGTTACATCAGCATTAGAGTGTTCAGTTAAGAACATTCTAATCACATATATTTGTGATCTTACGCCGTAAAAAGGGGTAAAATAGATAACCTCTTACTGTAATGTGCTGCACACAAACTGCAGATGCAGCTTAGGATATGTATTGTGGTGCGAAGCTTTGGAAGAAATAGCGAATCATTAGTCCTTGTCAGCGCTATAAAAAGAAACGGCTCCTTAGGGAAATGGCTCGCAGTAAACACACACACACACACACACACACACAATGCATTTGTGGCTCGACCTGGAGCATAAATTTACAAAACTAATCCAAAACAAAACGCGCCCAGAGGTGCACATTACAATGATGAATTGGGGAGGGTCCTAGCATAGGTGGATAACCCTAAAGGAAATCAATTGTTCCTTTTGTCACCCACACGCGAACGAGCCACTTAATAATAGTGTACGGGCCGAACGGCAGTGTTGCGTGCTTTGCCGTGTCTTCAGAAGATCAGGTTTAAAAGCCCGCAGAGCCAGCCTTGCGTGCGCTCTGTCGTAAAGCTGGCTGCGCTCGGTGGTCAACCGATAAACGGTGCTGATGCATGGGTGGGCGTGCGTCCAACAAAAAACCTCATCTCTCCTCCTCCTCCTCCTCTTACACCTCCCTCTGTTACCAGGGAGTTTATCAGTGTTTATTCTTAGAGCAGAAACAGAAGGAGGAGAAGCACGAAGAAGAACAATTAGGAGGAAGAGAAGAAAGAAGAAAGAAGAAAAAGAAGAAAGAAAAAAGAACGAGGAGGAAAAAGAAGGAGATGAAGTTACAAATAAAAAAGAAGAAGAGGAAGAAGAAAAATAAATAAGAAAGAAGGGAGGAGGAGAAGAAGGAGGAGGAGCGGGAGGAAGAAGAAGGTGGAGGAAGATGAAAAGCATCAGCAGCAACAATAGCAACCATACCCCCCCACCCCCACCCCGAGACTGAGACATGGCTGCTACTCACTTCCTGAAGGGGAGGCTGGAGGTGGACCTCCCGGGCGACACTCCCGACCCCTGGCTGTGGCCCGACAGCAGGCTGTCCGTCTCGAACTGGAAGGCCCCGTCCCGCTCGCTGGGCACGTCCAGGAACTCCCCGTCACTCCACACCCCCACCGTCCCGTCCACGGCCTGGTACTTTACCTCTATGGAGACGCTCGTCTGCAGGGGGACACACCATTTTAACATTCAGGGGTGATTTTATTCTGGGCCTGTCCATCAACAGGCCTTTCTCTCTCTTATGATTTTGGGTGTCCGTACAGTATTCATTATTATGCTTATGACTATGATTGTGATTAAGATTATAATTACAATAATTATGAATATTCATCATCATCATCATCACCATCATCTTCTGAGACCCATAAGATTGTCTGTATTTTAAAACAACACAAGGATGCCTTGAGCAGAGTCTCGAGCAGATAGTATATTATATAAAATGCATTTAGAACTGGAGGCCAGAGCAAAAAATCGATTTTTAAGGCAACATCCATGTGAAAATGTGGAAGAATTCAGATAGGATTATGCACCAGATCAAAGCTCCTTGCAACGCTCGACACGTCCTGACTGAACAGGAGCCTCCACAAGGTTTATGTTCTCACTGAACCAACACAGGGAAGTAAATACAACTTTACTGCTTTACGGCTGTAGACATGAGAGCGCCAGAGGTCACTGAAGCCAGGGAGTACAAACGTCTGCAACGGAAGCAGGTTTGACCCATCCCCCCCCAGGACCCCCCCCCCCCCCCCCCCCCCCCCCCCCCTCCCCCACTGGACCCTCTGTAACAGTGTGATTAAAACCCAGGGCTGGGGGGCCTTGACCTGCAGCTCAACGGGCCAATCACACGGCTTGCTGTGCGTCGTGGGAGCTGAGTCCCGAGGTTCGAACCCGCAGCCGGCCAGCCCTCTGTTAGGAGGTCACCGCTGGCAGCAGCAGGGGAAATCACTCTTGTTGTTGTGTCTGTGTCTGTGACTTCCGCCTCGACTCGGAGATTTGGCTGCGATTCAGGACCCTTTTTGTGCTTGAACGAAGCCTGCGGCTCACGATGAGAGAAGCATTTCAGGACTGCTTTATCAACTGAAACAGTGCTGTGCTGAACTTTCAGTAGCAAAATGTGCTTTCAGGAGCAACTGTGCAACTCTCAAACACGTTCTTCACTGCCTCTCATCACAGGTACATTACACTGGACATCAGACAAACAACAGCGAAGGTTGCATGCTATTTTTGACTGAACATAGCATTCAGGGCAAAACCACAGTGACGCGCATTTTGCCTCTGGCGTCTGTGTCCTCAGCCGTGTGTGGATGGTGTTGGAAAAGGGACAGGATTGCTTACACTGTTCAGAGGATTTACCACGCCCAGCGTGTGAACAGACACTCAGAGCTCTACCTCCCAGAGCGTGTAAACGATGAGGGGGGGGGGGGGGGGGGGGGGGGGCACGACCGTGACCCCTGGCACGAAACACTGGGCTCTAACTGGGAGAGATTCCCGATGCCCGAGCCAAACACAGCCAGGCTGATACAACAACACCAGCAGGCACCGAGCCACCGTCTAATGCCAACTCTCCACGCCCAACTCCGCCAACACTGAAGGCTACTGCAGCTTTTCTCAGCTATTCCATGGCCAAGCCACCGTCTGTGTTCTTCTGAAAACAGCCCTATTTACACTGCATGGCTCGACTAACACAGAACCCTGTTTGCTCAATCCCATCTGCTACTCAATCTCCCCCTATGACACATTTTTCTGTGCAGTTGGTTGTTACACTGTTGACTTGGCATTGCCTCCATTTGCTGCACTTTTGTAAGCTGCTCCAGATAAAAGCATCTGCTCAATGCCTAATTGGAAATGGAGTGTCATTTGCTGCACCACTGTTCCATTGCCATTGTGACATCAGAGATTCTTTAGGTTCAACAAATGCTCAGCATCACTGTGACATCACAGATTCTTCAGGTTTACCAGATGTTCTGCACCACAGTGACATCACAGATTCTTTAAATTCACCAGATTCTCTGCACCACAGTGACATCACAGATTCTTTAGATTAACCAGGTGCTGAGCTCTGTGTTCTAAGCCTTGCAAGTCTCCTATGCCCTGCCATTGAGGTTGAAAGCATTAAAATTTAATTTCACCGCACCTTATTTTTGAAGGGTCGAGACCAAATTCCCTACTGCGCCACTGGTATGGATTTTCTGTATCTGCAATAAACTGCTGGCAGCTCCAGCTACCAAACAGAACCTCCAGTAGTCGGAAATAAGGACGGAAGGAATATGAGAACCTGTAGTCCACCCTGGTGGTTCATACTCAGCAGTGGCAGTGATGAACTCTGTTTAAACAGTAATCACTTTTTTATTTTCACTTCACTGCGTCCAATTACGTTTTCCCTTCATGTGTACATAAAATAAAACAATAAAGTTTTCAATAATCCCCACGCTGCACAGCAATTTAACACTGCCCACGAGGAAGAAGTTTATTGTTTTTTTGTAACAAGGTATAAGTTTCTGACTGACTAAATGAAGTATTGAGCGATCAGCTCCAAAAAATTATTAAAGCAGAAAAGATTCTCCATTTTCAGCAGCGGTTAATCTGCTCAGGGAACAGTAAAGCTGGTGCTGCAGTTTCTGCAGCTGCAGAGAGTAAAGAGGACTAAGGAGCGTGCGTTTACACCACAGGCCGTAATAAAACTCAGGGGCTACTCGGGGGGGGGCAGGGGTGAAGAAACACTCGCTCGCTATTTACTGACAAGGTAAACCGTACTCCTGCCTGCTACGGCAAGCGGTAAGAAAATTAAAAACTAAAATGTGCAAATAAAGAACGGTGTGATAAAACAGATAATGAATTTTACACAGTTGAGGAGTAAGTACCCCCCCCCCCCCCACCACAGCGGATTCCTAAGCGTTGCCATGGCAGCCCCACTGTATCTTTCTCATGTAGGAAAGGCATCGTCCCCAGCAGGAAATCCACCTTGACACAGTGGTGGTAGTGATGGGGAGGGGGAGAAACGTTGGGCTTGCGTTTGTGGCTAATCCCTCTTAGAACGAAACACGTGACACGTGTGAGATATCATAGGTTGCCTTTTCTCTTCTCTCATCCTATAAGTGGGATCGCTTTCATAGATCACATGTCTTCACATGTTGGGTGTTCACATGTGGTTTTTGAACATGTGATTTTTTTTTTCGTGAGGGTTTAGCCTTGTCTGGACACAGGCCCAGTGCAAGGACGCGTGTGAGAACCTTGGGTACGTGTCAGGCATGCCTCTGTGAAGGCATCCCCCAGTGTTTCCCCGACAGGTGCTGGGTGTCAGGTGCTGCACCTGGCACAGGGTGGGGGAGGGGAGGGGAGGGGGGGGCGGGGCCGCTCACCTGTATGGCCGTGTTGTTGTCGTCGATCAGGGTGTCGGAGATCTCCAGCTGGGCGTCTTCCACCACCTTCTGCAGAACCATCCGGAACGTTCCAATCAGCCTGCGGAGGGGGGGGGACCAATTCAGCTTCTGTTGCCGTGTCGACATATGCAAAGCACCTCAAAGACCGCGCAAAACAGATGTGATGACACTAATTATGGGATAGAGAGCGAGCATTAAATATGCATGCCCAATTTAGCCATCCATAGCCTTCCCCTTTTGACAGCCAAAGAATACAAAGGATTATCAATCAACTCGCCAGAAAGCCCTGTGAAACTCAACCTGCAGGAGCAGCCTAATCCAGATCAGCTGAAATAAGCATCGCTGGTAGATATAAACTTCAATACGTATTCTTAACTATAAAACTACTTCAGATATACTTCAGCATACTATTTTTTCACACAGGGAGCCTCTCACCCACAATCCCCTTAAAGTGGCATCTTGCTCCGACTGGCCACCCTGGCGCACAGTGTTTAAGCACCCTGTGCTTCATCTTTTATAGTTAAACTGTTCTGGGCCAGAAGAACAATTATTTAATCATTTCAAAATTTTTAAAAACACTTTAATTAATACTTTTTTTTTTAAAGGGGAGCGAGGACAGCTAGCGAAAGCAGTCTATGGAGCTCTTGCCAGCTCTGGTCCTTGTTGTCATTGGTGCAGTTTGGCTGTTCGTACAGATGATTAGAAGAAGAAAGCAGCTCGATTACATAAAAGTGTGGACAGAGACGCCGAGGCGTTGTGTTTGCCCAAGCCCACGACGCGTCGCACACTCCGCGATTAAAAATATCACACCGCCGTCGACAGGCACCCTCCACGCACTCACGGTGTCACCATGACAACATAACATACCGTTTGATATCCGCCCCAAAAAACTGCTACCCCCCCTATGTTATTGATTATGGGCTGGTCAGTGCCGTATGCCAAATCAGTTCCCAAATCTAGAGGTACATTTCTGCTGTTGTCCATGAAAAATGTTTTTAGCAGCGGTTTTGAATTATGAGTGTGTTTTAAAAAAAAAAATTGCAGCGAAAATGTTCAGCGAAGAAGGTTGGATGCCACCAAATTCAAACCAAAATATTTTATATGTGGGATGCAGAAGCAACACTGCAATTTAAGTGTGTGGGAAAAAATAAAACAGTGACCCTTGATCCAAAAAAAAAGTGCTTGAAAAGAATTGCTATAGAAAACAGCAGAACTCTTGAAGAACTATTTGCATAACACCAACGCATGGACTGGGTGTGTGTGTGTGTGTGTGTGTGTGTGAGTGTGTTATGTGCACATGCAACATTGTGTGAGACAATCCCAGAGAAATACCTATGAGCTGCTCCCAAATTGCCCAGATAAACTAAAACCCTTAAACTGTCACAACCGCACCATTCATCTCGCCCGTGGTTCGGTAACATTGTTCCAAGTGCATTATTAAAAAAAGAACTCCCTTCAGGAATAAAACTGACTGAAAACAAAAACAAAAATATAAAAATAATAAAATCAGTCAAGGGAGAACAAACTGTTTTCGAAAGGGCAAAGCAGAAACAGTAGTGGAATGCAGTAAAAAAAAAAAACATAAAAGTAAACGGTTTGTTTAGTCCAATACAGTAAAATATTGGCTATGGGTCACGCAGTCATAAGCTCTTGTTTTGGGAGACTGTACAGTTTTATCTGTTCATTATGATGTTCTTGCTCTCATGTAAGATTCTGCAAGGCATCTTAAGAGGCTCAGGGGTCAGTCAGATATCTTGCAAGAAACAGACTGATTGCACACAAACTGAGTAGAACAGACAACTCAAGGCGTTCGCTGCTGATAAGAGTGGGAGGATTTTCCCATCCTTGCTTGCAAATTGCCTTCATTTCGAGCAATGAAAACGTGTTTTGTGTGTTTTGTGTTTTTTATTTGACGGTAATCCTGCGTTTAATTTTTTTTAAAAAATACCGTAAAAATAACACATGCAGCAATAAACACACACTGGTATAAAGAGGAGAGAGAGAGAGAGAGAGAGAGAGAGAGAGAGAGAGAGATAGTAGTCTCTGTTACCCAGAGAGAGAGAGAATATTAGGCATGCCAAATTACATTAACTAAAAGCAACTAGAGACCTACCCTTTCAGAATATTAAGAGATTTTTTTGTGGGAAGGGGAACAAACAAGTTTTTTTATAATTCATTATATAAGAGCAAAAATCAATAATACATTCCAGGTAAGTCAGTAAAAATGCAGATTCATGGTGTTTGGATGCACAATCTGTTGACAACAAACAGATGTTCATTATTCCCAATGGGGGCGTCATTTTCTCCACATTGAAAATAAAGGCATGCATAATGAACCAGAGGAATGTGAATCACCTGCAATTATTTAATATTTATGTTATTTTAATACTGCTATTAAAAGCATTTGCAGAATGCGGTTACATTATAGAACTGAAGGTTATTCATTGGGCCTGGAGTCTAATGGGCAACTGTTTTTGGACCACATTCCAGAAGTTTCTTGTGCTGAAATTTATTTCCCCTCAGGTTCGCCACGCAGAATTAAAAGCACTTTGAAGCGCATTTGGCTGATTAGGCCACGCCTCCCGTGGTGACAGCACACGTCGACGCCTCCTCCCCTCGACCCCTCCTCCCCCTGACACCTCTCCTCCCCCCCCCCCCCCCCCCCCCCCCCCCCCCCCCCCACGCCCCCTTACTTGCCTCTTTACATTCTTCTCCTTCCAAACAAGCCGTCGCATGGTGTGTCACGCTTTTATAAAAGTGGGACGGGAAATGAGGGAGAGAGAGAGGAGGGTCCTGCACTCCCTCCCCCCCCACCCCCCACCAATCCACGACAGATCTGCACTCAGGCCCAATCAGCACACCACCAGAGAGGAAGCTGAATGAAAGGGCGCTTTGATCCGCAGGATGTCTGCGCTCTTGATAATGTGAATATGCAAAAAAAAGTAAATAAATAAAAAAAAAAATAAATCTACATTTAAGATTACAAATTCCAGAGCCGCTCTTATCCCGCGCAAACAATGTTTCCGGCGTGGGAAAAACCCTGCTTAGCATCTCTCCAAATTTCCTAAATACCACTCGGGGAGTTCTGAAGCAGCGTCAGTCACTCCAACCGCAGAACATGGGCTCTCTCACTCTATCCGAAATATCAGAGCTTAGAAACTGGCAGCAAAGATCTCATGACTTTCGCTGGCGGACCTGAAACGACCTTCCCTGCATCGTGTAGGAGGCAGAAACTGTTTTAATCTTTAAAGAGAGATTTAAGAGTAGTTTTTGGCTGGACCGCAACGGCGGGGCCAGCCCTACAAACGCGAATGTCTGTGACCGAGTGACTGAGTGAGTGATGAAGTTTACACCACTGGTCGGCTCAGTTATGAAGTCACACCATCGGCCGGCCGGTCCAGCCATATACTAGGTTTTGACCTGGTCTTGTTTTTATTTTAGCCTCTTGCTCCGCTGTGATCCTAATCTCTGCCCTGTGTGAGACATGTTTTGCTTAAACTAGGCTCGGAAACCACTGCAGTCTCCAGGTTGATTGTGAATCACTGCACGACAACGTGTTGGTAAGAGCTCCTGTTCAAGAGTAAATATTGATCGACGGACTGATGAAACATTCACGGGGCACAAACTGTCTACTAGTTACTGAATCATTTGTAGCTTTCTCGTACGAGTCACTGAATCATTTGTAGCTTTCTCGTACAAATCACTGAATCATTTGTAGCTCTCCCATACGAGTCCCTGAATCATCTGTAGCTCTCCCATACGAGTCACTGAATCATTTGTAGCTCTCCCGTACGAGTCACTGAATCATTTGTAGCTCTCCCGTACGAGTCACTGAATCATTTGTAGCTCTCCCGTACGAGTCACTGAATCATTTGTAGCTCTCCCGTACGAGTCACTAAATCATTTGTAGCTCTCCTGTACGAGTCACTGAATCATATGTAGCTCTCCCGTACGAGTCACTAAATCATTTGCTCTCCCATACGAGTCCCTGAATCATCTGTAGCTCTCCCATACGAGTCACTGAATCATCTGTAGCTCTCCCATACGAGCCACTGAATCATCTGTAGCTCTCCCATACGAGTCCCTGAATCATCTGTAGCTCTCCCATACGAGCCACTGAATCATCTGTAGCTCTCCCATACGAGTCCCTGAATCATCTGTAGCTCTCCCATACGAGTCCCTGAATCATCTGTAGCTCTCCCATACGAGTCCCTGAATCATCTGTAGCTCTCTCGTATGCGCTCCAAGAATCTCTCCGTATTCCTACGCCAAGCAAGATCTTGCCTTCTCTGCATATTTTTATTCCCAGATCGTTCAAAGTGCAACACCATGTACTGTACAAACAGACCGTGCGTTTGTCACTTCGTCTACAGGAGGGAGACTAATGCTTAAATCTACAAAATTCACCAGAGAGGGAGATTTTCCCCACAGTAAAGGCATCACTTGGTGGTACAAAATGTAAGCTGAGACGATTTACCACTTGGGTTAAAGTCATTATTCTTTAACTGGCACTGTAAGAACATGCAGACACAATAATGTACTAGGTCCACACCCACATACAAGAAAGACTGAAGGGTTGCAGAGAATGCACTTTAACACCAGACCTGGATTTACGCTGGACCTGAACTCACACCGTTTTTCTGTCATTATAAAGGGCACCGCCAAGAATACGGATCTCCGCTCGGCCAGCGGTTTCCTGTTTAAATCGATTTAATTAGTCAATGTCCTGTAATTACCTTCAGCAGGCTTTTATGCGCTCCATGTGAAAATATTACCACAGCAACAAAAAAAAAAACAAACAAAAAAAAAAAAAAATCACAATGAAGTTACAACATCGATCTTCGATTTCGCTCTAGCTGCTGAGGCTAATTTAACGAGCCGTCACACTTCGTCAATTTAAATCATGTGACGTACGGTAAATACACATCAATACACAGAGCAATATGTTTGAATACGTAGTGAGACGGTCCAAATATGTTTTGTGTTTCCAACACATGCCAATACGTTGTCAGTTTTTTGCTGAATAATTCATTTTGTGGAGCAGCGATACTCAAACTCCTCTGGGCCTCTTGCACTGCTGGCTCTCTCTCCGCTACCCCACAGTTAATTAACTGGCTGATGCCACTGATTGATGCCACTGAGGTTTAACTCACCTGGTGCGTCAGGTTTAAAATCAGTCCTGATTAGAAGGGGAGAATGAAACCCTGCAGTACTCAGGACCCCTGCTGTGGGTGGTTCAGAATCATCTCACTCCCAAAATGCCAGCAATCTCTATATTTTCTGATATATTTCTACAGTATATATATATATGATTCAAAATGGCTGGGTGCTGGATTAAAACAAACACCAGCATCCACCACAGAATAAGAATAAGAGATTTTAGAATAGGATCGGACACCCCTGATCTGGCTTCGCAGGTTAATGGTGAGCATTGGTGAGCTTGTCTTCATGTTCAAATAAAAGTTTCTAAAATAAAAGTAGGCATTTTGATTTTTAATTCACACACCCCACATCACACTCCATTTGAATGCTCCAAGCCTGAACACACACTGCTAACACTGTGCATAACTTCCCTCTCTGGTATATTGTAGTCTTTTTACGCTAGCCGAATGCTAAGTCTGCAAGTTCTTTATAATAGCCTGTGTGTCCGTATGCCTGAAATTGCTGTCCTGCAGCTCAAAACAAAACAAAAAGCAAAAATGTGGAAACAAAACATAGTCTCTATCCTTTTCCCATATTCCTCGCATTCGTTTGAGGACTCATCATAATCATAATCATAATCATAATCATAATCAGCCGCCTCCACGTTTCTCTTGTCTGCAGCGGATGACGCAGCACTCAATTTATGGCTGCTTATTGTGGTGGTGATTTTAATAATTAATGGCAGGTTTGTATCATGTTCAGGCTTGTGATTATGCTTTGAAAAGAGAACATTCATTATTGATTTAGTTTGTTCCCTCTTGGCCTGACAAACAATTTATGTTCAGTCGTTCTATAATTTAAGAGGTCTTTCCTTTTAAACTTAGTGTTTCTGGGTCAACCTTGAATTTCATTATGCAGTATTTATATATATTATATATATATATATATATATATATATATATATATATATATATATATATATATAATGCTCTTGTACTTTAAAGAAAATGAACATTTTTCTGAAAGTCATTCAGCAAATGAACATTAAGGTAGGCGATGAAGTTCTTTTTGACGATGTTGAAGAGAACTTCATGGCATCAACAGCATATTATTTTGATATATATACAACAAATTAAACAAAACAACATTTGATGACGACACCAGGAGCACAAAACAAACTGAAAAATGAATGGCTCATCCTGCACAGACATTCTGAGCTCAACTCAGAGTTAAAAGATTCATAAAGCGAAAAAAAACAAAAAAAAACATACCACGATCTGTGTAACCATGGTTACATAACTGTATCCTTGCACTGGATTATACAACTGCAATTCAAGAGAAATTCTTAAGGATAAAAAAAACATTAAATATCTATGAGCATGTGAAAATGTAGCCTAATAAGGGAAGACAGTTGGAAATACCTCCACTAATCTTAAACACAGCCACCTCCACAGTATATACCAGGAGTGCATTCGCGATTTTATGATTTTCTAGGTCTCAACAGGTCTTTCTTGAACATCTGTTCCACAATGCCTGATGAGAGTATCAAAATAAGCTCTGTGGATGATAACAGAAGTCTTGAAATGCATATTGCATATCAAACTGACACACGCACACACACGCACTTCCCATACTCAAGCAACACCCGACGGTGGTTTAAAGAGCACTCTAATAATAAAGACTGTTATGAGTGCTTATGACAGGTGTAATGTCATGCTTACGAACGTGCTACGCAGGCATTATGGTGTATAATTCACGTAAAGTTCTCCTGAAAAACACGACATTTTCGATTGGGAATCTTGTGTTCAATCAGAAAAGGGACACAATGAAAAATTGAACATAACTTCAGAAGGATCAGGACTGATGAAGGAGCACATCGTATTTGCAAAAGGTGCCGTGGGTTTCTGGAAAGAACAACCACCATCTCAACACAGCAGGCAGCACGTTCCTTCATCCCAGAGCTGAAGAAAACATGACAGGATTTTCAAATCATCTCTTGGGGAAATTCTATGTTTGAGGGTAACCCCCCCCCCCATCCCCCATCCCCCATCCCCCCTCCCCCCCCCTCCCCCCCCCCCTCCCACGCAGGCCCGGGCTTTCCCAGGCTGGGGGGGGGGGGGGCTCTCATCTTTAATCTTCAGGGATGTTCATCCCTTGAGGGGGGGAGGTCGCAGACTACATCAAAGAGAAGCATGTATTGACTCACAACGCTATTCAAAGACAGTCGGGAGATACCGTGGAAGCGATACTACTTTACAGTGGTGGGGATGGAGGGTTTGTGGAGAGACGATGATTAGGCTCGAAAAAAAGAAACGATGATGAGTTTTGAGAGCCTTGAGATCAGAAGGAACCTTTAAAAGCCAGTAATTACATTCACAGTTACGGTGGGACACCGGAAGATTTGGAATTAAGGCAGTCCCCGTATCAAGTACGGGGAGATAGACAGCTGAGGTCCAAACAGAGCAACAGACCAGCGTGTTTACCCTGCGGTTTTTCCACTGGACCAGTTCCATCGGGCGGCGTTGCGTTCTCTGAGCTGGCCGCGATCTGAACCTGGCGGTCCTCGTTAGCCCCCGGTGACGGTCTCAATGAAAAGGACAGGCAGGCCCTCTCCATCACGGGCCACGGACAGCGACACGACAACGACTGTTTAAACTGTCGACCCGTGCGTCACCCCCGAGACCGCGACGTTCGAACGCGGGAGGTCGAACGTGACTCGGCCGGCCGGCCGTCGTTGTGTGTTTACCTGCTCAAACAGCGAGCGAGGGCGGCCTTTCAAAGAGCTCCCAATACCCACAATAACAGGCTATTATCCGCAGCTCTCCTCACAGAGGAAGTCGAAACCCCGCCTGGCCCCCGCCTGGGTAAACAGAAAGCCGCTTCAGTGAAATCGCTCACTGAACATAAACCGGCGTGACAACAGTGCTCAGCTGGAGTTCATACTGAGGGGAAAATACAACGTTGTATCAATCTGGCTAAGACTTAAGACTACTCCAAAACTGCGTAATGCTGTATGTACTCTAACATATAAAGTCATTACAATATTGTCATATAATGCTTTTGTATGAACATATCAATGTGATGCACAATTTGTTAACTAGATTATTAAACTATACATTATTGAATTATACATTAAACGCATAGAGGGAATTGAGGGAATAAGTTATGGGAGAAATTCTGAAAAACATGTACTTATTAACATATATTCAGTGCACATGCACGTGCCTTCAATGAACAAACTTACATTTCTCCTTCCACAAACCCAGTTCAGCAAGCTCACCATCAAATCTAACCTGCTGAACTGTTTGCGAAGACTAGCGTAGGTCAAATCATTTGTCAGCCAGCGCTCAGAGACGTGCGTTGGCTGAATGCCGGCCATTGTTTTATTTTATCTCCGGGACTGAATCGAAAGCCGTCGGGGGTTTGAGATAAGCGTGGCGTCGACCGGGCGTCACGCCCGCCAGACCTCTCCGCGCCAGAGCGCGCCACGGATCGGTTACTCGGCTAATTAATTTCCCGCGGACAGGTGGACAGGCTTAAAGGGGCCGCACGTGCAACGCTGGCATGGATGAAGTGAATAATTAAAGGCCTTTTGTCACCCGATACTGCCCGCATGTATATGTACAGTATGGCTTACGAAGCTGCGTCCATTATTGATGAAGACCCCGTTTTTCATTTTTCAGTTTTCTGGAAACCGGGGGATAAGATCATCACACAGGCTTCTCAGCTTCTGCATTGAACTGAAAGCATCTGGCCCCGTATGTGATCAGAGACATAACTACACGCACACAGAGCGATCAGACATAACTACTCACACACAGAGCGGTCAGAGACATAACTACTCACACACAGAGCGGTCAGAGACATAACTACTCACACACAGAGCGGTCAGAGACATAACTACTCGCACACAGAGCGGTCAGACACAACTACTCGCACACAGAGCGGTCAGACATAACTACTTGCACACAGAGCAATCAGAGACATAACTACTCACACACAGAGCGGTCAGAGACATAACTACTCGCACACAGAGCGATCAGACACAACTACTCGCACACAGAGCGGTCAGACATATCTACTCGCACACAGAGAAATCAGACATATCTACTTGCACACAGAGCGTTGAGAGAAATAGCTACTCACACATAGAGCGCTGAGATATAACTAGTCACACACAGAGCAAGGGAGGGTATTGGGGGCAATTAGGAATTCTTTGTGAAATCTCAATAAATAAATAGATATTAAAATGGAAACTTACATAAAAACAACACTTGTTCACTTCAGGTTTTCATGAATCATTTGTTAAATGCGTAGAAGAGCAGCCCAGAATAGTTCAGTGGCTTTTGGAGTGGAGTTGGGGGGGCGGAGGGGGGCGGGGGGGTGTAAAAACAAATTGGCTCATTCAAGAGCTCCTTTTGCCACAAACCATTTGCAGCCTGCAAGTGTAGTCCATGAGCGGGTGAAACATGGTTGCCCCAGAAAAAGGATTCTGGAATGTAGGCTGCAGCGGCATTCCGAACAGTAGGGTCCTTCCACTGCAGCTAGAAACTTCACCGACTGGACATTTATTCACATGGAAATGATTTACGATGTGATACATTAATGTGTGCCTGCATTCGTGCTCACGCTCTCAGGTAAATCTGATCGATGATAAAAGCCACACGTCATAAAATGATCACAATTAGGTCACATTACCTCACCTCATAATAGGCGATGTAATGCCCTTGCGTTTAATCAACACTGCATCATTCCACGATTATTATTCTGAGTACTATTCTCATGAATCCCTTGTTGAATACCACAAGCAAAAAATCGCAACCTAATGAGGGCACACAGTCTGCTTTGTTTTCGGCCGTACAGTGCTACAGGGAGGTTTTTGAGATGCTCAATATATTCAGAAAGCACGGAAGGGCAAGAAATGAAAATGCATGATGTCTGTAACCGGTAACGTGCCCCTTGTTGTCCCTGTAAGAAGTGCGGCGCACTGGAACCGCTGCTTGGCAGGCGAGGGACGCCTGATGGATCGCCCCGGCGTGCCGCCATCACCAGGTTAGCGAACTGAGGTGCGCGGTTTGCCACGCATTCACCAAACCGTGAAAAATGAGCGATTCTTACGTTCGTCAGCGACGGCATAACATAGATTTCTGTGCACTGGTGTCGGCCATTTATTCAAAAATTAAACTGTAGTATGTTGGAAATTTATGAATATGCACGCAAAATGAAATAAAATTGGCCGCGGAATATTCAGCCTCACCAGAGTGTGCATTTTAATGTCTGCATTTTATGAAAATATTTTCTTGGATAAGATACAGAAATACCAGCAAACCTGGCTTTGAACGGGATGGGACTTTCTGGCTTTCCAGCTTACTCAGCTGTACCATTAAATAATAATTCAAATGACTCCTAACTTGCCTCATCTGATTTCTTCAGTCATAACTGGTTGATGATTTAATGGTGAAAAGAAAAATCGCCAGATTCGGCAGCTTAACCCAGACCTCAAACGAGTGCAAGCCTATTGGCTTAATGACACATAGTGGCTCCTCACTAGAAAAGATCTTCAGGAGGCAGATACAGGAAGTGACATCACAGGAAACCAATTAATAATCTGTATTGATTTCTCTGGGTCTGTTGAGGTAATTCCTGGAAGTTTGGGTGCTGTGCATTGGTTAAATAGGCTGGGAAATGCATGAGGGCAGGCAAGCACTATGGGGAACCCCATGACCTGAAACTCAATTTGTGATATCCAGCGAAAGCTGGAAGGAAACGTGCGCCACTGACCTGTTTGTGAAGACTTTGCTGTAGTTGAACACTTGAATCTCCAACATCTCGTTGCCATCAATCTTGCTGGCGATTGGCCATCTGAAAGTCTGTAAACAAATCAATAAACAAAATTAACCAACCAATCAGTTCAGGCACGATCAACCAGCAGGGGCCATCAGCCAACAGCCGATTTTATTATATTTTTAAATACCCACCTGTCTCATAAAAGGCATAAAACTACAGCAGAAATTAAATGGAAAAATAAAAATAATATTTTCCCTGCCAAGGCTCCCGTAATTGGTTCTGCTCATTAAATGACTCGATTTGTTGTTTTTAAAAAAAAAAAGGGAACCAACACAAACTACTGTATTTAATTTTTGTAACATTTTTTTAATTTTTTTTTTAGTTCAGGCCCAATATTGTCACAGCCCCAGTCGGGGTTTGGGATTGGATTTCGGTTTTTTGCAGTCATGTTCTCCCTCGCAGTGCCGAGCATCGATCTGTCAAGCGGGGGACTTTCAGGGTTTACCGAGCGCGTCAGTGAAAAGACGCCCGCAGGCACATCAGCCACCACGCCGCGAGCGCCTCAGAGAGAGGAGGTGGGCTAGGGCCGGCGGCACGGCAAAGCCAATGGGAATCCCACGCTCGCTCCGGAGGTTGCCGGCTTCAATCCCAGCGGGACACTGCCGCTGTGCCCCGCTTCAACTGCACACACTTTAATTAGAAGTCCAGCTGTACGAAAAATGAGAATGGGCGACACGGCGCCTGACTGCTGAGCAAAATCCAAATGAAAAATACTCCATATCTCTATGAAGCCAAACATTAATTACAGAGAAAAACACAGAAGAATATATAATGGTATCTCAGGTTATATAAAATTAACTTGTATAAATTGTTGATATACCTTCGCTTGGGCATAGATCAATAATTGCCCTTAACGTTGACTAACAAATAAAATAAAGCTTTCCATAATACAAATAGAACCTTTTAATTCAGTTCATTTCCTTCATCCCAGCTCCCCACACTGCGTTTGTAGGTTAAAAAAAAAACAAAAAGCACATAAATTAAATTTAATTATGAATGAAAGCCAAGCAGAAAAGTAAGCTCCTTGGCATTTCAGAGCCAGTTCCTTTTCAAACACCTAATCTTTCTACAGTCTCCAGTGACAAGTGACATGATTGGTGAAGACAATAAATAAGCAACAAGCTCATTGGATCAGGGGACTGCGAACCAGTGGCACTGTGTCCTTCACCTGCTTAAAGAACAGCTTTGCTACCAGACGACATTGCCTTTAATTAGAAATGACAGCTCATACAGGCGTTATATGAAGCTTATGAAGCTCCGATGTAGCTGTTATGCAGGAACAGTCCGGGTTGCCAACAGGTAATCACACAGATAATTTTTCTTTCTCTCACTCTCCACCACACGCGTTTCCCTCTTGGATCAGGGGACTGTGAACCAGGCGCACTGTGTCCTTCACCTGCTTACAAGAACAGCTTTGCTGCCAGACGACATTGGCTTTGATTAGAAATGACAGCTCATACAGGCGTTATATAAAGCTTATGAAGCTCCTATGTAGCTGTTATGCAGGAACCTTTATCAGATGCTTTAGTTTTTCTTCACTTTTTGTTTGACAGGATGTGGGGACTGATGATATTATGCGAGTGGGCGGGGCTACGACTGGGGCCCTGAGTGCTGATTGGTGTAATCCATCACCCTGCGGAGGTGACAGGCTGGGGTACTCTGCAGCGACAGCCAGCGGTCCCGGGGCGACGCCCACACCGCCAAGCGAGGAGAAAAGCGGCCAAACAGCCAGGGGAAACAAAACCGCCCTTAATTACACATCCACAGCCCCCCCCCCCCCCCCCACCCCCCACACACCCCCTCACCCCCGGTGGAATCCTTAAACGGCGCTCTTCCCGAAAAAGCGGAAAGACATTTTTAAGTGGTTAATCGACTTCCCCCTACCTGCAGGGAAATGGGGGGGGGGGGGGGGGGGTAGAGGAGGGGGCCGCTGCAGGAACTGCAGATGTTGCGAAAAAAAAAGGGCACAGCTAGGAGTGAAAAAAAAAAAAAATTCAAGACACCTGGAACATTCTGGATAGATCATCCATCACAAAGGCTGTTCCCCAAATGGGTTTTAGAGTGCGTGTAGTGTTCCCTGGATAGCTATGTCAAAGTCACGTGTCGCGTGCAAACTAACTGCCAACATCCCCTGATGGTTACAAATGGTGCAAGTGAAAAGTGTTGAAATGGCAGATTTCTTCAACATTGCAAGCATTTCATAAAAAAAATTAATAAATAAAAACATGCTGTACCAGGCAGGATAGGAGAGCAGCATGCCCCAAGCATTGGTTCCTCACTCAAAATAAAGCAGAATAACGAGCCTTTGTCCTGGATCCAAAGGATCTATACATCACTGGCTGGAAAGGAGGAACAATTGGCAGATTTCCTTCTCCTTGGTGTCTGAGTGACAGCCCTGCTCAGATGATTTTAGCCAGCACCTCAGAGAGCGTTAAGCGTCCCAGAGCACCGGCGTCAAAAAAGTCCCGAGAAGGGAAACGGGTGGGGCCACTGGCGGTAGGCGGGGGTGGTGGGCAGGTACCAGGTGGGGGATGTGGAAGTGCTTGAATGGAATGCTACTCAGTTTGGCTGGAACAGGCCAGCGGGGAAGGGGGGAGGGGGGCCTGCGGAAGACCGATTTGGGGGTGTGTGGGAGTATGCAAAAGATGGAATCCTACTCAGCTCAGCAGAAACAAGCCAACGGGGGAGCGCCAAACCCAAAAATCCTACTGCCAGCGCTGCGCTAATGGAAACCGCGGTAATGGCGGCCAGATGGCGGATGGCGGCGCGGCGCTGTGTCCTGGGCCCGCCGGCGGGAACGGGACGCATGGAGCCGCTCCGAAGCTCAGCGGGCGCACGGAGTCATCAGCCAATCAGACGCGAGCGGGACGGCGGGATCAGCCGCGCACAATCTCAGCCCTTCGTAGAGCTGCTCTCCATCACTCCCACCGCAGCACAGACCCGCTGGGCAGCTCACAGCCGGTCAGGATGCTCATTTATCCTCTCATATGCAGTATGCTCATTATTTCATGTTAATTATTTCAGTTTTTACGCACTTGGTTATATGTTTTTTTTTGTTGACAAAGTGCACACAGCATTCTCGCATGTACTGATATGGCCAGTGATCTTCCGTCATCCATTCCAAGGGGTACAATCTGCCAGGACGCTGACAGCTCGTCTTCGCAAACAGAGCAAAACATTTAGCATGCCTTAAACCGGATATTGGAAGTGATACAGAAACCCTACTTTAGTGTTATTGAAGTGTACACACACACACACACACACACCACCCCCATTATCGGCCCCCAGTGTGTTCTTGTGTTTCCTCCCCCCTCCGTGTTGTAACTTAGTGTTATTGACCGTCGTAAATCTCTGCGACAGAAACATCAATACAGCCACCGCTGTCATTGGTATACCGATGAGAAAATGACTCGGTGAGATCAGCAGCCGGCTTTGGGGTTTTCTCGACGGGAGCTTCTGTGACATCACAATTAAAAACCGTTACAAAGCAACAGTGAGGCAGCGTTCCGCTTCTACGCTCTGCTCCGCCTCATAGGGGGATTTCTGGTATTAAAAAAAAAACATTGTTTCATTGTTTGCTTTGACACAGATTAACCCTTTCAGGTGTAAGAGATTAGAAATGTGTGATTAGAATGTTCCCAACCGAACATTCTAATGCTGATGTCATAATCACAACCAGTAAGTGAAAGCATTGCAGGGGGTTCTAGAACCCTGGCTTAGAATTTAGAAAAAGCGTTCCAAAAAACCTGGTGTTCAAAGGGTTTTAAGAAGTGGAGAATATTTTCCAGCGAAGATGGGAGCCTCTTTTTGGGATTTATGAAAATGCAGTTTTAATGAGGACCCTTTGAA